>CM076575.1:1958041407-1958416407 GCA_034641835.2 Pinus albicaulis
CAGAAAAATTTCAGAAAAATTCCAGAAAAAAGTCCAGGTCGCAGTTTTTTGACCTGTTTTTCGCTCAGGTAGCACATTTTGGGCTGCTTTCTGCGACCTAGGATGCACTTTTTGGACCCAAAAGTGTGACCTGCACTTTCGGCACTCTCAGCGGCAGATTTCAGAAAAAATTGTCGTCTCAACTGCGGCTGATGTCGGTCACCTGCACAATAGGGCCAGAAATAGATGGAAGTTAAAAATTTTAATGTTTTAGGATTTTATAGGTGAAAAACAACATGAAAATAGGGAAAAAAAAAATTGAAAAGAAACCCTAGGGTCTGAAGTAGCTGGATATACAGGAATATGAAAAACGACAGCGGTCGTAATTGAAAACCCGTGTGGAGTCGCCAATTGTTAGTATGAATTCTTTGTCGAAGTGTACGAAAAAAGACCACTTTAGCTACACATAACTAATAGCCCTAACATCAAATAAGGCTGCCAATATCTTCAGTTCTGCAGTTAATTGATCAAGACAAGAGCTGCAAAAAACCAGATCTATGCATAGAAAGACATTAAGCAGAAAAAAGAAGGGTTTTCTCCATATATCCAATAGACAAGACAAGAACAATTTTTGAAAGAATTTGTGTATTAAGGGCACCTGGGAGGAAAATAAGAAGATGTTTCCAATTCTCCTCAATGGGATGGGTTCTTGGAAGTCCTCAACACTTCAGATCTAGCATTTCTCTCTCCTGTTGGTGTAGAAAACTCAGACAAAGATAGAACTCAAAGGGAGCTCACACAGCAAATAATGGAAAATATGACAATGATAATGGCTCAAAGTCAGACCAAGAGTTTAGATCCAGAGTGATCTAATAAGCAACAAAAGGTGAAGAATGGTAGGAAAAACCCTCCTATTTATAACAAAATATTGGGTCATTCTAGATCTTGGTGCATGATTAAAATAATGTTAACCAAATCTAGATCCACATTTTATGGAATATTTTATTATATTTGTTGGAGGGAAAAAGTATTTGACTTGGGTCAAATCCATTTATTTGTTAATAATAAATAAATAAATGATTTATTTATCTTTTTAAGGAAGTGGTTGAAGGATAATTAAATAAATAATGATTTATTTAATTATTTGTGGGTGATTTGGTCATATTTAACAAGGAATATTATCTAAATAAAATTTAAATAATTATTCCTAGAAAATAATAAGATAATAAAGGTTTATCTAATTAATTTCTTTGTTTTGCATTAAACATGACTAGGAATAATAATTAAATTATGGTTTAATTAATTATTCCATGAGGAAAATCAAACAAAATAGGTTTGTTTAATATTTCCTTTTGGGGTTTCCTGTTTAGACCATAAACAACCTAATAAATGTGGTTTATTAAGTTATTTTACATAGTGAAAGCAATTTTACTTAGTGTAAAATTGGTCTTACATGGTGTACTTGGGTCCATCTAATGATAATAGGTTAGATGACCAAAAAATGGTGTAACAGTAAGCGATTTCACCACCAAAACAAATCAAAATTCCAAAACCAATTTACCCTACGTAACTAGCCTAAAATAAAATATAATCAACAAAGTTAAATCATATAGAGAGAGCCCTCTCTGAGCATTAGGAAGGCTAGATCCTAAGGCTTAAAAGTAGGTTTGCGGTTACCTCGGTGAGTTCTTTCTTTAACTTTGAGAAACTACTGAGTGATAACATATTGGAGACTCCACTGGAGAGACTAACATGTTCTCCAGAAATTTTTTATAGTTTCAGATCTGATCTATGATGGTGGACAATGATCAGACACACAAAGGTTAAAATCATCCACCTGCCGACTCCAAATCAATTTCACAATCAATTCTCCACTGGGGGAATGAACCTGAAAGAAAAATATGGAAAGATCAAGCTTTTAGCTTGGATTAAAATCCAAGACATCATATTCTTTCTCATTAAGAAATTTTTTCAATGTATATTGTATTTTAGAGAAGATATTAGATTAGTTTTTAATTATTTTTCTTTGGATATTGTAAATACTAATTCTCCTAATCCCTTCGAGAAGCTTTCTTTTGAATCTTATGATGATAATTTTCCAATTAAGAATCCTCAAAAACTCAAGACTAATCTTACAATCCCTGTGCATATTCCTATACCTTGTAAAGTTCCTGATAGATATAAGCCCCTCATTTTACCTCCTATACTCCATGATTCCCTTGATAACTATTACAAATTTCTTCCCAGGTTTGATGGAGAAAATAATAATATCACTGCCCAAAAACATATTCAAGTTTTTGAGAATTATCTGGACCTATTTGAGATTGATAAAGATGATGTTAGAATCATACTTTTTTCTCTTTCTTTGCAAAATAGAATAAAGAGTTGGTTCAAGAATCTGCCTAATGCCAACATCTCAAATTTCCAGCAGTTTTTCAAAAACATTCCTAACAGATGGATAATTAAAGTCAATATTTTTGTGATCATAGAAGAATACAATTAGTTAAAAATACATCTAAATGAAACAATACAACAATTTTCTGACATATTAAATCAAGTTTATTACTCAATACCATAAAATATTAGACCTCCTCATGATTCAGCTCTCTTGCATTATCCAAGTGCCTTTAATCCATAAATAGAATTTTAGTTAAGAGAAAGAGATTCAGAAACACTTGTACAGATGCAGAACATTGCAGTTGATGTAGAAGTTAATCTACAAATCAGAAAAGAAAAGTTGAAAGCCGAAGAAGAGAAGAAAAACATTGTAGAGGTAAAATTCAGCCTTTTGGTAAGAAAACTAGAGGAAATCATACAGAAGATCACTATGAAAGATGAATTTTTTGTTCAAAATCACCATGAAGAAATAGAAGAGGTTGATAGCCATGAACAAATTCCTACTAATTCCAGTTTTCATAGATCAGAAAATGGATTTACAAATCAATATGTTGAAGAGGAATCAACAGATTTAATGTGTATGTTTGATGACATTCATTCATTTAATGATTTGCCTAACTATGATCAATATGATGACAATTATGTTCTTAGAACTCAAACTAACTTTACAGAGCAATCAATAGCTATTTTGGAGGATGAAAAATTCATTTTCAGCAGATGGAATACAGACATCAGCTAATGAAAATCATCTATGAGAGTGAGGAAGAAAAAGCACAAAATTTGGAAATAAGTGAAGGTTCTTTACCTCTTTGTTTTGCTTCATTTTAGTTTATTAGAAACAACTTTAAAGCCATCAATAATCATCAGTATTTAGGTATTTTGATTCACAACAAAGAAGATAATGAAACTCTTGATCAAGATTTTTTAGTTTCACAAGTACAGTTATAAAATTTTATTAAAACATTTGATCAAATGACACAAGAAATTTCCATACTACTATGTCTTGAATCATTTCAGCTTTTAAAGGAAATGTGGTATAACATCTTTAAAGAAAAGGATGAGAAACTTGTTGAAATTTATGAAGTCCCATGGAGTTCTAGATGCGATAGGTTGCAACAATTTTCCCAAGTTTTTCATGATCCAATAGCTGATAAGTTGGATATTGAATGCATTCAAAGCCTGCCTCCATTAACTAACTATGAGTTTCATAATCAAGATGATAAAGGTTTCAGCAGTCAAACGTTACAATCATTAGGAATATCATCACAAATCTTATCTAAAATTTTGTAGGGAGATAAAGATGAAAATAAATTTTCAATTTCATGGCATGGATGCCATCCAGAACAGATGTACATTTGTTTAGGTCAGTTAAACATTAGTGTATATATCTTGGAAGATCCTTTTGAAAAGTTTCTATAGTCAACAAAAGAAATCAAGTATTTCCTTATTCTCTCATTTGTTGACAAGTTTCTAATAGGTTGCAGAATTACAGTTTTGATAATCAACAAGAAATGCAGCAAAATCTATCAAAGTACATAATGATTGAATGGTTGCATTGGCTATTTCATTTTACCTAACTAGCAGTTGGACAGCTGATTAGAATAAGTAGGTAGGATTTCATCTTATTTCAATTTTCAGTTTTCAGATAATTTTGAAATAATTCATTAAGATTTGAAGCCAAGGAAAATGCCCTAAGACATTGATGATTTAGTACTTTGGTTTGAAGGTTGCAGCAACTTTTAGTCTCAGATCAGATTTCAGTTTGCAGAAAAAGGTGTAAATTCACTTCAAAGGTTTTCATTCACAGCATATGCATGTTTAGGATTGGCCCAATGGATCAGGATACTAGTCGACGATGTTCTTGGCATCTCGTAAGGAGATGCCATCTCCATGTGAAGCCACTGTTAGGGCCCAATAACAATAGGATTCATAATTTTGAATTAACTTTGATTAGTCTTGTAAATATGTACATACTTTGCTTTCTACAAATTGTTTTCCCATATTAAAAAATTAAAAAATGTAAAGAGGGTAAAAGTCCAAAAATAATAATCAAAGGACAAAAAGAAACAAAGATAAAAAGAATATTAAATATGAACCCCACAAAAATAAAAGCATGAAAGTGTGGCACGTCCAAATGCCACCACTATTTACTTTTACTGCAAAATGAAGATTATGTGCAGCTTGTTCAAAATGCCATAATCCATGATAAGTCAAATAGCTTAATCTTGAATTTTTCATGCTTTAAATTTCATGTTGTTAGATAGAGAATAAATATCTAGCCAAAAAGTTTAATCTTGGCAGATCAGTAGTTAGGTAGAAAATAAATAAGGAGCTCAACAGCTTAATCTAAGCCCTTGGAAGAAATAAGGATTGAATTAGTTAGTTTGTTGACTGAAATAAAATGAATAAGGGTTTGCAAGCTCAAATGAACCAATGTAAAAGAAGAAAAAATGTTAGGGTAGTTGATGGGTAGGCAGAAACAGTTTTCACAAGCATGGATAGCAGACAATTGGTCATTTCATTTACTAATTTCCCTATAAAAAACATTTCCCTTGTAAAAATACCCCATCCCCTCCATTTTTCCCCTTATTTCACTCCTTTCCCCCTTGAAAAAAATCCCTTTTCCTAAGTTAAAAACACATTTTACTTAAGAAAAGTGAAAGCCCTTTAATTGATTCCCCTTTTATTAAAAAATACCCAAAAACCCAAATTTTTTTTTTATCCTATGTATAAATGCTAAAATGTTATATCGGGACCCACTATGAAGAAATTTACCCCTGATATCATGTTTTACACTATACTTGGTATATTTTACATCTCGCAATATCTCGCAGTTACATTACATTTTTAACATCTAATCTAATGTATTAACTCCATTATAAAACCTTTACCCCGTATTTAATATAATTCCTTTATGTATTATATCCCTAGATATATTCCCGCCTATAGTTTAAATTCCCCTGCTATCATTATTAATGCATTATATTAACTCCTCCATATATTATATTCCACTTTAATAATTAATTCCCATATACATATTTTACAACCCCTTTATATTATTCAACATATAAGTTCTACATTATATATTTATAACCTCCCCTGCATATATAAAACCCTGACCCTACTCACATTTTAATCCTCCATCTATTAACCCCCGGTCCCACCTCTTTGAAAGCTTATAAATCCATCTGATCGTCTGTTCATCATCCATATATCTGACAACTTATATGTCATTTTTCATTCCCCTCTCGTCTGACGATTAACATTACGAAATTTTGCGCAATGGGTGGTTTGCACAAGCCCTCTTTCTGCTACATGTCAAGCCCATATCTCATCGCACTCCCATCTCCCAAACCGTAAACCATCTTCCTATGGTGTGATAAACCATTTTTTCACTAAGCAGTATACCACCAAAGTTTCATAAACCTGTCGGCACTGTGCTTAAACCACTTTTCCTCCTGCACTAAAATAAAACCACTAACTGCTTTGCTTCTCTGCGAAAACCACTAAACTCATTTGCGCATGTATAAAAAACTTCATTTCTACCCTATGTTGTGTAAACCACTATTACATTCCATTCCATGCAATATAATGATCCCCACTATTTGAAATCCATTACCGCACTCGGTAAGAAACCACAAAATTTTGTGAAGATATGAAATTCCGCCATTTCCAATTAAAATTGATACCCCATTACCATCCAGACTCCTTCCATGAAACTCTTTGTTCCCGGAAGCCATTATTTCACTCCATACATGCCTTTATTTCACTAATTGTTGTTTTTTTTTGCAGGTATATCAGAAAATCTGATAAAACAGTTGATACTAGTTCAAACTGTTTAATCCAAATTATTGACATTTAAATTCAAATGACTTCACTGAGCAGAAATTTCATGAACAGAGAGGAAAGGCTTTACTAAGCAGAAGTTTCATACACAGAAGGAAAATCAAGATAAAACCAGCAATACCTCAGAGAAAGGATCATTTACACAATAAATTAGTTTTAATAGAGTAAAAACATCTACAACAGCAACAACAAAGTTGTTCAAAGTAACTCTCCAGGACATATTTTACTCACTGTTACATACATCTTACTGTAAAAGGTAAAAGTAAAAACAGAGTAGTCAAGGTAAAATAGTAAAAGTAAACATGGAGGCAGTAATGGTTAAACAAAGATTAAAACACTTTCACCAGCAACAATGAATTTTATTTGAATTAAAAGTAAAAATAGTTAAAAGAACAATAAGGTTAAAAGACGAAAATTAAGCAGGAAGGGACATTTTCCAGAAATTTCCTATTTAAGTCATAGTTGTGCAGAAACTATTGTGGCCAATCCAAGATGAATTTTGAGAAACTAGACGAGGTTTGTGTTCCTAAGAGGCCAACCTACAAAAACCTATCTCACTTTATGCATAGGTATTAAATAATGAGAGATAAATTCACAGCTTCATAGCCTATGTTTTGGACTATGCAAAGTTCTGTTTTACACATATTTTTGTAGAGTATATTGTGATCAACGAGAACTTAATTTTTGGAATCTGAGAGAGTTTTATCTCAATAACATATTTATATGCAATAACCTCTTCACGTTTTACATATCTATCTTGGATTGAGACATAAAAAGGTACAACTAGACCCCAATGTTGCAAAATTTCTGGAGAAAAATGCACAAAGGAAGGAGATAGTTAGTGACTTGGAAGCCTCATCATCAACTAAGAGTTGATATCAAATTTGAATTTATATTCTTTGTCACCATCAATCCATAAATATAGTTCCAAACATATTCATTAGTTTTGAGTGTCCTTGATTTAAGTTTTATTTATGTAATACAGTTTGAGATATTTGTAAACCAATCTTGATATTTTTTCAAGATATTCTAGTTTAGAATTTGTATAAATACTTCATCATTTGAAGTATTTAGTTTGGATGAATTGCTGAACATTTCAATAGTTGTAATTTTCTAAACCTAAGGGTTTTTTGTATCAATTTCAAGTCAACAGACTAGATCACGGGAAATAAAGCATCATATTACAGGATTCATGTGTTGGGCCACTGTAGTGAAGTATTTCACATGTTATTTTGTCAATTTTCTTATGTTTTCCATCTATTCATGAATGTGTTCTGAATCTTAATGATAAATCAGGAATTAGGAGGTAAGTGAGTACTCATTGGACTAGCACATTTCCTAGTGTGTCATCAAAATTTATCCATTGGTAATTTTAAACCATGTAATGAAATGAGCCTATGTGAATGTGATTTGTGCTCTAAGCTTAAGTGTGGGAAGCACCTATTTTAGAATAATATAATGGGATCATCCCACATGATAAGGGTCATTGTAAAAATAGGATGACATGAAGGAAAACCCAATATCCAAGGGTTTAGCAAGTTCCAAAGTCCTATTTCATAATTCTCCTCCTTTATAATTTTTTTTTTACAAAATTTTATTTTAAAATGAAAAAATGAAATAATTGCAGCAATATACACACTCATAAATATTTATGCTACTCACAATTCAATTCCATTTGCTATTTTTTAGTGTGTGGAGTGAATTATAGAAGCGTGTGTAATTGACTTGGTATGTTGATATTATGAAATGTTTGAAAATGACATTTCTTGAAAACAAAATTCAGGGTATTATGGCCATGCTCAAAGTTTATATAACGTTCCCATGACAATTTAATTGGTTCACACATTTGACTGATTTTTGATGTGAATTCCAAATTAGAAAGAATCGAAAGATGACACAGCCATCAGGACAACATCTTCAAAAATCAGCGAGAGGCTAATACCAATCCCATCACAAGATATACAAGAGCGACATCAAAATTATCAATCAACGAGCAAAATACACCAACCAAATTGGAATCCATGAATAGTTACTAGATTTTTTATTTCCAAAGCAATTCATGTGCCTACCTGCTTCAATGATATATCCAAATAAGATATTTCCATTATCAATTCTCTCCATACATTATGGGCAAGTCAATCATTTCAAAGTTTTACAAGGACCCCTTTATGTTGGAACGGGGCCCCCTAGTTGTGTTTTGATATAAATTTTGTAATAATTAGTCTAGCGCAGGGGCTTTCGGGTGGGTCAAAGCCCCCAATGTGTTGTAATGGGTCAAAGGGTATGTAATATCCCAAAATACGAGATTTATACAACAATAAGAATATCTTAAGATATTCTAAAGTTGGAGATGAAACAATGCAAGAACACATAATGGAGTAGCAGTGATGAATCAATACATAAGACATGAGAAGAATCATATAGCCATCATATTGATCTCATAGCAGCAAAAGAGTATAAATCCTTGAGGAAACAATCACTCAAGCAAGGCAATGCAAGCCTCAATAGAACATGTACAAGAAAGTGAAGAACACTACTACATATGGAAATCCCAAGGCTATGACTGCATAATTTATAGAAGGCACTGCTACAGAAATAATGTCAAATACATAGATATGGAAATTTATGGCTCAAATAATGTGGAGAGCAAGGCTCTAATCCTTGAAAAACAATATCAATTCAATCCTAGAAGGATTGGCTGAAATGGAAAAAATACATGAGTAGTAGGGCTGAGTAGTAGCTGCAACTCAAGAACTGGATGGAGATGGCTATAGATGATACACAAGCTGAATATACCTCCTCCAATGGATCTTCTAAGTGAAATTTTGATCCTAACACTGAAGATCTCTCCCTCCAAACAAACACTGCAACCCTCACTACAGATACACACTAAAAATAACGCAGTCTAAGAGAGGGACTGCGCTGTAGATCATGGAAATGGTTGGCCTACTACCAAAGATGGTGAAATATACCTAGAGATCTTCCAGACTGATCTCCAAAATGGAAGAAAGCTTCCTCCTTTGAAAATTAAGCCAAGGAATGGTGTTGTGGAACCTCTAATGCAACACCCTGCAACACAACGTTATACTTCAGCAGAAATAACGTTGTAGATGAAGGAAGTGGATTGGCCTTGAGCCTGAATGTGGAGAAATGAAGAACAAGATCCTCCAAAAGGCCTCTCTTAGAAGGAGAAGGAATTCCTAAACAGGAATTCCTTGTGCTAAGAAACACTACAACTCTGCTAAACAACAGGATAATGCACAATGTCTAAACAGACCATAAAATCAATAATCCATAGCATGGATAACAATGGCTGCCTTGCCCTCTTTTTAAAAAAGTGAAAGCCCTCTCACCATGGGTCCCACTCATTATGGTTTCCTTCATCAAGGTATATGCCTCCCTCTTTCACTGCGCTGTCCCACAAGATGATCTCCACCTCCTATCCCTGTGTTGTTGACTTGGTCAAACTTGACCTTGTCCACCTACAAATGTCCTCTTTCACACATGAGGGTGTGAAAGCTAGCTCCAATGATTATCCCCTTTCATACTATGAGGGATTTTATTCATGTTTTTTATTATTTATGGGCCTCCTTACCCAATTATTCAACTCCTAAGTGAAATCAACAAAATTTAATATTCCAATTTGTTGCATGCAAAATTTGGAATATTTTAGTCCTCCCCTCCCAAATGTTGCTTTTCCTCAAGAAACTGCAAGGATATAACTGAGAAGTTGCCTCCCAAGGCATGGAGACTGAAAAGTATTGGGAAAACATCTTTCCCCAAGTGGATCCTCCATCCCCAAGCAATCATCCATACAAAATGAGTCACCTCCCAACATGGCAACTCCTGAAAATGCTCCTCCACCTTGAGCTCATGCAATGTAGGTGGGCTAAAAATCTGAACATGGTAGACATAGGAGCCTACCCCACACTATCCTCCTCTCCAATTATGATAAGTGTAGAGCAATTTTTTATCCTGGGCTGCAAAATAATTACCCTCAAGTGGCAAGATGAAGACTAGACCTCCAAAGATCTCCTCTCCAACGCTGTAAATCAAGCTGGCACAAATCATCCTATATGTGATGGATAGGAAATCATCACCATATGGCATCCCATCCATCACATAGCCCACATCAACAAAAGGAAACAAGTGTTTGGTAGTGGTGGCCATATCTCCTCTCATGCTCCCATTAGAACATGCAATGCAAAAAGTGCGAGAATCATCTCCTTTAAAGGACACACCCAACTCATGTGTCTCTCTCCCAATCATGCTTCCCATACAAATAAGATCAATATCAGTAAATGAAATCATGATCAGCATAAAAATGAGGAAAATGTTGAAGGTTTCATGTGGTGAAAGAAGGTACCAACATTTTTCCCAATAGTGACAGCGCAGTTTCCCAAACTACTGCTTCAGAAATTTACATGACAAGTTGTTTTTTGTTACATGGATAATTATGTATGTCATGTGTTACACCATTTGTTGGTCATCTAACCTATTATAATTAGATGGACCCAAGTACACCATGTAAGACCAATTTTACCCTAAGTAAAATTTTCTTTTACTATGTAAAATAACTTAATAAAACATATTTATTAAGTTGTTTATAGTCTAAACAGGAAACCCCAAAAGGAAATATTAAACAAATCTATATTTGTTTGATTTTCCTCATGGAATAATCAATTAAACAATAATTTAATTATTATTCCTGGTCATATTTAACTCAAAGCAAGGAAATCAATTAGATAAATCTTTATTTATCTTATTATTTCCTAGGAATAATTATTTAAATAATATTCCTTGTTAAATATGACTAAAGAATTTATAAATAATTAAATAAATCATTATTTTTTTAATTATCATCCAACCACTTCCTTAAAATAATAAATAAATCATTTATTTATTTATTATTTACAAATAAAGGGATTTGACCCAAGTCAAATGTTTTTTCCCTCCAACAAATATAATAAAATATTCCATAAAAGGTGGATCTAGATTTGGTTAATATTATTTTAATCTTGCACCAAGATCTAGAATGACCTAATATTTTGTTATAAATAGAAGGGTTTCCCATTCATTTGTCACCTTTTTTTGCTCATTAGATCACTTTGAATCTATGCCCTTGGTCTAACTTTGAGCCATTATCATTGTCACATTCTCCATTATTTGTTTTGTGAGCTCCCTTTGAGTTCTATGTTTGTATGGGTTTTCTACACCAACAAGAGAGAGAAATGCTAGATCTGAAGCACTGAGGACTTTCAAGAACCCATCCCATTGAGGAGAATTGGAAACACCTTTCTTGTTTTCCTCTCAGGTGCCCTTAATATAAAAATTCTTTCAAAAATATTGTTATTGTCTTGTCTATTGGATGCATAGAGCAAAACCTTATTTTTACTTCTTAATGTCTTTTTATGCATAGATCTAGATTTGTGCAGCATTTATCTTGATCAACTACCTGCAGATTTGAAGATATTAGCAGCCATATTTGATGTTAGGGCTATTTTTTATGCATAGCTAAAGTGGTCTTTTTTCGTACACTTCGACAAAAAATTCATACTAACAATTGGCAACTCCACACGGGTTTTCAATTACGACCGCTGTCGTTTTTCCTATTCCTGCATATCCAGCTAGTTCAGACCCTAGGGTTTCTTTTCAGATTTTTTTTTTCCTATTTTTATGTCATATTTTACCTATAAAACCCTCAAACATTAAAATTTCTAACTTTCGTGTGTTTCTAGCCCTATTGCTCAGGTAACAGACATCAGCCACAATTGAGACCGAAACTTTTTCTGAAATCTGCCGCCGATACACCCGGAGCTGCAAGTTTCACTTTTTGCCCCAAAACCTGCGACCTGGACTACAGGAAGAACTTTTCGGCCCAAAACCTATGACCTGGGAAGCACTTTTCAGCCCAGAATCTGCAACCTGGACAGAAAACAGGTCAGAACTTGCGACCTGCACTTTTTTCTGCAATTTTTTGGCAATTTTTCTGGGTTTGTCTGAAGCTTCTGTCAGGGTTTTCCAGCCTCTGTCTCAACCCGTTTAGACCTGTTTTACTCAACTAAGTAGGAATCTAGCCCCTTAGGGCTTTAGTACCCTCCACATTTTGTGGAAGAGTTTTAGCTGTTTCAGCCGTCTGAATTTTTAGAGTTTTAGCCTTTTTCTTTTCAGATTTGATACCTCACTTTCAAATCCCTTTTAGATCAACTCTTCTCCCTTTCAAATCACCTCATATAGTTTTGTTTGGGTTTGCCTCTAGGGTCACCTCCTTGTCCCTTCTACCTTTAGCTGATTTTCTCCTTTGTTGCAGCAACCTTGCCTCTGCCTCTTTGTTGTTTTCTGCACCTCTTGTCAGTAGATTTCTCCTTTAGATCCTTGTCCCTCCCGACCTTAGATCTATTGGCCCTTTTTTCATGTGTTTTGACTAGATTTTTCCTACTTTTAGACTAGTTTTGAGAGACCCGCCTTCTTGGGTTAGATCGATGCATTGTTAGCTATTAATTTTCTGTTATTTCAGCATTATATATTGTTCTCTACAGATTTATTTTCAGTTATGCAGCACACTTTTTTCCTTTACTCTCAAAACGTCTCGGTTTAAAAATTAAAATTAACACATGCCACACACTGACCCTAGGTGAAGAAGAGCCTGGTTAACACCGCCAGGAAAATACTTTAAAATCAATTGACACTGCACCTTTCTGCCCTTGTTTTGACATTGTAATCACTTGATTTTGCACCTCCCTACCCTTGTTGGTCATTCTTCTTCCCTTTGTGCCGTCATCATTACACCCCCAAGGCGTATATCTCGGAGACTTCTTGGCCTTGACCCTCAGTTTCTGGTTGGTCGACTTGCTCCTTCCCACCGTCATCGAGTTATTCCTCCCCCGAGTCCATACTCCGACTCCTCTTCTGATTCTTTGGGTTCTCCCCCTGTCACCTTCACTATGTCTGGTCCAGGGCCTAATGCTAGCGGTAATCCTGGCCCTAATTTCGGGAATGCTACTAGCAGAACCATCACAGCGCCCTTGCTCCCCTTCCTAACAGGCCTCAGCCTCTCCGATTTGGACCGGTTAATAAACGACCCTATACACCATGACGCTAGTTGGCCTGCTATGCCAACAAAGCTCCCTTCCGACATCCCAAAGTTTGAAGGCCTTGCTGGAGAAGATCCTTCAAATCATGTTCGATCTTTCCACATGTGGTGTTCATCTACCTCCATTACCGATGACTCTATCTGTCTTCGGCTATTCCAACGAACACTTACAGGAGCGGCTTCTAAGTGGTATGTTGATCAGGCCCCTTCCTCTCATACCACCTTTGCGACTCTTGCCCGAGCTTTTTTATCTTACTTCTAGCTTCCCCTTCGTTATGACACTGGTATCGAACTTTTGAATTCTTTTCGTCAATCATCTACGACCCGCCTATCCGATCATGTCTAGGAATGGCAGAGAAGAAAGAGCCTATGTAAATCCCCTACCTTCGAAGACCTTGTCTACATGGACTGGTTCCTTAGATCTCTCTTGCCTCCTATCGAGAAATATGTTGCATCACATTTTCCTCAAACTGAAGAAGCATCCCTTCAACTAGCGTTAAAATATGATATGATCTATGCTCAAATAGGTTATGTTTATACCGTTCTACCTGATCTCCCCAGACTCGGTGATGCCAACACATAGGGGGCACCTCATGCCGCCGACGGTATCGTTGGAGCTCTCTCTCATTCACACACCCAACCTCCCATGGATTATGGTTTTCCTGGGGGGGGGCCAGTACCTCCAGCACTTTCCCCCCTCAAGGTACCATGTATCTAGGATACGGCATGCCTCCTCCTTTTGCCCATCCTCCTGCTTACCTCAATGTTGCCCAACCTAACCATTATCCTTATCCACAACCTAGTGTCCCAGCCCCTCCAACATTTTCACCTCCACCTCCCTTGCCTTCTCAACCCCTGCAAAAGTAGTCACCGCCCCCTCAAGAGCAAGTGGATGCACAGTGGGGATTCGTGGCTACCAAACCACCTAACGGACAGGTGGCCACTCAACCTTCCCCTTCTGATTCCTCTGATTACCAGATCCTCATGATGAACTTTCATCAACCTATAACCATCTACCTTAACCTTCAAACTCAGTCTTGTCAGTACCCCAAGCCTCTCGCTCCGTTTGTCCCCGAGTCACCTTCTTCAGGTTCTACTGAGCCTCTTTTGACATCCAATGGTCCCTTGCATATCCCTCAACCAAAATTTGAGGTTCATACCAATATTCCTAAGGGACAATTACACCGAAATGCTACTTCGGGTCAAGCTGCTCATTCGTATAGCATAGTAGATGATTTTGCATAGTCTCTTGCTGTCATTTCAACACTGGAACTCCTCTATTCATGTCCTTCTCAAAAGAAGGCTCTACTATCTTCCATGGGCGCTGTAGATCCTACTGATGACCAATTGATTGTTTTTGAAGCCTGTCAATCAAAACATCCTCTCCTTCCTGCTTCCGTAGCTTTCCAAATCCCAGTCAAGATTCGGAACGCTCACATTTCTCGGTGTATTATTGATGAGGGGGCATCCACCTGTGTGATGTCTGATTCGGTTTGGAACAACTCGAATCTAATGAGCTGGTCCCTTCCACAATCACCCTTCGTGCATGGGATGGCCATGGCTCCCAGCCCATTGGCCTATTCCGTAATTGTCCTATCACTCTTGCGAGCAAGACTGTTTGCGTTGACGTTGAAGTCATCGACATCCCTCTTGATTATAACATTCTTTTGGGGTGTAGCTACACCTATTCCATGTCTACTGTCCCATTTACGGTCCATCGCAAGATTTTTTTCCCTCATAATGGAAAGATAGTCACCATTTACCAGTTGACGTATCATGAGCCAAAATCTTAGCCCTCCCCTGAATCGACCATCTCTTCTGTAGCCACTAAGCAAACTGTCGATTCTTTGACCAGTGTCTCTCCCAGCGTCTACAAAGACTCCTCTTTGCTTGGAACCTTCCCTAGTCTGCCTCCTCCTCCTGTCTCTGACCCCGGCTCATCAAATGTTTGCATGATGCAATCGTCTCGGGTTGCTCTCAAGCAACTTGCTTCGGCTAGTCAGCAACCACGCTCTCTGCAACCTACTCCTAGCCCTTCACCTGCAACTGGTATTCATGAGCTCTTTACCCTCCTAGAACGGATCCTCCAAGCCTTAGCCATTTAGGAGTCGTCCCACCTAGCCATTACCCCTCTGGTCAGATACCATTCTTAGCTCTCCCACTAGGAGTGTACACGGTAACTGTCATGGCCACCCTCTCTCTTCCTAACCTAACCCTTGGGATTCTCGTATGGTACCTTGATCCTCTTGCTGCAACCCTTCCTGGTTAACCCAAACCTTATCTTGCTTTGACCCTGGTTCAACTGGTCCCCATGACTTCTCCCACTGCAACAATGTCTCAGTCACCTCAACAGGAACCAACTCCTGTTGTGACTGCTTCGGGTAAGAAGGGCAAAGCTCGCAGGGGGGCATCAAAGGACAAGGTTGCCCTGACAAACCCTGCCCCTCCTTGGCCTCCAAAGCATACCACCCAGTGTGCTTTGTGTGATGTTTTCGGTCACGCCACCCATACCTGTCCTGAATTGCCTCATCTCAAGCCCATGGTTAATGTCGCGTTCCCTGAGTCCACAGTCTCGGAAGCCTCTGTTCCTTCCACAACTGTGGCCAAGAACCCCAAGACTATTCACACTAACCACCCCTGTGCTTTGTGTGATCTCCATAGCAATTACACCCACCTTTGTCCCTGCCTCGAGGACTTTCGCACCTCTCTAGCCGTGGTCCGCCAATTCGAGGCCAAGTGCAACGAGTCCACCTCTCCCCTATTTGCGCATTTTTCTTCGGCAGAACTAATGGACATGACTTCTCCCATTGAAATTCCCCCTCCTGATATCAAGATGACGGAGCCTTCATCCACCATTTTCTACCTATCATCATCCATGAGACCCTTGGGGAACATTCCCTTTGAATCCTCCCCTATTGTTTCGCCTGACCCCCCTTCAATGATCACCCTGGGCTCAACATCGATCGATCATTTATCTACTTACTCTCCTGTCATCCCCCATGACGATGCGCATGTGAACCTCTCTTCTCATGATGATGATTCAGGTAGCTTCGCCATGTCAGGTAGTCTTTCTTCCACCAGTCACCCCATCTTCTATCACAATGACGACATCATGGAAGAAATCACCACCCGTGACTTTATCTATTCCCCCTTACATCAAACCCATGCGTTCAAACCACATACACCGTGTGGCCATTACATTGAAACCCAATGTTTGGGTAAGGGGTCACCCATATTTGAGAGACTAAGAAAAGCAATTCTCTACAACCCTCCTAGTGTATCTGGTTGTGTCGACTCTAGTTCCATTATTCTTCCACATTTAGAAGAACCTCTAGAGTCCCATATCACTTCAGATCACTCTAGAGATGATACCCCTTATCGTTCCTTCATCTTACATCAGCAACCCAATCTCTTAGACATTTTTTTTTACCAACCTATAGCTTTTATAAGAGAGCATCAGTTCATTATCTCCAAATGCTCTTTTTTGGATAGTGACACCAGGTATGAAAACTCGGAAACTTAACATCCATTTGATTCATATATGTAGTACTAAAATATATTAGTAATCCTCCATTTCCTTTCTCAAGCTGCATAACCATAACAAAAACAAATGGCGCACCACATCATTAAAATGTGTTTAGATTCCCCTTTTCCTAAATACATTTTGGCATGAACACAACATGCTTAGGGGCACTGAGGCCCCTCAACCATAAAAATCCCAAATCTCAGCCTGATACTCATGAGCTCTAGGTACCTATTAGTTTTTAGTACCCTGATACTTTACCAGGACACATTTTGTCCACGAAGGGTCTATTCACCTCTCCTCCAAATCGAATTTCCTCATTTACAACACTTGTACTGGGGGCACCGCTTTGCCTCCTTCCTCTTCCTTGTTCATGTCAATTTTCGTCATGAGATACCCCCTTGTACTCATGTTTTTATGGTCCTCCATTTTTACCTCTACTATGTGGCAGCACCATTGAGACGATCTTGTTTAGAGCATCTGAATTGAGTCATCATCACATTCATGGAGTCTATCCCGCGTCCTTTTGTATCCCGCTATAGTCCTCTATCCTTCATTGCTTGGTCCCTCTCTCGTGTCGCACATTATGGCCTTCAGCCCCACTGTCCCCTATCCCTCATAATATTGTGTCAGTCGCTACCAAGTCATCCATGCCCTTTATTCTCTAACAAGGGAAGTCATCCATTCGCTACTCAGTATCCCCCACTTCATCATCATCATCAGTGTCAGTTGTCAATCACTCTACTATTTTCTCTCATGCCTTCGTTGAGGATCCCTTATTGCCTCACCTATGGAGGACCTCCTTCTATCGACATCAGCTCATTCATTCCAGAAGACAGGTCTAGAGGGCGGTGTACCTTGGTTCCAGCTTCCACACTTGTTCGGTGCCTCAGATCAAGCAAAGGGATTTCTCATTACCCTTTGACTTGATTGTTTCTCACCTCCAGCTCCTTTTAGCATGATCGAGATCCATATACTTGATGGTCCAGTGATTCCGCAGCAGATATTGGTGATTCTTGGGTGTGTGTGAGATGTCTCAACCCTCATCAGGGGGTGGCCCTATAGGTATCCCCCTACATGCCCGGATGACCTCTTCATTGCAGCCTTTGATACAGCTCCATATATTTGATGGTGTCGGCCTTAGCCACTTGTAGTGCCTCTTTGATTTGCACTTATCAGTCATATTTTGCGAGCCCTTCCCCGTTTATAGGGGGAATTTGAGTTGTCTTTGTATCTCATATACTTAGATATTATTGTATAAGTCCTGGCTGTTATCCCAGGCACAACATGTATGTGGGATTCCTCATTATATCTTTTATCTGGCTCATGTTTATGCTAGCATGTACTTTACAGTTCGGTTCCTTGTTTACTGGACACACTATTCTTTTGTACTTTGTCTCGGCGGGCATAGGTATGCCTCCCCCGCTGCCTTTAGCACAGGTACCCTCTCATAAAAAGAGACTTGTTGCACCTGTAAGTCTCATCTCCTCAGGGTCTAGTTCTTCAGCACATTGGGCACCTTACATTTCTCTCTCGAGCTTCCCTTTTGATGTGTGGTGATTGAGTTCTTACAACGTACTTCGGTCATATGATTTGCTCCTAACACTCGCACGCTGGGGGGCAATCTGTTACACCATTTTTTGGTCATCTAACCTATTATCATTAGATGAACCCAAGTACACCATGTAAGACCAATTTTACCCTAGTAAAATGGCTTTCACTATGTAAAATAACTTAATAAAACACATTTATTAAGTTGTTTATGGTCTAAACAGAAAACCCCAAAAGGAAATATTAAACAAATCTATATTTGTTTGATTTTCCTCATGGAATAATCAATTAAACAATAATTTAATTATTATTCCTGGTCATATTTAACCCAAAACAAGGAAATCAATTAGATAAATCCTTATTTATCTTATTATTTTCTAGGAATAATAATTTAAATCTTATTTAAATAATATTCCTTGTTAAATATGACTAAATCATTTATAAATAATTAAATAAATCATTATTTATTTAATTATCATAATCATACTTCCAACCAAAATAATAAATAAATCATTTATTTATTTATTATTTACAAATAAAGGGATTTGACCCAAGTCAAATGCTTTTCCCTCCAACAAATATAATAAAATATTCCATAAAAAGGTGGATCTAGATTTGGTTAATATTATTTTAATCTTGCAGATCTAGAATGACCCAATATTCTGTTATAAATAGAAGGGTTTTCTCATTCATTTGTCACCTTTTGTTGCTCATTAGATCACTCTCGATATATGCCCTTGGTCTGAATTTGAGCCATTATTATTGTCACATTCTCCATTATTTGCTTTGTAAGCTCCCTTTGAGTTCTATGTTTGTTTGGGTTTTCTAGACCAACAAGAGAGATAAATGCTAGATCTGAAGTGTTGAGGACTTTCAAGAAACCATCCCATTGAGGAGAATTGGAAACACCTTTCTTTTTTTTCTCTTAGGTGCCCTTAATATAAAAATTCTTTCAAAAATATTGTTCTTGTCTTGTCTATTGGATGCATGGAGAAAAACCTTATTTTCACTACTTAATGTCTTTTATGCATAGATCTAGATTTGCAATGTGACATTTATCTTGATCAACTAGCTGCCAATTTGAAGATATTGGCGGCCATATTTGATGTTAGGGATATTTTTTATGCATAGCTAAAGTGGTCTTTTTAGTACACTTGAAACTAAAAGATTCCATGCTGCACATCATGACATCTACTAATAAATAGAAAATAGCTAGGTACATCATTGCGAACATACATAAAAGAATACTTGTTGCAGAGGCCATATGAAGATCAGTTGTCTCCATCATAAAATTTGGCCCAATGTTGACCATGGAGCTCAATGAAAAGCTTTCCCTCTTGTGGAGCAATGCACTGAATAGAAATGGTAAGAGTATGCAAATACTGTTTTAGACAATCAATAAATGCAAAAGCAATATTCTCACCATGTACTGAAAGTAAGATGATGATGGGATCCATAAATAAGCCTCACATGAAGAGGAATGAATCATATGCTGCTGGAAGATCACCCTTCTTATGCTTGGAAATCCAAGTTAAGAAGATCATATCAATGTAATAGATGTTTCCATCCACTACTCCATCTCTCTCATCTCCTCCTTGTCTGTCAAGTGCATCAAAAGTGAAGTGATCCTGGGGACATTCCATCAATAATTCCAAGCTCCAAAGTGACAGTGTTGTTGGCCTATGCAAATAGGCTTCTACCAATATATAGCTCCATTCTTTGACATGTTTATTGTCAAAGACATATCCCATAATGCTGCTACATATAAGAAGTTTCTTCCAAAGTGGAAGTACTTCCAGATCATCCAAGGCTAAAGAGTATCCCCTTTGCACCATGATAGTTCCATCTCCTACTCCTGCAACATCATGCAAAGTATGAGAGAAGATCTTCCCTTGCTCTCCCAAAAACAACCAAAGCAACAAAAGATTTTGCTGCCTCCTCATACTTTCATCATACAGATCATGTTATGAAAACATAATGAATGATATGGAGATCACATCAACATCATGCATCCATACTCCTTGCTGCCCAATGATGCAAGCATCCTGCCACCTCTTCTCAATCCCCATCCCCTTAGGAAGAGGATATGCCAAGTGATGGCCAAACTCCTTCAAGAGGATCCAGCGTAGCCAAGGCTCTTGCTGCCCAATGTCATTGATCAGGAGATCAAGTCTCTTGTAGAAAAATGCTCAAAAATGAAGTTTCTCAGAATTGGCCTAAACCAAATTGACTGGAAAGAGCTCAGAAAAACGATCCTTTAGATGTGAACAACACTAAAAACCGACGCCGTATGAGAAAGATATCCAGCTTTGAAGTTTTCCAATTTCAGTAAAAGGATGGCCAAATTTGACTTTATAAAAAAATATATTTACTAAAAAAATAATATTCCACAAAATATTTTGGGAATATTCCATAGAATATTCTGTAGAATATTCCGTAGGCAGCCAATGAAAGGGTGCGACGTGGCCAGCCCAAACGCCGCCACGTGGCCCCAAGGTCCAAACGAAATGGCATATCAAAATTATTTTGCACACGGTAGGATTTGAACCCAGGTGGGCACGGTAACAACCAAATGGCCCGACCGTTGGACCACGTCGTTGATTCTTGTTTAATTATGCAATGAACATATATTTAAATGTTAATTTTGTAGGGGCGGGGCCCGTAAGGGGGACAACCCCCTCCTCATGGAAATAGTGCTCGGAACCTTGGGCTTAGACACACCGGCGCCGAAAACTCCGCAGTCATGGTTTACAATTATTACAACCATTTAAACATGTGAACGATTGGCACTAATTGCAGTTTCCAAACTGCTTGTTATAACATTAATCGCGGCGGGTTGGACGGTGCTGCATGTGACCACGTCCATAGCATTAAACTTAACCGCCCGATAAAGTTGGAGCGCGCCGCCAAGTTTGGAATTTGTCGCCATTTTTAACTGGAGTTAACTCCAATTCTCCACATTTAGTGGAGTTTTTCTAGGTGACACTGGGTAAACTTCAGTTAGCCATAACTTTAGCTAAGGAATTCCATTTGGGACGAATTTGTTTTTTATTTTGGGGTATTGAAGCATTCTGGAGCTGTTGGGATAGGTTGCAGAGCCATTAGGGCATTCTATCAGTGATTTTAACAGCAATTTTGGTTGTGGAGCCACCAAGGCTTGGTGAAAGATCAGCTGTGTTGGACTATACTCATCCATTGGAGGTGAATGAATATTCGATTTCTACTGATTTCAGTCCTCTGTTTTTGAATTTGAAGCTAATTTTTCCTTTTGAGGCTTTCTACACAGTGTAATTCTTAATTTGAGCATTAATGAAAAGAGGTAAAAGCCTATTTAGAGGCTTTTGGACCCAGCAGAGGTAGCCCAAGAGAGGGGTGAACTGCTTAAACATATGCTTACTGTCATGCTGTGTATTTTTGCTGTTATATTTCAGATTTTACTACATTAAATAGTAACTTTTCATAAGTACACTTTTCCCAATCAGGCTTATACAGTGATCATAACTCATTAGTTTCACTTCAAACCACATTACTTCCTTTGCAGAATACTTGAACTTGCTTATTCACACATAAAATTTTGATTAATGAATACTTTTCACATAAACAAATACTTTCATTGATCGGATCTATTTAAGTGTTTACATTATATTTCTTTAGGTAGAGCCATTTTGTGGGCCAGAAGCTTCTGGTTTCATCCTTCTAGTAAAGGTGAAATAACCAGTAAAAGCCCCTACTGTCAATATCTGTATAAGAAATACTTTGTTCACACAATTTCAGATCAGATTGGTATCAGAGCTCCAAGTTTTGCTTAAGAGTTTGTGAAGTTTGTGCAAGAAGATTGTGTTATTCTACAAAATCTGATGCTTACTAGGCTGAAATTGAAAAGAGGGGAAGGTCAATTGGCTAGAGAACAAGCTAATCCTCAACCAAGGAGGGCTAGAGTTCCATTATCTCCACCTTCCATTTCATCCTCATTAGCCTTAGAATCAGCCACAAACATGTCTTCCAGAGAAGGAGAAGTACATGAGGAAATGGATCCCAAGGAAGAAGAAAGAGTCTTTAGAAAAGCTTTCTTGGACATGACTGAGATGGTTAGGATCCTATACCAGGAGAGAAATGATAGGATTGTTGGAGAAGGGTCTAGAAACCAAAAAGGAGAAGGAGATTCTTCAGGAGGGAAGAAAGACAAGGATGAGTCTAAGAAAGGGAATGGAGGAAATGGTGATCCTTCATCTCCATCGTCATCCTCTTCCTCCACATCATCCTCTTCAACTTCTGTTAATCAGTCACACAAAACAAAAACATCTCTTAAAAATCCTTTGTTAAAGCTTGATGTAAAGTTTGAGTTGCCGATGTTTAATGGTGATGTGAATGCAGAAAAATTGGATAACTAGATTAGACAGCTAGAAGTCTATCTAAGAATTCAGAATCTGCATGATGATGACACAAAAATCCAATTGGCCTCTTTGAGAATGGATGGAGCAGCTTTGGTTTGGTGGGAAGCTAAGACCAAGGAGGAAATAAAAAAGCATGGTAAGATAACTCTAACTTGGAATGAGTTTATTACTGCTATTAAGAAACTGTTTTATCCTCTTGCTCATATTCAGAAAGCAATCATGAATTGGAAAAATTTTAGGCAACTTAAGGGTCAAAATGTGCAAGATTATACCCAAGAGTTTAGAAGGAGAGCACTTCTACTTGGATTAGACTTACAAAGTCAAGACACCTTGTTGAAATACATAGTAGGTTTGCACAATTACCTTCAACATACTATTCTAATGTTCAATCCTACCAGCTTAGATGAAGTCTGGGTGCAGGCTACACATTTAGAATCTAGAGGAAAGAATACTTTTGATGAGGATATTAATTTCAAAAACAAAGGAAAGAAGAGAGTTGCAAATTCAAGAAAATAAAAAGGAAATTTCTTTTGCGAGAACTGTTCAAAGAAAAGTCACGATGAAGATCATTGCTGGAAGCTTCATCCTGAACTGAAACCAGAAAAATTCAAGAACAAAAACAAGACCAAAGAAAAGGAGAAAATTGTAGCAACAGTTGAGCAAGAATTAGGGTCAGACTCAGGAGATGAGACAAAAAGCATAGCCATGGTTTTAAAGAACATTAAGGGGAAAGAAGTGGTGCAAGACACAACTCCCAGTTCTAGCTCTTTGAATTGTCACAAAGATACTCATGAAGAAAGGAGGAGGATAGAGCTCTTCCATGTGAGGGTAATTTCAAAACATACCAAAATTGACACACTGTTTGATAGTGGGTCACAAGCGAATCTTATATCTAAAGACTTGGTCAAACAATTAAAACTTGAGACCATTCCACATCCGAAGCCTTATCCACTTGGATGGATATGAAAGGATGCCAATTTGCAAGTCTCAAGAAAGTGCATATTGTGTTTTGCAATAACTGCACACTTTATTGACACAGTTGAACTTGATGTGGTGCCGCTTGATATCTCAGGTATTGTTTTGGGAAGTCCTTACTTATTTGACAGGAAGGCCATCTTTCATCGCCATGAAAACATGTATCACTTGTTCAAAGATGGTAAAGAGTACATTGTGAGAGCTCACAAGAAGAATCTGGAATCTTCTTTACTCCATGCAATTCAATTGAAAAGACTGGTTAATGCAAGTCAAAGTCTAACTTTGTTAATGTTGAAATGACCAGATTTTGAGCATTCGCCTTTTTATGATGTTGCTAATGATTTGTCTCAGTTTAATAACAGTTTGTATTTGAAAAACTATGATGTTATGTTTCCCAAATTACCTTTTGGGTCAGCCAATGCAGTGAATGAAGTGTCAAAGCAAAGCAGTGCAAGCAAGAAGGACACACAATTCAGCATGGGAAAAATTTGGTTTCAGAATGGTACAATTCGCCATGGGAACAATTCGCAAGGTGAAAGTTATTTTAAGTCTTCTGGGAAGTTTGATTAGTGTAGAAAAAGTTTGTTTTCTGCAGATTACAATTGTTGTTCTGCAAATTTTAATATTTTTCATCATGACTCAGTCAATCTTAGCAATGGTCGATCAGTTGATTCCAAAGACATATTATCATTTTCTCAAAAGCTTCATTTGATGAAATCGGGTAGATTTCAGTTATTCAAGGTTGGAAGAGTGGAGAATCAGTTTCACAAATCAAAGATATTTTGGGGTCCAAAAGCTTCCCATTTGGGAGGTGTGATCAGGAGATCAAGTCTCTTGTAGAAAAATGCTCAAAAATGAAGTTGCTCAGAATTGGTCCGAACCAGATCGACTGGAAAGAGCTCAGAAAAAATATCTTGTCGACATGAACGGAACTGAAAACCGACGCCAGATGAGAAAGATATTCATCTTTGAATTTTGCCAATTTCAGTAAAAGGATGGCCAAATTTGACTTTATAAAAAAATATTTTTATTAAAAAAAGAATATTCCACAGAATATTCTGGGAATATTTTGTGGAATATTCCACAGAATATTCTGCGAAATATTCCGTAGGCAACCAATGAAAGGGAGCCACGTGGACAGCCCAGAGGCCGCCACGTGGCCCCAAGGTCCAAACGAAATGGCATATCAAAATTATTTTGCACATGGCAGGATTTGAACCCGGGTGGGTGCGGTAACAACCAAACAGCCCGACCATTAGACCACGTCGTTGATTCTTGTTTAATTATGCAATGAACATAATTTAAATGTTAATTTTGTAGGGGCGAGGCTCGTAAGGGGGCCAGTCCCCTCCTCATGGAACCAGTGCTCGAAACCTTGGGCTTAGACACACCAGTGCCGAAAACTCCGCAATCATGGTTTACAATTATTACAACCGTTTAAACATGTGAACATTTGGCATTAATTGCGGTTTCCAAACTGTTTGTTATAACATTAATCACGGTGGGTTGGACGGTGGTGCATGTGACCACGTCCACAGCATTAAACTTAACCGATCGATAAAGTTGGAGCGCACCGCCAAGTTTGGCATTTGTCACCATTTTTAACTGGAGTTAACTCCAGGTCTCCACATTTAGTGGAGTTTTTCTAGGTGACACTGGGCAAACTTCAGTTAGCCATAACTTTGGCTAGGGAAGTCCATTTGGGATGATTTATTTATTTATTTTGGGGTATTGAAGCATTCTAGAGCTGTTGGGACAGGTTTCAGAGCCATCAGGGCATTTTATCAGTGATTTTAACGGTGATTGTTTTTGTGGAGCCACTAGAGCTTGGTGAAATATCAGCTGTGTTGGACTATACTCATCCATTGGAGGTGAATGAATAGTCTATTTTTACTGATTTCAGTCCTCTGTTTCTAAATTTGTAGCTAATTTTTCATTTTGAGGCTTTCTACACAATGTTATTCTTAATTTGAGCATTAATGAAAAGAGGGAAAAGCCTATTTAGAGGCTTTTGGACCCAGCAGAGGTAGCCCAAGAGAGGGGTGAACTGCTTAAACAAATGCTTACTGTCATGCTGTGTATTTTTGTTGTTATATTTAATATTTTACTACATTAAACAGTAACTTTTCATAAGTACACTTTTCCCAATCAGGCTTATACAGTGATCATAACTCATTAGTTTCACTTCAAAACACATTACTTCCTTTGCATAATACTTGAACTTTCTTATTCACACATAAAATTTTGATTAATGAATACTTTGCACATAAACAAATAATGTCATAGATCATATCTATTTAAGTTTTTACATTATATTTCTTTAGGTAGAGCTAGTTTGTGGGCTAGAAGTTTTTGGTTTCATCCTTTCTAGTAAAGGTGAAATAACCAGTAAAAGCCCCTACTGTCAATCTCTGTATAAGAAATACTTTGTTCACACAATTTTAGGTCAATCATATAATTGCAAGTAGCTTTCTAGCTTCTTTCTCATCAACCACATCCACTCAATCACTTGTGGATGTCTCCTCCTTTCCTTTCCCTTGGTACTCCTCTCATGAGGGCTACCCTTCTCCCAAACCAAATCTCTCCCTTTGCATTTCATGAAAGTTTGAAATGAAACTCTTTGGAGACCTCCTAGAGAAGATCTCTCACCCATGACTAAGTTGTATCGAAAAGGATCCAAATGTGATGTAGATAAAATCTCCTTCCCACCATTGTTTGACAGCGCTGTTAATCTCCCCAATGATGTAGTGGTTGTCTCATACTCCGACTTAATAATGATTTCATAGTTTTTCATAGGAGTGTCATGGTTTTTCCCATCCTCCAAAAGTTCACACTCCAACCTCAAGGGTTGTGTGCAACTCAACAAAGGTGCATGAGGATGATATTCACCTCTTTCTTGAACCATTCAAGTTTTCACAGTGCAGTGCAATCCTGCTGCTCTAGATTAGCAATATGATTTGACCCTTGGTCATGTAAAAACAAATTTCCACAACTTGCAAAAGGATTTGCTGCAATAATAGATAGTGGAAATCTTTTCATACCTTGATGAGATTTGGAAATATCTTGTAGGGCTGCAAGAGTTCCTTCCTCCAATGTGTTGGCTACCCCAACTGCTAATGTATGTGGCTGCTCCTCCATGAGTGTGACAGTGTTAGTACAAGACTCCTCAAGAGGTGGTGAGGGCTCCTCCTTTTCTGTTCTTCTATTGTCAAACTTCTTAATCAGCTTTTGAGAAAACTTAGCTAGAGTAGACACTCTGGCATGGCTCAAATGGCCGAACCACCAAATTTGGGCTTCACCTTCTAGTTTCAGTGCTAAGATCTCAACAGACTCTCCCTCCTGTTAGTCATCAGTATTTTTTCATGTTTTGATGACTAGATTCCTTGGCTGAGTTTTCTAGAAGCTAATCTCAATCTGTCAATTTGTCATCTAGAAAACACCTCAAATTTTTTTTTGTCTCCCTACCTTTCCTTTTCAGCCTATGATGAGAAAATTCTTCATTTTTCAAATCCTATCTCATTTTAGCAAATTCTCCCTGTCTATAGTTGTCATAGGTTTTGTCTCTCTGCTATGAAAATCCCTTGTTTCCATAAATCTCATTGGCCAAGCATTTGGAAAATCACCTGTCCCTCTCTCACTAATTATGTTGTCATATGATGACCTGATTATGCCTGAGAAACTCTTCGAAATATATGACAAAATCTCTAAGTCTAGGTGGTGGTGTCTAGGGAAAATACCTTGAGAAAATCTTTGTCTAGTCAAAAACCCTGCCTTCAATATCAGTCAGCCATCATGTCTTATTATTTGTCAAAACAAAACCCTTGTCTATCCCTAGGTCATACACCATCAAAGAGGTTTCTTTGTTTTTTTTCAAGCAAAGCTCACAATATTTCAATTCAAGAAGAAATAGTGAAAGAAGTTCCATGTCTGAAGAAAGTGATCATTTCAAGCATGATCTTCATGAATACTCAAGAAGCCCTCCAAATTTCAAAAGAATCTATTTTTACATCTCTGCAGGGGTGTAATTAAGTGATGATCAATACGAAAATGGGAGAAAGGGAACAAACTTAACAATTTTCTCATACTAAAATAGTTTTCCAACAAGAATCAGATGGAGAGCAGTAAGTAAAGAATAGCAAATGTACATGGTTTAAATCCAAAGGGTGCCTAAAGATAGTGGTCATTCATCGAGATAAATAAATACAAAGGACTGAGTGATGCTCAACACTTCATGATTAACTCCAAAGGTAGCACTACCCAAGTTCTCAGAAGGGTGACCTAGCATTACAAGTCTCTCTGTTTCAAGAATAAGGACAGTCTTTGACAAGAATAGCTCCAAAGAAAGTTAGGCAACCAGGATGAGAGTATAAGAAGGACAACTGCTTCTTATACCTTATCATGAACTAAACTTTGAAAGACTGTCATGAAAAATTTCACTACCCCTGAAAACACAGTCAAGGGAAAGAGTTAGTTCAAAGATGTCTAGCAGTGAGCGCTCCCCATGTACCAATCACATTGTTTACTCCCTAAAAAAAAAAAAACTTCATAGTGATATGCTACAAAGCAAAGACATATATTACGGAACAAGGCACAGTGTTGAGATGGATGACGTTTCTATGTTTAATAGGACCTCCTTCAAAATGAGCAAAGGGTCAGAAACACATTTTTATGGCCTCCTTCACAAATGAGCAGAGGGTCAAGTCTCTAAGTATTAACACTGTGTTTAAGAAAAATTGTCAGTAATGGGCAGTTTGAGAGATAGTGTGTTTGAAAGAGTGAATTCACTAACAAACAAAGCCTAGAATTTTGATTGAAACAACCTCTTTCAAATAAATAGACAGAGCTTTAAAAAAGGGTTGAAAACATGGAGTATAGGACAAGCGCTCAGAAGAGTATTTTGAAAGTGCCTCCTTCAGTAATAAGCAGAGGGCACTCAGTTTGTTTGAGGATATTCAAGAGTGACAAGTGGAAAAGATTACATTTTACCCCTAAATGGTCTATTCAAAAGAAACAAAGAAAAAACATATGAAAAGACCTCCTTCACTGATGAGCAGAGATAAACACATCACAGTTTTGAGAAGGGCAGCTTAAAATATATAAAGCAATTGGTAAAAGGTAACCTCTTTCTTCAAACAGTAACACAGTCATCATAAGGGTTTTCTTCCAAAAGGAAAAAAGTTCCTTACCTTTTTTTTCCAAAAAGCACAAAGGCAAAAATAAGAAATCACCAAAAGGAGGGAAAAAGTGTTCAAAAGTATTTTTAAAGGGGATATAACAAACTCTCAAATGGATGTTTTGCATTCTTTTTTGCAACTGACAGAGGAGAGAACAAATTTTTAGGACCTTGGGTAGGTTATTGTGAAAATTTTCAACACGCGACGCGCTTGGAAACGCTCACGGTGCACCTGTAGCTGCGTCTAGAAGGAATTAACACAGGATGCGATGCGCCTGTCAGGCGACGTGGCGCACCTGTGCAAACCACTCTGCGCCCAGTTAGAAACGCAACGCGTTTGCCCAGGCCACTCCTGAATGGCCCACCGCCCAGCGTTCAATCATCAACATGTGGCGTGTTTGCCTCCAGGCCACCTCTGAATGGAGGTTTTGACCCCCTGGGCCCATGCTAAAGGGAGGTGGCTGCCATCCTCATGAACCCTCAAAATTGCCAAAATACAGTTGAGTCTCCTTCTAAGAGGTATTTCCGTTTTATCTGCCTAAGTTTTTGAGTTAAAGAGATTTTGAAATCAATGATTTCAAAGAAGAAAAACAGTGATTTCAAAGGGAAAACAGTCTATCAAAGGGGAAAACACAGTTTGTTCTCAAAACTGTCATGTTTACTAAGAAACAAAAAGACAGTGATTGAGGAAAAGTGCCTGTTGTCAGTTTACAGAGCTTGCAAGGTGTCAGAGGTTAAAAGACAAATCTTAGTGATTTAAAAGAGGAAAAAACACAGTTCTTGAAAAGGGAACTTATTTTCATTAAAAAAGGAAACTTGTTTGCTAGCTAAAAAAGAAATACAGTACTTAAAGAAGAGATATATTTTCAGTTCATTTGAAAGAATTGTTTTGATAAGAGAGTGAAGGAAAGTCTAAAACAACTATGCCTCCAAAGAAGGTCAAAAAATGGGGGTATCACAATAGATTTGAACCTATAACTGTGAAAGAGTTAAATGAATCCCCTTCAGTTATCTTTAATTTTCAGGAGGTAGGGTGCCTTAATGTTTGCCAAAAAGTCCAAGAGTTCACCAATCACCCTCCCTTCATACAATTGTTTGCCCTGAGGCTGCAAGGGGAACATGTTCACATAGCAGGCCTTTATTTTGTTCTCACTCCTAGGTCAGTGTCAAAGGCCACCAACATTCCCTATCTTGGTGAGAAATGGTTCAAACAAGCCCATTTGGACCTAGACCACTACAAACCCTTCCTGAAACCAGACCATCAGGATGATTTCCAAGCTATATTTCCTTTTTCTCACTTATTGAGAAACTATGCCCCCCTCATGAAAGTTATCATGAATTATTTCACATGTGAAGGGCGATATTCCCAAGTTTATTCCTATCACATCAGGCTTCTCATGCATTTCACAAGAAATCAGTTGTGAAATCTCCCTTTCTTCCTCTGCAAAAGCATAGACAAAATGCCCTCCCTTGTCCAAAAGAGACATCCTGCTCAGCAAAAGGTTAGTATTTTCCATCATTCTCTCATCAAAATCATCATCCTTCACTAGCTTAAATAGAAAGGAGTTTCTTGGGAGACTTTCATTTCTCATCCAGATTTTACTATTGCCTCTTCATCTCATGGCCCATCTCATATGTCCTCCTCACCCTCCACTCACTATGTCTCCCCTTCACCTAGTCAATCTACCCCTCAAAAGAAAACATCACCCATCATTAATAGTGAAAAATAGTAGTATCATGAAAGCAGGAATGAAGTTAGTGATGATGAGGAACATAGTGATACTCAACAAACTAGTGAGCATGAAACAAGTGACAAACCACAGAACAGTGACCATGAGTATACTAGTGATGGTGAACAAAGCTCACCAAAGGATAAGGAAGTTAGTGGCACTCAAAAAAATAGTGAGGATGAAGATCAAAGAAGCCCTAAGCAGAGCAGTGAAAATGAGCATGGGGACAGCTCACATACAGCTAGTGAGGATGAAGAACAAACTGAAGAACAACAGGGTAGCGATGATGAAGAGAAAAGGGAAGAGGTTCAAAGCAGTGATGAGAAACAGAGTGATAGTCAGCATGAAAGCAATCAAAGTGGCAGTAAGCATAGTGACAATCCTGAAGCAAGAAGTAATGATGAGGAACACAATAGTCCTCAACAAAGTCATGAAACCAATCAAAGGGATAGTGAAAAAAGTGCCTCCCAGCAAAGTAGTGACTGTGGTGGTAGCCCAAACACAGAGTCTAAGAAAAACAATGAAGATGATGGCAGCTTGCAAAAAGACAATGAAGACAGTCATGACGGAAGTAGCTCATGTGAAAAATTGAAAACAGTGATCATGGTAAAGGCAACACATGAGAAGAATTTCAATACAGTGATGGTAAGGTTGGAAGCCTAGAGCAATTTCAAAATAGTGAGGGAGGTGACAACATGCAAAATGACAAAGAAAACAGTCATAATGGAGGCAAACCTCAACAAATTAAAGACATAGAGGAGGGTAAACAAGGCAGTCCACAGACAGGCAGTGAAGATAGTCAAACAGCAAAAAGAGATGATAAAGCTAACAGCCCCAAACAAACTCAAAAAAGTGAGAAAAACCGTGAACAGAACATAAAAGCAAGCGATGATGGAGGCAACAGTGTAAAGGATCAAGTTGAACAAGTGTTAGTGATAAAACCTCCTCTCTCTTCTCCTCAACACAGCCCAGAACATGTGCTTGCTACCTCTCCTAGGCAAGGGGCCATGATTCATTCCTCAAAAGCACCAAAGGCTAAAAACACCAAATCTGCAAAAAAGAAAATCACTCCAACAGTGACTAGTAATGTCACTAGGGCACTAAGGAGTAGAGGAAAATTGCCTAAGAAGAGTATTGTTGAATTTCCAAAGAGAAAAAGAGAAAATAAGTCTATCCACAGCAAGGGCAAAGAGAAAGTTGAACAACAGGAGAGTAGCCATGAACAAGAAAGAGAGTTTGACATCATACAAATCGACAGTGATGCTAGAGATGATGAAGCCAGAATCCTTGAGTCACTTTTGAAAAACAGAGAAGCCCAAATCCATGACTTAGAAACTAATCTAGAAAGGTCGAAGGACCTCATACACTTTCTAAAAATGCAAAATAAACAAATGAGTGGGAAAATTGCAATTTATGAGGCCCGAGCATTCAAATACCAAAGGGAAGCATACAAAGCACAAGTCAAGCTTGAAGATTATATGGGCGAATTTGATGATATTGAGGAAGAAGAGCAGCCAGTAAGAAAAATGCCTAAGACTATGGGTCTTAGGAAAGCTTTGGAGAAACAGAAGGAAGAAGAAGTAGCCCTTGTTCGATCTTATCCTCTCACACAATTGCTTCCCCAAGAGATAGAAAATGAGAAAGAATCATGGCTTGAAAGAGAGAACAATAATTTGGACGATAAATTAGACAAAGCAAACAAAGACTTAGGTTTTCAAAGGAAGATGACTGGGCATTACAAGAAATTGAACCAATTTGCCCAAAGAAAACTCAAAATTTCTCAAGAAAGGCTCAAAACTGCCCAAAGGAGGCGCCCGATGAAAAAAGGGGAAAAAGACATATCTAGGCTTGAAATATTGGCTTCAGCTTCCTTGCATGCTTCTAAGAACCCATAAGGGGTTTGCTCACCAAAATTGAGCAAATTTTGACATGATCTTGTTTTTTGTGTTTTTTGGCCCTAATTGCACATTTTTCTAGGCGCTGTCATGTTTGCTAGGAGCATCCTCAGCTCATGAAATTAAAATTTTTGGATGTATTAAATTTTTTGGCATCTAATCACAAATTTTCAGATCAAAAGGAGGTGTTTTGGTCCCCAAAAGAGGCAAAAATCAATCAAAATTCACCTTTCTGCCTCACATATCAGCAGATGAGACCCTCCCGAGTTTTTTCACTCAGTCCACTTTTTGACAAAATTTTAGGGATCAGTTTGGGAAAAATCAAGTAGTTCTAGAAACTATACATCCAGGGCTTTACAACGAGCTATCACGAGCCTTGTTTTGATATTAAGAAGTCAATCAAAAGTTATCTGCAAAACAAGCTTTTTTTCTGCTGCTATGCTCTTGAAGCATTTTGGCTGAAAAGGTATTTTTCTAAAGGTGTCCATCCAAATGTGCGTTAAGCTATTTTTGACTCTATGTCAGAGATTAAAAGTCAAATTTCTTACTATTTTTAGCTTAAATAGATATTTTTTGAAGATATTTTGTGCCTTGGGCCTTGTGAGGCCCCAAGGACAAAATCAGATATTTGTATTAGACCAATGAGCTTCTAGATGCTCTTATGAGCTTATCTACTCATGTCCTATATAACTTATGAAGACTCATTGTAAATGGTTGGAGGTTTTAGAAGTAGAACTTGACATTTTGAAGAGAAAATACATGAATATGAGCTTTGAAGAAGAAACTTGTTTATGAAGTGGATTATTTGCTTACTTGTTTAGATGATAGAGAGGCTTTCTGTGCAGGATTCCATGGCTTGGTAAATGGTATTGTGTCTCTTATCTAGTATTTTTTCTTAGTTTCTCATATATGTTTTCATGCTTCTTGCTTGTTGTAGTTCAGTAAAGAATAAGTTTGAGATATTCCCATGAAGGCACCTCAAACTTCCTGATTCATTACAACTTAAATGTTCTTCATCTTTCTTGGTGGGTACCGGGGCATGAGGTGGTTGAGTAGCCGCGAATCCTTGTTGAGGGAAAGGATCAGTAAACACAGTGGGTTGAGAAGTAATCGTATGGGGAGGGACAGTAGGAGAGGAGTGCTGTCCTCGCACGGTGGCCTGAGACTCCCACATCTGCCTCATTTGTGGTAATAAGGGACAATCGTGAGTGTAATGACCATAAACACCGCAACAGGAACATGGCTTATTGGTGCGAAGTACCCTGTCCGACTTGGGTAGAGAGCCCTGTGGCTGGTTGGCAGTGTTAGAATCAATACTGGAAGGATTGGGTCCATGATTACTAGAATCGGATGGATTTCCTTTCCTCTTTCTTTGAGAAGGAAGAGGATTAGTTGCACCCTACTGCCAGGGATAATTTTAAGGATGGAAAATTATCTTGAAGTTTAAAAAATTGGCGAATCTCACTAGTCCCTAATATGCAAACTATAAAATGTTTATTGATGTATTTGTAAAATTATTCAAATTTATAATGATCTTATATATATTTTCTAGATAAGGTTGGCGATTTTTAAGGTAAAATAATTTTATTGTGTAAAATTTGGGCGAATCATTTTTATAAAAAAATGGAAATTGGCGAATCTTTTTTTTGTAAAAACCATGGAAAATTAGCCCACCTGCGAATATTAGCCCCTAAAATTTTCCATGCCTACTGCGCAAATACTTGCCCTGGAGGGGGTAGTAAGTGCGGTTGCGGGGGTAGAGAAGGCAAGGGAGTGGGAGGTCCAAATTCTGGAGGAGCTTGGACACCAAACTGTGGGTAAGGATAAGGGGTAGGATGGGCAACATTGAGGTAAGCAGGAGTGTGGGAAAAAGGAGGAGGCATGTTGTATCCTGGATACATGCTACCTGGAGAGGGAAAAATGACGGAGGGGCTGGACCCTCCTGGAGGGAAACCATAGCCCAGAAGAGGTTGAGCAGAGGTGTGTGATAGAGCTCCAACGATACCATCGGCAGAATGAGATGGGCCCGAGGCATTAGGGCCACCAGGCTTGGGGAGGTTAGGAAGGACGGTATAAACATAACCAGATTGAGCATATATAAGGTCATGTTTCAAGGCTATTTGGAGGGCGGCTTCTTCAGTTTGGGGAAAATGGGATGCGACATCTTTGCTAATGGGAGGTAAGAGAGAGTGAAGGAACCAGTCCATATAAACCCGATCTTCAAAGGGGGGAGCGCGACATAAGCTCCGTATTCGTCACCATTCCTGGACATGAGCCGAAAGGCGGGTGGAAGAAGATTGATGAAAAGAAGTCAAGAGTTCAGTACCAGTGTCATATCAGAGAGGGAGCTGGAAATAAGATAAAAAGGCTTGGGCAATGGTCACAAAGGTGGTATGGGAATAGGTGGCTTGATCAACATACCATTTAGAAGCTTCGCCGGTAAGCGTGCGTTGGAACAATCGAAGACGGATGGAGTCATCGGTGATGGAATTGGAGGAACACCACATGTGGAAAGATCGGATATGGTTGGAGGGATCTCCACTAGCAAGGCCTTCAAACTTGGGAATGTCAGAGGGGAGCTTGGTTGGCATAGCAGGCCAATTGACATCGTGGCGAATAGGATCATTGATCAGCTGATTGAAGTCGGGGAGAATGAGACTAGCCATATAAGGGAGCAACGGGGTAGTCGTGGTAGGTCCCGTGCTGGTTCCACTGGAAATGGACCCAGCAGTAGAACTGGGGTTGCCGCTAGCACTAGGCCCTGAACTAGACATGGTGAAGGTAACAAGGGGAGAACCGGGAGTAGGGGGAGAACCCGAACAATCAGAGGAAGAGTCAGAGTGCGAACTCGAGGGAGGACTTACTCGATGACGACGGGAAGGAGAAATTCAACCAACCAGAAACTGAGGGTGAAGGCCAACAAGTCTCCAGGACAAATGCCTTGGAGGTGCAATGATGACGGGAAGAAGAAAAATCGACAAGGGTAGGGGGGGGAAAATCAAGTGAGGTCAATGTCGAAACAAGGGCAGCGAGGTGCAGTGTCAATTGATTTTAAAATATTTGCCAGGTAGTGTTAACCAGGCTCTTCTTCGCTTAGGGTCAGTGTGTGGCGTGCGTTAATTTTAATTGGTTAAACCCAGACATGTTGAGAGTAAAAGAAAAAGTGTGCTGCGTAACTGAAAATAAATCTGCAGTAAATAAGACTGAAACAACAAAATATTAACAGCTAACAATGCATCAATCTAACCCAAGAAGACGGGTCTCTCAAAACAAGTCTATAAGAGGGAAAAAATCTACTCAAAGCATGCTAAGGGAGGCCAATAGATCTAAGGTCGGGGGGGATGGGGATCTAAAGGAGAAATCTGTTGAAAAGAGGTGTAGAGAACAACAAAGAGGTAGAGGCAAGGTTGATGCTACAAAGGAGGGTATCAGCTAACTGTAGAGGGGACAAGGAGGCAGCCCTAGAAATGAACCCAAACAAAACTATATGAGGTGATTTGAAATGGATAAGAGCTGATCGAAAGGGATCTGAAAATGAGGTATCAGATCTGAAAGAAATAAGGCTGAAACTCTGGAAATTCAGACTTCTGAAACAGCAAAAAGTCACCCACAAAAAGTGGAGGGTACTAGAGCCCTAAGGGGAAAGATTCCCACTTATTTGAGTAAAACAGATCAGAAACAGGTCTAAACGGGTGGAGACAAAGGCTGGAAAACCCTGACAAAAGCTTCAGACAAACCCAGAAAAAGTGCTGGAAAATTGTAGAGAAAAGTGCAGGTCACAGGTTCTGACCTGTTTGCAGTCCAGGTCGCAGGTTTGGGGCAGAAAAGTGCGACCTCATGGCCAGGTCACAGTTTTTGGGCTGATAAGTGTGACCTGCAGCTCCGGGTCTCTTGGCGGCAGATTTCAGAAAAAATTGTCGTCTCAGCTGCGGCTGATGTCTGTCACCTGCGCAATAGGGCCAGAAACACACGGAATTTAGAAATTTGAATGTTTGAGGGTTTTAGAGGTGAAAAATACCATAAAAATAGGAAAAACAGAAAACTGAGGAGAAACCCTAGGGTCTGAAACAGCTGGATATGCAAGAATATATAAAATGACAGCGGTCACAAAAGAAAACCCATGTGGAGTCACAAATTGTTAGTATGAATCTTTCATCGTAAAATATCACTTTAGCTATGCATAAAAAATAGCCCTAACATCGATTATGGCTGCCAAACATCTTTAAATCTACAATTAGGTGATCCAAATAATGCTGCACAAATTCAGATCTAAGCATAAAAGACATAAAGTAGATAAAGTAAAATATGGCTCCATGCATCCAATAGACCAGACAAGAAAAATGTATTTGAAAGAATTTTTATATTATATTAAAAAGGGGCATCTGAAAGGAAAACAAGAAAGGTGTTTTCCGGTTCTCCTCAATGGGATGGGTTCTTAAAAGTCCTCAACGTTTCAGATCTAAAATTCCTCTCTCTTATTGGTATGGAAAACCGAGACAAACATAGAACTCAATGGGAGCTCACAAGGTAAAAATGGAAAAGGTGACCAAGAGTAGATCCAGAGTGATCTAATGCAATGGAGGTGACTAATGAATGGGGAAAACCCTTCTATTTATAACAAAATATTGGGGCGTTCTAGAACTCGGTGCATGAATAAAATATTATTAATCGAATTCTAGAATCACCCTTTAGGAATATTTTATTATATTTGTTGGAGGGAAAAGGATTTTTGACTTGGGTCAAATCCTTTATTTATAAATAACAAATAAATAAATGATTTATTTATTATTTTAGGGAAATGATGGGAATATAATTAAATAAATAATGGTTTATTTAATTATTTGTATGTGATTTAGTCAAATTTAACTAAGAATATTATTTAAATAATGATTTAAATAACTTATTCTTAGGAAATAATTAAATAAATAAGGATTTATTTAATTAATTTCCTTGTTTTGGGTTAAATATGACCGTGAAATATAAACGAATAAGTTATTTCACGTGGTGAAAGCAATTTTACTTAGGGTAAAATTGGTCTTACATGGTGTACTTGGGTTCATCTAATGATAATAGGTTAGATGACCAAAAAATGGTGTAACAGATTGCCCCCCAACGTACGAGTGTTAGGATCAAATCGTATGACCGAACTACGTTGTAAGAACTCAATCACTAGATAGCTAGAGGGAAGTGAGAGAGAGGAATGTAAGGTAGTCTAACATGCTAAAGGACTAGACCTTGGGGAGATGAGACTTACAGGTGAAACAAGTCTCGAGTTTATGAAGTGGTACCTGTTTTAAAGGCGGCAGGGGAGGCATACCTATGCCCGCCGAGACAAAGTACAAAGAATAGGAAGTCCATTAAACAAGGAACCGAACCATGAAGAATATGCTGGCGTAAATAGGAGCCATAAAAATAGAATGATGAATCCCACATACATGATGTGCCTGGAATAACCGTCAAGACTTATACAATAATAGTTTAGTACATGAGATACAAATACACCCAAATGCCCCCTACACACGGGGAAGGGCTCACAAAATCTGACTAATACATGCAAATCAAAGAGGCGCTGCAAGCGGCTGAGGCCAATATCATCAAATGAGAGGAGCTGCATCAAGGGCTGAAATGAAGAAGTCATCCGGGCATGTGGGGGGCTACCTACAGGGCCACCCCCTCATGAGGGTTGAGACATCTCACACACACCCGGGAATCACCAATGGCTACTGCTGCATCACTGGACCATCAAGTGTATAGATCAAGATCGTGATGAAAAGAGCTCGAACCAAGGTACACTACCCCCTAGACCTGGCTTCTAGAGTAAATGAGTTGATGTCGACAGAAGTAGGTCCACCATAGGTGAGGTAATAAGGGAACCCCAACTAAGGCACGGGAGAAAATAGTAGAGAAACTAATAGACGGACACTAATGATGATAATTAAATGAGGGTGACTGAGTAGCAGATGGACGACTTCCCTTGTTAGAGCATAAGGGGCATGAATGGCTTGGCAGCAACTGACACAATAGCAGGGAGGATAGGGAACAATGGTACTGAAGGCTATAATGTGCAACACGAGAGAGGAACCAAGTGATGAAGGATGACAAACTATACTGGGATATAAGGGGGCTCGAGATAGACTCCAGGACGGATGATGACTCAACTCGGATGCTCTAAACAAGGGCGACTCGATGGTGCTGCCACACAGAAAAGGTCCAATGGGGGACCATAAGAACATGAGTACAATAGGGTATCTCATGATGAAAATCTACATGAACAAAGCCCAGTAAAGAGGTAAAATGTTGCCCCATGTACAAGCTTTGTAAGTGAAGAATTCCAATTTGAAGGAGAGATGAAGGGACCCTTCATGGACAAAATGTGTCCTGGTGAAGTGTCAAAACATGAAAAACTAATAGATACCCATTTGAGTGCTTGGTGAGATATTTCCAATGGTTTAGACGGTGTGTCAAATAGGGCTACGGTTTGGTCACATCGGGTGAAAGAAAAACATCGGTTTCTCTTCTAATGAGGTGTTTTCCCTCCAAAATCATTCATTTTCTTGTGTAGCTGTGGTGAATGTGGAGAGGAGAGAAGGCCCTAAATCTTTCGACGATCATAGCAGACAAACCGACCGTTGGAATCATGATCCGTCAGTTGCAGGTAATGTTGGGTGTGGAGCCTGATTATCTTGTTTACTTTGTATTACAGCATTGGACCCCTATACCTTAAAAGGGGCGGCAACGCCGCCCGAAATTTAATCGCTGCCTAGAAGGTAATCCCCTTGTATATATGAGGGCATTGTATTGTGGCTGTGCATTATGTGTGTATTCTCGGAACGAGAAACAGAGAGGGAGACTGTGAGAGAGAACAGAGGATATTACAACGGATCTGCTGTAGGTTTTGTCTCTTCATTTTTGTTGGATAATATAAAGGAAGGACTGGCTGTTCGGGGTGGACGTAGCCCAAACTGGGTGAACCACATATATCTGTGTCTCTCTAGTTTTATGTGTTTTGTGTGCTTCTATTTTCCGCATATTTTATGTGTTTCATTGCTCTGTAATATTTAATTTTCTAACAGGTAAGAGGCCTAATCCTACTCTTTGAGTTTGATGGATTCAAAGTTCAGATTAGGGTCTTAAATCTCAGTAACTGCTCCAACTTCATCATTACGATTGGGTCGCACTTTTTGGGGCAAAAACTACGACCTGGGACGCAAGTTTGGGAATGAAAAGTGCAACCTGGCCCAGGATTTGGCCAAAAAGTGTGACCTGTTAGATGCAGGTAGTTTAAGTGTTGTTATGGGCTGAGATTCAGTTTTGATGTGAGTTAATGCAGTTTTGCTGACCTGTAGACTAACAAATATGATGGTTTTGTGCAGATATGGCAGATATATGGATCAAGTGGAGAGAGAGAGACCTAGGTACATTACGGACAAAAATCCAAGTGGATCAGGGTGTCCATCGTGCATTGGCTAGGTTTGGGGTTCTGAAATTTTTGGAGAACCCTTTGATGAGGGCTGGGGAGTCCTTGTTGGCCCAGATTATCAGTTATTGGGATCCATATCATGAGGCGTTTATAGTGCAGGGTCACAGGATCTGTATTTCTTGACTGGTCTCCCACCATTAGGGATGGTGGGAAATATGCAGCCAGTGTTACCATGGGGGCGTAACATTATGGAGTTCATTGAGCGACATTGTCGACAAGTTGTCCAATTCAAAGGGACTCGGATATCCATTGGGGATCTAGAGAGGTTGGAGACCCGGGCAGTGGCCGCAGCAGTGTTGTGGATCTTAGGCAGCCACGCATTCCATCACATCACTGGAAGGTAGATGATGATTGTAGAGAGTGTGTTGAGCGAGACCTACTATGGGTGGGCCTAGATGATGTTGGTATCAGTGAAACGACAGTTGTCGCTATGTAAGCGGCAAGTGAATCATGATTGTGCCTATGGGACGGTATTGTGCTCTTTCTTCTTTGAGAAGATCCCAACCTTATGACCTCGTGTACAGCTACCTGATGGCGGTCCGAGAGAGCCCTGAATGCATCGGTGGGGATGACCACTGTGTCGAGGAGGGAGAGGGGCAGTTGGACGGGTGTTTCGACCATAGTTCTTCGCCCATTGGGATCAGATGCCATTGTACATAGAAGCCTATCCCTATAGTGGGATGAGTTATTGGGGAGATCCGGACTTGCCGCTTCCGCCTGGTCGAGTATGGGGGCCTGATGGTAAGTGACAAGCAACTAATATGTTATGTGCATTTTAAATTTTGTGAATAGTATTCATGGTACTAATCCTTATAATTTTTGGAATGCAGATATAGCTCCGGTAAAACCGGTTGAATATATGGGACGACCTGCAGCAGCTGGAGCTACAGGTGCAAGTGGATCGAGGACAGCACAGAACGAGGATATGGCCGCTGTGTTGGAGGAAATCCGTCGTAGATGTGAGGGGCTGCTGACCGGTGTGTTGGAGCGTGGTTGGCAGGATTTAGACAACCAATGCATAGAGTTATGTATTGGGCTACCCTCGGAATGGCGAGGTATCATGCGACGCATGGCGATGGCCGGTCAGACTGTGCGTGATATACGAGCTACGGGAGCAGAGCCGTTGGCTCGGGATCCTCCAAAGAGTGATTAGATGTAGGGCAGATGGTGCCCCCCACTATCTATGTAGGGGCAAGTGGTGCCCCCCATTTTTGTAGTTTGGTTTTTGGAACATGCTATGGGCATGTCCTATGTTTCAGAGTAGATGGACTCTAAAAACACATGTGATATGATATATATGATGCATATGTATTTTTTTTGATGGTGTTAAATGCTATTGTCTTGTGTGTGATAAATGCCAGTCTAGAACATGATTTGCGATTTGATCTACGTAGTGATTTTAACTTCTAGGTATATGGTTGAAAGTAATGAATCTAAATTCACGTATCAAAAGTTTCACTTGTAAATATTGTCTAAACAGGATAGTGTTATGCACATGATGGACACCATTAAGTTGTAAGACAAGAAGCATGGAATATAAATGAACGTTCATATGGAGGAGTTGATGAGAGAGAGCATTAGTAAGGAGACCATGTACTGCATCATATTTGGCCTGATTATGGTGGCATTACCAATGCAAACCCCATTTGCAAGAACGAGGGTATGCAAGGGGGTAAAGATGGCCCAGGCGACCGAGGCAATATTCTGGGAATAGCGACTTGCCCCATCGGCATAGCCAATATAATGTGTGGACGAGAGGGCCAATGGAATAGTGTCATAAGACAAGAAATGGGAGGAAGAGAAGGAACTCCTGCTGCGAAGGACATCATAGATACGGATGGTATCATCGTGATTATGGGAAGAAAGGGAAAGGTCCCGGAAACCACATGACGCTGTAAAGCTACCGAAATCATCAGTATGGGAAGAGAGGCACACATATGGGTCATCAGGGGAAATGATAGAAGAACAAGTAAAAATATGGTCAAAGCATGAAGAGTCCAAGAATGATGCTGAAGGGGAATCAAGTGAAACAGATGGAGTGGATTCAGGGGGAATGTACTCCGAGGGTTGTGTGGATGATGATAGGTATAGGAGGGGGGCAGCAGGTTCCGACATCTCAACATCAGGGGGGGAGGCGGATTGATTTTGTTCAACTTCGTACTCGCGAATGACCTCTAAAGAGGCTTGATAATGTGTGAGGTGAGGACAATGGTGAGAATAATGGCCATGGAAACCACACAGAGCACAGGGTTTTTTGGTGCGAAGAGTCTTTGGGTTCTTGGTTGTGGATGAGGAAGAAATATAGGTTTCAGGGGCTGTCGATTCAGGGAACACGACTTTGACCATGGGTTGGATACGGGGCAACTCAGGACAAGTAGGGGTGGCATGACCAATACCTTCACACAAGGCACAAGGCTTGGCAGGTGGAGAGGGGGTAGGGTCGGGTGCGGTGGCCTTGTCTTTGGATGCCCCCTTGCGAGTGGAGGGGCTAAGGGCACTGTGGTAGTGGAAGGAGCAAAGGGGATCGGTTGCACGGGTGTCACAGCAATGTATGGTTTGGGGTGACCTGGTGGAGTCTCGGGTGGAGGAGTAAGATACCATACTGGTATTCCCAAGGTTAAATTAGGGAGGGGAAGGGTGGCCATGACAGGAACCGAATAGACTCTGGGGGGGGACCAAGGAAAGGTATCTGACCGGTGAGGTAATGGGCAGGAGGGACGGCTCCCATATGTTGGAGACCTGAGGGAACCGACTCAGGAGGGTAGGGAGGTTCTTGAGTGTGAGGGGGAGGGGAAGTTCTAGGTGGGAGAGGTTCAATCGACTAAGGCAAAGGGCTAGGAGCAAGGTGCAGCGGACGAGGTTGAGGTTGCTGACTAGCTGAAGCAGGCTGTGGAAGGGCAGCCTGAGATGATTGCATCATGCAAACATTCGCTAATCTGGGATTAGAGACAGGAGTAGGGGGTAGACCTGGGAAGGTTCCAAGCAAGGAGGAGTCTTTGTAGACGCCAGGAGAAACACTGGTAAAAGAATCAACAGTTTGCTTATTGGTGACAGTGGAGATGGTGGACTCAGGGGAGGTCTGAGATTTGGGTTCATGATACGACAACTGGTCAATGGTGACAATTTTTCCATTATGAGGGAAAAACATCTTGCGGTGGACTGCGGATGGGATGGAAGACATGGCATAGGTGTAACTACGCCCCAAAAGAATGTTGTAGTCAAGAGGGGCATCTATTGTTAAGGTCCCGTGATTTGGCTGATTGGCAAGCCAAATGAAAGTGTAACATCAAACCAGTCTTTGGAGCCTGAGGACCTAGCCTTCCTGGACTCAGAGAGGGCTCTCTTTATTTGTGTAAGGGATATCTGTGTGTTTGCTCATTATGTTCTGATTTTAGGCTAGTTATGAAGTGAGTTTTTGGTTTTGGTTTTTAGGTTGTGAGGGATGAAATTGATCAAATATATAGGATAGGTAAAAAGATGTTAGATTAACTAGGCGATGGGGTCAAAAAGGTCAAGAAAGCTATTAGATGGTGATACAAGGCTGTTGAAGGGCCAATTTGATTCAAGGTAGAAAGGATCTTTGGGAAAAATGGAGTAAATGGACATCAAGTTTGTGAACAACAAAGGATTTCAAGCATAACTATTTTAATAACAGACATAAATATGGTAGGGAAAACCATTAATCATGAAAAATGTAACTATAAGCTAATCAATACATAGAAATAAACATTCAAGCCATGCATAGAGACATATAACTCTCTAACTTCAGGAAATGGCTATCATACTTTGGGGGAAAACACTAAAGACAGACAAACAACTCAAAACACTATGCCGAAATGCCTAAACATAGTACTTCAAGTTATTGGGCACTTTGAAAACAAGATTTCATAGTTTTAGACAAAGGGCAAGATTGGAACAAGACCTCCTTGGTTCAACAGATGAAAATCTAATTAATCAAAGAGAAATTTCATGGATGGAGCTATGACTAGCCATAGGTAAGCAGGGCATAACGTAAATCATACTTAGCATGCATAAAACCATGAATGAAATAAACAACAATATCCTTAAGTTACTAAAGAGCAATCAATAATTCTTAAATATGACTAAGGAAGAGGAAAACATGGAAGCTATGAGGAAACATGAAATTTGAGGTGCCTCCAAGGGCATATCTCAAATTTTTTCTCTACTGGTCTATAGCAAGCAATAAACATGTATTCATGAATAAAAACTAGAAGACAAAACAAGAAAGAGACACTATACCATTCTACCAAGTCATGGAATCCAACAACAATCCTCTTTCATCATCCAAGAACATCCAAGAGGCAATCCAAAAGCATGAGACAAGTATTTCTTCCAAAGCTTATATGACCATATATTGCTTCTATCATCAAGTTCAGCCTTGTTTACAATGAAATCTTTTGGAATAAATAGGCTCAAGTGAGGAAAACCTCTTAGTTCAATTTGCATCCCAATTGGCCTAACCAAAATATCTAAACTTGTCTTTGAGGCTTTGCAAAGCCCAAGGCACAAAATATCTCATAAAATATATAAAAAATGCTAAAAGAGGAAAATAAATTGACTTTTGATCACTTCTCATGTGCAAAAATAGCTAAACGCACATGAGGAAAAAGTAGTTTTTAAAGCTTCAAATTTTACAAAAATACTCAAAAATTATATCTGCAAAAGGTCCCCTGACTTGCCGGCAACATTTGGCAGCTTTTCCGATGTCAAAACAAGGCTCATGATAGCTCATTGGAAAGCACTGAGTGTCTAATTTCTGGAACAACTGGAATTTTCCCAATCTGATGCCTAGAAGTCCTCCAAAAACAGGCATGTGTGTGAAAAACCAGAAAAGAAGGCTTTGCTGATAGACTGGGCAGAGTGTGGAAAAAGCGGGTGTTTTTCGCCATTTCGGGGGAGAAAATGATCTTCAAATGTACTAAAAATCACTGAGTGTGTGCTCCTAAAATTATGGCATCCAATGATACCATTCTCCTCCTTTGATGATCCCCCAAACTGAAATGGCGAAGCCCATGAGTTTTGACCAAAAACCCAAAAATGTCAAAAAATCAAAATATGTCGAAAATCACCCAAAATTGGTGAGCAGGACCCTCAAGGGTTTTTAGAAACATGTCTAGAATCTCGGGCCAGAATTCCAAGCCTAAAGGTGTCTTTCTCCTTTTTTCTCACCGGGCGCCCTCTTTGGGCATTTTTGAGCTTTTCTTGGTTTTCTTCTTTGTTGTTTGGCGTTCTAGCTTTGGTGAAGAAGTCATGGCCCCTTGCCTTCAAGAGGAAGATAGCACATGCTTTGGAGAATTCCCTTCATAATCCGTGTTTTTTATTTGCTTTCCCTCATCATTGCTTGCTTGAGGGCTGCCTTGTTTTTCTTTGTCACTGCCTTCTTTATGACTGTCATGCTCTTTCCCTTCATTGTTTTGTGCTTCATCACCCTTATTCTTATTTCTATTTTGGCTGCCATAATGTTTCCTTTCATCACTACCTTACTGCTCATCACTTTTCTCTTCATTATCACTGCTATGTTTAGCCCCTTTTTCCTTGTTCCTCATCATCACTAAAGTCATCTCTTTAGTACTGTGTTTGAGCCAAGAGGTTTTAAACAAGACATGTTTGTGGCTTCTTGAAAAGAAGTCTCCTTTGTTTTAGCACAAAAACCTTCCTCTCAAACATTTTCCTCTTTTTCTTCTTGAAGTTGTTGTCCCTCATGAGGAGGCTGATGTGTATCATCTTTTGGCTGCCCTTGCTCATCACTTTCATACTGTTGTTTTGTGCTTTCTTATTCATCCCCTTTTGTATGCCAATTTAATAAGTAAATTATAATAATATGCACACAGTCAAATGAAATGTATACATAGTCAAATGATTTCTGTGTTCGAGTAAGGTCAAAGGGCTCTTGGTGTTTTGATGACAGCAAGACAACCTTGTGTTTTAGACAAAGGAAAAACAAAACTCCTCCCAATCAAAACACTCTCATTTTCTTTACTATTTCTCACACACAGTTAGATAGAAACACCTCCAAACTTGATTTAATAGTTTCACTCATTAAAGCCTGTTTTATGTACAAAAATGCAGCACTGATTTTGCTCTTTACCACACCGAGGAAAACTTTGAAATGACAAAACACTTGTAGAATGATTACTTTTGTTTGAAAATAGGGCCACTGTTTCACTTTTCAAAGCCTGTTTTTCTTCCCTTTAAACACTGCCTCCGAAAGGATTTCTTGAAATGTGTTCTCAAACAACACTCTGCCTTCTTTGTAAATCACTGTTTGATAAATGTAAATTTGCCTCAAAGCTATGCAAAATGTTTTCTTTGGTAGTAGGTCCCCGCTCCTCCCAAAACACTGTCTTTTCTCTTTGTATGTCAATCAACAAATAAATCTATAATAAGCACACAACCAACAAAAGATACACATAGTCAAAGGGTCACTGTGTTTGGGTGAGCTTACCAAGCTTTTTGTGTTTTGGTGTGAGCACCAATAGCCCTGTAGCAGGAAAATAGAAAAAACTTCTCACAATCAATACACTGCTCTTGTGTTCACTACTCCTCACACAGATTTTGACAATACCTCCAAATGACAAATTACAGCCTTATACACTACAATTTTTTTATGGAAAAATTGGCAGCCTTGACTCTGTTCTTCACCACAAGGAGGACTTCTAAAATAAAAGGGCACTCATATAATGATCACTGTTGTTGGAGCTAGGCCCACTGTATTTCTCTTTAAACCCTGTTTTTCTCCTTTCAAAGAGTGCCTTCACCCTTTAACTTGTATCGAGGGTAGTTTAGATGGTCTTTTGATAGCAATAAAAATCACAACATTATTACTGTTTCACCTTTAGCAAACCCAACCACAGTCTCGAAATTTAAACAAAAACATATCTCTCTTTAAACAACTCAAAGCTGTGATTCATATCATGAGTTTCATCTTTTGACCCTCACTTAGCAGTCTTGAAAAAAGGCAACGAAGCACATAGAATACCTTGAAACACGATGGCAGGTTTTTCTTGAGAGCTGGAGCAGCTTTGAAAAACTTTCGAGGCGTTTTAAAGGCTTGACATAAGCGCGGCATGTTTGAATGAGAGAGTGTTGCGCAAAAAAGGGCTATCGGGTCACCTATTGGGCCGACGGGACCAACGCCTACAGGTGCGCCGCGCGGCCTTGTATTCCTGTGGAAAATGTGCACCTGAATGCACCGCGCAGGTGTACAGGCGCTCCGCGCCGTCAATGAACCCGAAAACTCTGTGAAATTGCACCCCAAAAATAATTTCTCGATCCAGTGAACAGCGAAGAGGAGTTTGACTTGTGGTTTGAGAGATTTGAAGAAGCTTGCAACGGTCCCTTTGTTCCTTTGAATGCAAACAAATCGAAATCCCTTGACTTTGACTTGTGAGGGTTTTTTTAGAAATTTTCCTTCTTTGAAACAAATGCCTTGGTTTGTTTTTGAAAACCAAAATGATTTTAAATGTGCCATGAGGGGCCCATTCTTTGAACAATGTTGGCAAAAGGATGTGCATGCTTTTAAACAGCTTTAATAGGTATTAACATATTCATTTATAAAAAATATTCAAAAGGTCAAACTCTATTCACTGTGCTTACATGTTTGAAAGGTAACTTCTACCAATGTTGAACCTTTAGTGATATTTTCAACATGGAAGATCCACTTAATAATACACCAATGATTGATAGAGCATATTTTTCCATTTGCAAAGAGATGACCTATCTCTTCTAAACTTGATTTGGAATTTCTTGCTCCGTATACTTATATCTGCTTGCTAGAGGGAAACTAGATCAAATCCACCTTGTGACTGTAGATGCATTCTCCAAATGATGCTTCTTTCTGACTGTGGGTGAGACCTAGTTGTATTCGCCCAAGCTTTACTGTCCTCTCTCTATCAAGAAGGGCATTTTCTTCTAAAAGCTTTTCCTCTATTCAAAATGTAACAGAAGAGTGCCTTTGACCTATTTTCATAAGGAAACTACCTTCCTTTGTAATAGTGGCATGTATATTTTTCTTTTAGTGAGTTCCAGAACCTGAAAAACATGTCATGAGCTTTCTTGCACAATTTATGAACCTATGTGTTCAATTGCACTGCCTCTTTGGGAAAACTGAGCTCAAATTGCCTTCTGTCCACGACGATGTATATCTGAAAGGAAAATTTTCATGAACAGGAAAGACAGGGCTTTTTTGAAACACAATTATCATTTCCTTTGGCCTATGTCATGACCTATCTCTCAACCAACAACAAATTTGTGTTATTTGGGCTCCAGACTACTTTTTTGAAAGAAACCTTGATAAGAGACAAGTTTAACCTCTTGGATTACAGTGGTACCTGTTGTCCCTTGAGAAACAATTCTTGGCTGTGTGCAAGAATCCGTGCTCAAGACATTAAAGTTAAAACTTGAAAACTCTGTGTATCTTCAGTCAAAAATTCCTTCTTTGATCTTATGAACAGCAGAGGGTAACGTTGCCTTGTGTTTTGAGAAATTTAAAAGGTCTTGCAATGTTTTCCTTTTGTTCCTTGAATGCGAATAGGTCAAAACCCCTTGAGTTTGAAATGTGAATGTTTTTGAAAACTCATGTCATTAAAACCACTGTCTCCGTTCATTTTAAAACAAAATGATCTTGAACGTGTTTATAAAGGGCCCATATTTGGAAAGTGTTGGTAAAAGGGCAGTGCATACTAATTTAACAGTTGCAATAGCTAATGACTCTTTCTTCTTGTAATAACATCATTCCAAGGTTCAGCTCTGTTCACTGTGATTACATATTTGAAAAGTAACCTCTGCCACTGCTTGACCCTTTAGTGGTATTTTCAATACTGGAGAATCCATTTCAACAATATACCAATGTTTGATGAAGCATCCTTTTCCATTTTGTAAGGAGGTAGATTTACCATTTTGAACCTTAAACTAATAGTGTCTGCTCTGGATGCTTTGGAGGTAATGATGCCCTACTGTGAAAATGATTTGACTGTCAGGTGTCTTTTAAGTTCCTCTTCTGACTGTGTGTGTAAAAATCAGTTGCACTTACTCATGATTTCCCATCCTCTGTCCATTAAAAGAAGCTTTCTTTTAAGACTCTCCTTTCACTTGGAATGCAACAGTGAGGTGCCTTTGACCTTTTTTCAGGAAAATGCCTTTCTTTGGAAATGGTGACATGCCCTATTGGCTTTGAATGCTGCTCCAAAGCTCTGAAACTCATGCCATAACCTTTTGAAATACAGTCATCATCATTGGCCTGTGTCATGACCTGTCCCTTGATCATCTGCAAAGTTGTTTTAATTGGGCTCCAGACTGCCCTTTTTGAAAGAAACCTTGATAAGAGACAAGTTTATCTTCTTGGATCACAGTGGTACCCCTACTTTCCTTCTTTGTCTTTTTACATCATTTCTCTGTTTCAACTGTCTCCTATTGTGTTTGGAATTTTTCTATCAGTCAGTGAATATTCTAGAATTTATCACTGCTCTGGCCCTCCGCTTATGAATGAAGGAGGCCCTTTACTTGACAAAATGTCTGATGTTCTTTCAAACTTCTGTCTTAGCCATATGAAGGCTGTCTGATGAACATATTGATGGTGTTTCCTCGTATAGATGATGACAGAAGTTAGTTGGCGCCCAAGACTAATTGACTCCTTTGGACATTTGTTTTAACAGTCTTTCTTCAATGATGCTGAACCAATTAGCTTCTCATTGTAGCTCAAATAGTAATGAAACTCATGCAAACAGCTCTTTGAAGCCTGCTGCTTTACCTCTGCTTTTAATCATCATTTTCATGCAGAGACTTTCATTTGTAGTCTTACTGTGCTTCAGAGTTTATCTTCTCAGTTAGTGAAAAGCTTAAAAAGAAAACTTCACCTTTGGCCCTCTGCTTATAGATGAAGGAGGCGCTCCAATATTAAAACCCTCTGCTTATAGATGAAGGAGGTTTTTCAGTCATGTTATATCATCAGCCTTGTGACAGTGCTATTTTTCCTTTACTATCCTTTCAGGCTTTGAATGTGATCGCAAGAGCTTAATGAAAAAAAAATCTATGCTCTGTGGCTGCATCCCAGGCTCAAGATCACATTGAGAAGCAGTTGTATTCTCATGTGGAGCCAAAAATTGTCTTCTGAGATGCTGGTATGTCTTTTTCCTTGAAAGATTCATTTAAAACAATGTAAAAAACACCTAGAATCAGTTTGATTTATGGTCCATGTATTGCTGAGACTTGAGGGTGTATTAGTGGCGCGACCTATGGCTGTAACCAACCTTTTTTTCAGAATGGGAAGGTCTGTTATGACTGGTCAATAGCAGATGGAGGTTCTTTGGCTCTTGGATAGTTCGCCAAGGGAGAAATGCCTAAAGCACCACTTCCTAAGTTAGGGGAGACTTGTTTGGATAGATTTGGATTGTTTCTTTAGAGCTGATGGGCAGACTAGTATGGCTGAGGCTAGGTAGGATTTGATAGTTAGGTTTCATCTCGTCATGGGCGGACTGAAAAGTAGGAGGGAAAAAAAGTTTTATGGATGTTTTCCCAGCTGGAAAATATGACAATTTTTTGGATCAGCTGCTAGAAAACTTGGCTATCAGAACTAGTCATCACCAACAAGTGAAAAATACTGATGACTAACAAGGGGTACCCTTGCGGTCAATCATTCCATCGATTTGAATCTCGAAGCAACTCTACCGAATGGCCCAATATACCACCACTCTCTTATTTAAAACGGGGAAATAAAGTGGAAGATCTCGGATTTGCTACAAAAAGGGCACATCCGACCAAGTTCCTCACCTTGTGGGAGCCCAATTGTACTTATACAAAATAAAGAGGGGACTTGGCGACTCTACATTGATTATCGAACATTGAATAAAATAATTATGGGGAACATATACCAGATCCCATGGATTGATGAAATTCTTAACCAAATCAAGGGGGCTAAGTACTTTAGCAAGTTTGATTTGAAGTCTATCTATCATCAAGTTCCAATAGAAACAAAAAATGTATGGAAGCCCACCTTCAAATTGAAGGAGGGCCTCTTTGAGTGGTTCGTCATGACCTTCGGGTTGAAAAATGACCTTGCAAATTTTATGAGGATGATGGATGACATCTTTCATACTTTCACCAACTTGTTTTTGGTTGTATATCTAGACAACATCCTCATATTCAACAAGAGTTGGCATAACACTATCAACATATTTGGCAGGTCCTTCAAACCCAACATTAATACAAACTATGTTCCAACTTTGAGAAATTCTCATTTGGCATGAGCCAGGTCCAATATCTAGGATACATAATTGATGAGAAAGGTGTGAATGTTGATCCAACTAAGATCCAATTCATTCGGGATTGGCCAACCCCAACAATTCTAATAGAGCTTTGCATATTTTTGGGCCTTGCCAATTTCTATCGAAGGTTCATGTCAGAGTTCTCTTATATCACTTGGCCTTTAAGTCAAGTTACCAAGGGCAGAGTGAAAGAAAAGTTTTTTTTTATTCAAGTCACAATAGAAGGATTTTGTTGAGCTAAAAAACCACCTTTTCTTTGCACCAATACTCACATTTCCAGACCTACAACAACCATTTGAAATTGATACATATGCCTACGACTATGCTATTTGTGCAATTATCAGCCAACAAGGGAATTTGGTGGCCTATGACAATGAGACACTCTATGATACTATTCAGAAATACCCTACCTATGACAAGGATATGTATTCCATCATGCAATCTTGCCACTAGTGGAAACATTACATTATGGGGAAGGAGACGATCATCCACACAAATCACCTACCTCTTCAATTTATGCAGACACAATGAAAGTTCCAAAGCGATCGCCATCATAAATGGTCCACATATATGCAACAATTCCATTTGAACATTAAATACAAGAAGGGAAAGACCAATAACATTGCATATTTCCTTAGTTGGCCGCTGGTTGTGGGATTGACCACTATTTTCAATTCTTGTGGGCACGCGACTTATTGATGATCGTAATTATACAAAATTGATCCAAAATTTTCCACCAAATACCAAATGTTGATGGATGGCAAGCAAGTACCAGACTTCCACCTCCAGAGCACATTGTTATGCTACATGGGGCATATTTGTGTTCCTTCAAGTGAGTGTGCCAGGATGTTATGGGAGGCACACTCATTAGAGAAATTTTGAGGTCTATAATGGGCCTCCTAGGTAATATTATAAAATAATAGTGGAAATAATAAAATAAGATTGGATTACTTCATCAAATTTTGGAGGGTAAAAAAACCACTTTTTCAACTCATATTTTCAACTTATCTCCCAAGAGTTTTCCACAAATTTCAAGTAGGAGAACTTTTTGGATGCAAAATATAATTCCTCATCTAAGGAGTACTCATGTTGCATACTTTCGATGGGCCCTACTACACAAGAAATGAGAAATACATGTAAAAACATTATTGCAATCACATTTTTTGTTTATTTCTTATTTTTCGTGTAGTAGGGTCCATCAAAAGTATGCAAAATGGGTTCTCCTTGATGAGGAATTAAATTTCGAATCCAACGAGTTCCTCAACTCGAAATTTTAGTGAAACAATGGGGAGATAAGTTGTAAATACGAGTTGAAAAGGTAGTCTTTTATTTTTTGATTTTTTTATCCTTTTACCTTTTACTCCAAAAATGTTGAATAATCCCCCATGGTTGAAATCATTATTTTGAATCCTGTTTGTTCGTATAAAGTTGATTTTTGTTGTACATTTATGTTTTGAGACCCATTTTTGACCTCAAAATTTCTCTAATGATAGTCAGATCGTAGGACACTTTGGTTTGGAGAAAACAATGTTAGTACTGCAAAAGTATTTTTATTTGAAAAAACTCCAAGAGGATGTTAGAAACTGTATCAGATCTTGCACTTCATGTGCCATCTCCAATCCAACCATTAAGAAGCAAGTCATATACACTAATTTGCCTACTCCTAGCTACCATTGGGAATCCATCTCGATGGACTATATGTCTGACCTTCCGTCTACCAAGCATGGTAGTGACTGTGTATTTTTGGTTGTTGATATATTTTCTAAGATGGATATATTGACGGCTTGCAAGAAAAACATCACAACAAAATAAACTACCAAAATTTTCTTCGAACAAGTGCGGGTACATTTTGGGATCCCACAGACCATTATATCATATTTGGATAGCAGGTTCCTGAGCACATTTTGGTTGAGCCTCTGATCGTTTTTGTATACTAAGCTCACCAATTCGATTGCATTCCATACCCAGACCGATGTCCGAACAAAGGTCGATAACATGAATATGATAGTGCACATACTATGCATGTACAACTCCAAGCATCCACTACACAAGTAGAATCTACCATTACGAGAATTTTGAGGTCTAAAATTGGCCTCCTAAGGAAATTATAAATAATAGTGGAAATGATAAAATAATATTATATTACATCATCAAATTTTAGAGGGAAAAAGGAAAAAAAATATTTTTCAACTTGTATTTTCAACTTATCTCCCTATGGGTTTACTCAAATTTCGAGCCACAACACTCGTTGGATGTAGAATTTGATTCCTCATCCAAGGAGTACCCATGTTCCATACTTTCGATGGACCATGGTACATGAAAAATGACAAATAAATGAAAAATATGATTGTAGTCATGTTTTTTCATGTATTTCTAATTTTTCGTGTAGCAAGGTCCATCAAAAGTATGCAATATGGGCACTGCCTAGATGAGTAATTAATTTTTTCCTCCAACGAGTACTCCCACTCAAAATTTGAGTAAAACTTTAAGTTGATAAGTTGAAAATACGACTTGAACAAGTAGTTTTAATATTTTAATATTTTTTAATATTTTTACTTTTTTACTCCAAAAATGGTGAATCATCCCCCATGGTTGAAATCATCATCTTGAATATTATGGTTTCTTATAAAATTTATTTTGGTTGTACAATTTTCTTAGGAGGCCCATTTTAGACCTCAAAATTCCCCTAATGACATATTCAGTTCGAAGCTAATAAATCCACCAAGTTTATTGAAACCATTCAATGCATCAACCAACAGGTTCATGATATCTTGGATAAATCAAATGCCAAGTACAAACAACTTCATAATCAACATCGGGTACCACATAAGTTTCAAGTGGGCGACAAGGTGTGGTTCCATTTACACAATGAACGCCTTTCCGTAGCCCATCAAAAGTTTTGACCACTTTGATAAATGACTTACACCATCACAAAGGTCATGGGTGACAATGATTTCGAGCTAATTATCTCCCCATTCCTTAGTCTGCACCCAATATTGAATGTGGACTACCTTTGGCCATACTTTCCACCACTGTTGGACACATCATACATTGTTGGGCAATTAGAACTAACATATATCAATCCAAATTACATTGAACAAGCCACAACTAATTGGATCATGGACACTCACCAGATAGAGGATCCACCGATATCGAGTTGTCGAAGCTAGAAATCTCCCTCACAAAGGAAAGTGGTTCACCAAGGACCAAGTTCAACAGAAGTTTCCCCATCTCATGGAGGCACTCAATGCAATGGGGACCTTTGCTTCCTAAGGGGTGAGAATTGATCCAGGTGGATATTGGTGGCCACCTGCCTATTCCACTTGGACCCTCAACACTGTTTCCTTTCAGTTCCCTAATTTCAACATCGTTTTCTATTTCAATAGTTTTCTATTTTTGGAAGTTTTATGGGTCGTGGACTTTTGGAGCCGTTTTGAGTCCTTAAACGAATTTTTTTTAGGAAATGGGAAAACATAGTTCTTAGACTAAGTTTTTTATTCAAACGTTTTTATCCTTAGATATACTTTTCTAACGTGCTATCGTATGCCAAATTTACGACCTCGAGAATTTGACGTTCTAACTAATGCCATCACGACCCATTCCTTTTGGCACTTCATCTCCTAGGGTTAGGTTTTTGGATGTTTAGGGTTTCTCAATGTTTATTCATGATAAAAAGTCATACAATATCATTGTAACACAGTTCAGAAGTCATGTAGCCATCAGATCTCTTCTCAAAGATAAGCTACCATCACCCAAGCTAGTTTGTTTTCTTTCTACATGTAAATAATTTTAAGCAGTTTCTATTTAATAATTGAATTTATGTTTCATTGTATCTCTATGTTTTCGTTTAAATTTATATTTCCTTTCATTCCTCCATAAATCTAGATCAAATGTATTTTGGAAATATAAAAGAATGTACTCTCTTCCCATAAGGCGCACATATAAAAGAGAACAAAGGAGAGAGTATTAGCATTGTGATCCTATACTTTAACATTTCATTAATGCAATATCTACCATTTATGGCTTCATACATTTTTGCTAATTAGCCTATGTGTTTTGTAATTTACAAGCCCCTACTGGGAAGGAAGGGCCCTCTTTCTTAGTAGGATCATTGGTTAGAGAGGTATTGTAGTAGTGTGTTTATTTCCTCTCAATTATGGTTCATGTGTGAATTAATGTTATTGTTATAATCTTGTTCATACATCAGGTAGTTGTGGAATGCTAATGTTTGTTACTATGTAACAACATAGGTCCTAAAGTGGTCCCTTTATTAGTGTGAGGTTTTGATATGAAATTGGAGGAGAACTTCTCCTTCCTAAAATTGACCGTCCTCTGACGCTTTGAAAGAAAAAATGGGTCTTATTATAACAAGTTTTATGGTCTCTTCAAGGATAATGAGTTGGTTTCATGTGACATTTAAACAAGCGACATATCATAATTTAACTCATAAAGGAAAACATGAAGAGACAACAAAAAACTTGGTGGTGGAGCTCACCTCTCCTGGGATACCTCTCTGGGCTTGCTAACACAACTAGACTGCTTCATAGATTTCAATGATAAAGAGTACATAAAGTGTGCTGAAAAAAAGATTGGATAGTTTCCCCTTCAAGGAAACATTCTATTACAAATAAATCTCACTCTAAAAATCATGAAAACCTACAGTCAGTAATGGAACAATCAACAAGAAAATGGCTCTCACAAAAATACCTTGTACTATATTTGAAAATGATCATAACAAGTACAACAATTCCACATTGAAGTACTAAAAAGAAATCTTTCCTCAAGAAGAAAAAATGAGAAAAGAGAAACATGAGCTAAACCATGATGTCACAACTTCTATAGAAAACATATGAAGGCTAGAAAACCCCTACAAGGCCCTCTCCATGCTCAAAATCATTCAAAAACTGCTTCAACCCACTGATTGATCCTGGTATGCATAGACTCAAACCTGCAAAAAATATCGTCAGAAGAGCTCCAATCAGTGAAGAGAAGCTTCCATTGGATTCATAATGTCCAAAAACCCCTAAATGGACTCTTCCTGGGCTCCAAAAGGCCAAAAACAAATCAAGTTATCGCTCTCCCATGTTTCTGCTGCTATCCATCCTCCAAATTGGATGAACCTGCTAAATGAGCGACAAATCCACTCTTAAATCCAGTCGAGAGGTGACAATTTCACCTGCATTTCGTGCTAATTTTCGCTTCTTTAATTTTTCCAATGACCCTTATGCAAAAAAACCAGGTCACATGGCGCACCATAAAGCCAGGGGCTGGGCCAACGGTCCACCCCCGCTGGCCTTGGTGCCTTTTTTTCCGGGTTGTTGGTCACATTGGCATTTGATGTGACTGGGAGCTGGGGCTAACTACCCGCCCTTGACGCACTAGCTCCCAATTTCCTGGCATTCGATTTCGCACCATCAATGTGGCTAGGGGCTAGGGCTAACCACCCGCCCCCGCCACTAGAGCCCATTATTTCTTTGACGAGATCACATGGGCTAAGATGGGACTTGGGGCTAGGGCCTAGTACCTCTCCCCCAATAACAAGTACATTATATGTTATACGCTCAGTTATATGGGTGCAATATGGCCTGGGCTAGGGTTAAGTTCAACCCCCTCCATTCTGCGCTCGAAGGTCTTCTGCCAGGCTCATGTAAGGAGTAATTTGACCAAGGGTTGAGGCTGGTCCCCAAGCCCTCTCTACCAATGCTATCCCTGTTCACCGCCTGTGGTCATGTGGATAACTTGTGACCAGGATCCGGGCTTATTGTATAGCCCCTTTCCTTTGCGCCGACGGTTCTGTGGGGTTGCAGATGACCGGGGGCCAAGGCTTAGCTCCGAGCCCTCTCCCCAAAATGCGCCCAACGAAAAATTAAATACAAATCACACCATTATGGGTTAAGTAACACCATGCAGGAGAGTTGGTAAGGCATTGGAGTTAGATGTGGAAGGTCACAGGTTCGATCCCACGGGGGCGTGGAGCTAATATAATATTTTTTTAACCAATGTGGAGGCGCCACCTGGTGGCCTTTGATTGGGCAACGAGGCAGCCTCTCATTGAGCCACCACAACCAAAATTTGACCAATGAGAATGTGCCAGCCTGCATATGTACAATTTCTAGACTTGGAAATCCATGATTGTTCTTGTATGCCCAGTAGTCATGTTGATATCAGTGGTACAAACTGCCCAGTCAGCAACCAAGTCAACCCACCTGTAATTTTTTTTTGTTGACCAAAAACTTTAGAAAATCATAAATTTGTCATATGGCATCGGATTGAGGCGATTCAAGTGTCATTACAATCAGAACAAAGAAAAATACGGCTTGACACCAGTTTTAAAAGATTCTGGGCACTTTCATTTTTGAGCTAAATTTGGATCTCCGGATGATACCTCCCCACTAGGAACTTTTGGACTCCAAACGTTTGGCTTCTCCTAGTAAAAAAATGAGACAAAAACTCAAAAATTTCCCAAAATCAATCCTTAATGTCTTGTTTTCAATTTGTTTCCTTCAAGCTCCAATCAAAGTACTCCACCTATCCTTTGCGTGAAGACCTTACCGTGCTGTCAAGGATCGAGCCACAATTCCTATCACCATGTAGGAACCAAAAAATCGATGGATGGAATCTGAACATTCTATAAAAACCCATCTTTCATGGCTCAAACAACTTCATCTTGAAGTTCCATTATTGGAGACAAAGTTGACTTTCCATCTTGGAAATCAAAATCAATTCAATGCTTTCCATGCACTGATTCAAACTTTTATTTATTGTCCTCAAACTGTGCTTGTACACAAAATTACCCTAGCTACAATAATTCAATGACACATTTGGATTGTCCACAAAAACATATTAATTTATTGTACAATATTTATCAAATATTTCATTCACAACAAGTTCCATCTTGAACAATTCTATCAGTGAGTACATGACACAATTGTAGCCAAATTGGACGACAAACATCATTCATCCCAAAAGTCCTCAAACATTTGGAATCATAAACAAGCCAACATAACATGACATATCAATGAAAAAAATACTTGTTGAAAATAGTGATTATTCTTGTTTCACTTTACAAAGTACCCAAAAATAGGTAATGCCAACAACAAGAATTTACAATTTACAAAGCAGCAAACTATAAAAATAGTCTACCCAATATTTTTCTCTCCTAGGCTTATGGGTTCTCTTTCTGCATCTATTCTTCTTTGAAGGTTTCCTTAGGAACTATGTCAGTATCCTACTTGCCACCTGTTTCTTTCCTTGCATTGGTTTGCATAACCTCTTTATCCTTCTTGGGATGAAGTTCTGGACGAAGTTTCCAACACCTTTAATTCCCATGCCGATGCATGTTACAATGGGTACAAAGGTACTTTAGCTTGCCAACTGACAAGGAAGTCTTCAAATGTGAGGGAGTTTCTTCATGCTTGATGCCAACAATTTGGTCCATTATTATGATCGTCACCTTGTGTTGCTCACAGTTAGCCACACAATGGTCAACTGCATGACAAAAAGTGCAAGGATACATGTCCCACAAATAATCAAAATTATCATCATTTGGAAAATTCCCATGACATTTATACATGTTCCTTGGGTTGCAGCTTTGATGATGTGGATTGGATGATGACATGCAAAGTCCTTTGAAGAATTCATCTCTCTTAGGAGACAAATTAACATTATCAATGCCATCTTGGTGTGACATATGATCATTTGATGGTTTATTTTCCTCAAACAATTTAGAACACTCTCCAAACTCTCTATGACCATATCCCAATCCTTAATATCTTGGTATGTTTTTCACCATGATAGGATTAGTGATTCCTTGGCCATTGATTATGAGGCCTCCTACTTCATAACCCATTCAAGATAACAACTTCATACCAATTCCTTTAGTATGTTGTTCAAAGGTTGCAAAATATGTGTTATTAACATAAACTGAAGGATTTGAACTAGAGATGTTGATTACCTCCTTGGAATTTCCACCCATATTTTCTGCTTTAGATGCTAATGAAAAATTTGAAGATGACTCAAGCCACCCACTTTTATAAACAAGCATATAATGAGAATCTTTGAGATGCTAACAAAAATCACAAGCATCATTCTCCACATAGGGCCCATAAACTATGTTTGGACCATGCCCACATATTGACTTCACTTTGGAGCTACTCTTTGCTGTCACTGGAGTGGAACTTTCACCAACTTGTTCCTCAAGCATATGTTGTAACTGAAGGCGCATATGCCTCTTCTCCTCTTCAGTAATTTCAAGCATTCTTCTCAATTCAACATTCTCCATTCGAAGAGACAAGTTCATCTCCTCTAGCTCTTGGAGTTGTGGCTTCTTGCCCATACCTGCAACTTGGTCAACCAAATATGATACCAATTGATATGAAATTGGAGGAGAAATTCTCCTTCCTAAAATTTGACTGTCCTCTGATGCTTTGCAAGTAAAAATGGATCTTATTATAACAACAAGTTTTATGGTCTCTTCAAGGATAATGACTTAGTTTCATGTGAAATTTAAACAAGGGAAATAACATCATTTAACTCATAAAGGAAAACATGAAGAGACAACACAAAATTTTGTGACAGAGTTCACCCCTCCAGGGCTACATCTCCAGGCCCACTAACACAACTAGACCGCTTCATAAATTTCAGTGATAGCGAGAACATAAAGTATCCTGAAAAAAAGAGTGGTTAGTTTCCCCTTTAAAGATACATTCTCCTACAAAGAACTCTCACTATAAAAAGCATGACAACCTACAATCAATCATGAAACAATCAACAAGAAAATAGCTCTCACAACAAGACAATGTACTCCTTCTGAAAATGAGCATAACAAGTACAAAAATTCCACATTGAACTAATAAAAGAAATCTTTCATCAAGAATACATAATGAGAAAAGAGAAACATGAGCTGCACCATGATGTCACAACTGCTGTGGATAACATCTGAAGGCTAGAAAACCCCTACAAGGTCCTCTCCATGCTCAAAAGCCTTAAAAAATTCCTTCAACCCATTGATTGATCCTAGAACCCATAGAATAAAAACTGAAAAATGTCTCTTCATAAGTGCTCTAATCAGTGAACAAAGGCTTCCATTGTATTTAGAATGTACAAAAACCCCTATATGGACTCTTCTTGGGCTCCAAAAGGACAAAAAATATCAAGTTATGGATTTCCTATGTTTTTGCTGTTATACATGCTCCAAATGGGATGAACCTTCTAAATGAGCAACAAATCCACCCTTAAATCAACTCGGGAGGCGATAATTTCACCCATATTCGGTGTAAATTGTCACTTCTTTAATTTTTCCAATGATTTTTATGCGCAAAAACAGGGTCACATGGCACACCATAAGGCCAAGGGCTGGGCAAACAGTGTGCCCTTGCCAACCGTGGTGCCTTTTTCTATGGGTTTTTGGTCACATTGGTAGTCGATGTGGCTAGGATCTAGGGCTAACCACTTGCCCCCATTGCACTAGCTCTCGATTTCCTAGCCTTCTTTTTTGCACCATCAATGTGGTCGGGGCTCGGGTCTAACCGCTCGACCCCACCATCAAAGCTCACTATCTCTTCGTTAGGGTCACATGGGCTACAATGGGACCCGGGGCTAGGGCCTAAAGCCCCACCCCCTCCGTGAAGAACCTTCTATGATATACGCTCAGTCATGTGGGTGCAATATGACCTAGGTTAGGCTTAATTTCAACCCCCTCCATTCTGCGCTTGGAGGTCTTTCACCAGGTTCATGTGGGGAGTAATGTGACCAAGGGTTGGTGATGGTAACCAAGCCCTCTTCGCCAATGCTCTCCATGTTCACCGCTCGTGGTCATGCGGAGAACCTGTGACCAGGGGCCAAGATTATTGCCTATACCCTTTCATTTGCGTTGATCGTTCTGTGGGGTTGCGGATGACCAGGGGCCAAGGCTTAGTCCCAACCCCTCTCCCCAAAATGCGCCCAACGAAAACTTAAATAAAAATCACACCCTTATGGGTTAAGTAACATTATGTAGGAGAGTTGGTAAGGAATTAGAGTTGTATGTGGCAGTTCACGGGTTCTATCCTGCTGGGGCCTATGGAGCCAATACAAAAAAAAAATTAACCAATGTGGAGGCGCCACGTGGCAACCTTCGATTGGGCCAAGTGACAGCCTCCCATTCGGCCACCACAACCAAAATTTGACCAATGAGAATTTTCCAACCTACACCTGTATGATTCAATGACTAAGAAAGCCATGATTGGCCCAATACACCCAGTAGGCATTCTAACATCAGTGGTATGAACTGCCCAGTCAATAGCCCAGTTAGCCCACATGCAATTTTTTTTTGTTGTTGACAAAAAAATTCAGAGCATCATAAAATTTTCATATGAAATCGGATTTAGGCAATTCAAGTGTCGTTGGAATCAGAACGTTGAATACTATGAATTGACACCATTTCGAAATATTCTAAGCACTTTCATTTTTGAGCTAAATTTTTATCTCTGGATCAGGTTTGTTTGATTTCTATTACAAATTCTTGGTTTTTTTACTTAATTTAATGAGTGTTTAAGTAATTTCTTGAGTGTTGATGGTTTCCACAAGTGTGTGTTAATTTGAATCAGAGTGATTGTGTGATAGAGTGAGTTTTATTCTACAATTTTTGTTTTTCCTTTTTGAAAGTGGAAGCGAGAGTTGGAGTGTAACAACAAGTGTGTTTTGATTGCTGAGAGTAACATTATAATGATTGGTTTTGAGGATTTATTAGTACGAGTCACCATGTGTTCCTGCATATACTTTTCATGATAGCCTTGAAAACAAAATCCTACCCAGATTGACAATTAATGTGAGAGTTGGATCAATTGTTTTGAATTAAAAGGGTAGTTGATCTGTCCAACATTTTGGTGTTGTTCTCGGGGAGGCTATTAGAAGTTCATATGTGTGACTAGTTTACATGAATTGATTGAAAGTGTGGTAGATTTGTTCCCGAATCTAAGGATTTTGGGAAGTAATATGAGAGGTAAGAACTTGCACATCGCTTCAACATACCGAAGTGGGTTCGACCTCGCAAGGAGTCAAGGGACATAGGATTACATTGCATAAATAGTGAAGAAGAAAAATATGGTGCCCCCAAGGAAACTAATCGTGTTGGTAGGGTATGACAAAGAAGAAAGAAGTGGAATTATGATCTAGGAAGAGTAAAATTTATATAAGAGGTAAAATTGAAAGCTGAAGCAGAACCATCTACTCGAGGAGAAACATCTAAGTAGAAAATATTAGGTAAAGCTACTCGACAGAGGCCAGTATCTCTTGAGTCATCTTTGTTGGGTGCACACATTAAGGAAGCATAATTTTATGAGCCTTCAATCTCAGAAACAAGCCCTAGATTTTTTATTCCATATGTATCAACAAGGGATGGATATCAATATTTGATAAAAGGACTAGGGGATACATATGAGCGAAACTTAGAATCAAGTATTGAATAATGACCACTTGATCAGTACATTTTATATTTAGGCAGTGCGATGAAACAAAATACAGAGCGTTCTACTGCAAAGGGTGTTGTGAAGTCACTAGGACCACCTCAACAATTTAAACAATTTGAGAAATTGAACAACTTGAAAAACCTGAGCAATCCCCATCATTGAGAAGGGAGAAATGTCCTCCAATGGGAGGGCCACGTATAAAAAATGCAAATGGAAGGTAGCTTAGTTACCCCTTTTGAGTTCCCTATTGTAGACCTCTAGGGATAGGCCCCAATGAAGAACATCCCTTTGACTGCACTTCCTACTTTTCTAGGTACATTTACAGAAGATCCGTATAAATTTCTCTTCAAATTTGATGTCCTCTATAGGAGATATGGTTATACCACTAAAAAACAAAAACTAAAGCATTTCTCAACCACATTAAAAAGGGTTTGTGCTTAGATGGCTTATGGGGCTTGATGGGGCATCTATTACCTCTTGGGAGGAAATGAAGAAGATGTTTCTAGAAAACTATCAAGATTATTGTTGTTCTAGAGATCAGAAGGATGAGTTATTCATAATCATTCAAACATGACATGAAAATTTGGAAGAGTATGTTGAGCACCTTCAATATAATTTTCATATATATCACCATAGTGAGTCTGGATAAGGAAATAACTAATTGTTTTTTGATAAAAGGAGTGGCGTATGACTACCTTGATATTCTAAATATTTGAGGGAAGGGAGATATCTCCAATGATCTTATGAAGACATTGTTAAAATTTGTCAAAGGAGTTCCAGAGGATCAATAAGAGGCAGGCCTATGACACATGATGCTTCTACCAATATTTTAAAGTCAGCCAATGGTTGGGCAACACGAGTAGAAATTGGAAATTTGTTGAAGAATTTAATAACTAATATTATGAGCTCGTTGTCCCCTCATCTTGATGTATTGGAAGCAAATAAAGAATAGATAGAAGTAGAAAAATATTTAGCTATATTGTGCTCTAGGTGCAGGAAGAAACATCCTTTGAGGGAATTCCCACTTAATATATGAAATACATCCGAGAAGGATCACTCTACAAAAAAATGTCCCTCATTACCTAGACTAAAAGAAATATATAAGGAAGCATGGGAGGATACAAAGACAACATATTTCATTTTCACTAAGAAGCCTTGACAGTCTAGGCCATAAATTATGCTACAAGAGCCCTTATGTTCTTTTAATTGTTGGTATGGTATGTATGGTCCACAAAAAATTTCCCAGCAAAGGAAATACCCCATAGTTCCATGGTAACCTTCTAATCCACTTTGGTCCAATACCTTGTGCCCTGGCCCCATTGGTCTTCTACTTTATGGCCCCATCCATGGTCAGGGACTTCCATTCCTAGCCAATTTCTTGTTCAAATACCAATGCAACAATAGCAGTTACAACTTCCCTCCAACGTGCCTATGAGTGGACCTTCATTACGACCCCAACTACCTACACGACGTAACCTATTCCCAATAATAAGGTAGTACAACAAGTTGAAACTCAAATTATCCCTACTTATTATATCTCACATATCGAATGTAATGAAATTCAATTACGATAAGGGAGAATGATAAACCCCATTGATCTCCTATTATCATAGAAAGTGAGGAAGAAAATTCATCGGGAGAAGAAAATTCAGTTCAAGGATCTCTAGAGAAGAAACATGTTGTAACAACTGATGTTACCATAAGTACTGAAACAATTGACAATACCCACACTATTGTTATAACTGGTGATATTTGTACACCAGTATAATAACAAATAATATCCCTAATGTATTTGTAATAATTGATGCTACCTCGACATTGAAACCTGTAACAACTACTAGGAATGAGAATTCTTTGCATCCCCATTATCCTGAAAGATTACCTGACGTCAAGAACACTCCTCAAACTGAGTCTGATTTATTAAAGAATTTAAAAATCTTATATCTTCAAATTCCTCTACTTCAAGAAATCTGAGATGTTATTTTTTATGCTAAAACAATTAAGGAATTATGTGTCAAAAATACATGTAAGAAACCTAGGGACCCCCCTCACTGTACATGTAATTGGAAATTTATTGGAGTTCATGTTAAGGATATTACACTAGATAAATATGAAGATATTGGGAACCCAATAGTAGTTGTTCATATTGGAGGAACAAACCTTTCAAACACCCTAATTGATTTAAGAGCACAAATTAGCATAATAACTAGGGAAATTGTTGAACTACTTGGGTTTACTAGCTTGAGACCAAATCCCACTATTTTAGAATTAGCAAATAAGTTTAGGATCATACCTTAAGGAATTTTGGAGGATGCTATTATCTCAGTAGAATCTTGGCAGTACCCAATATATTTTATAGTGTTACAACGTAATACACACCTAAGGGGACATTCTTTGATCCTGGGAAGGCCATGGATGGCCATTTTGCATGCCTTTATTGGATGTAGATTTGGGTTCATGGATATCTCTGATGGTAACACAACCAAGGATATTTTTCTTTACCCTCCAACAAAACTAACTTTAGAATGTGAGAGCCCTTTATGGTCAGTTTTGAACTAGAAGAAGTTGATACACATCCACTGCTCACTATAGGAAAAACCTTGAATTTTAAAAATGATCCTAAGGACGATATTATTAAAAACTTTATTAATGACCCTTATGTTGTTACAATGACAATATCTCAATTGTTGAGTTCTGTGATAACTAAATTTATTGAGGAAGAGACTCTTGATGATCATGTTATAGAGGAAATACCTATGGCCCCTAATCTTAAAGATGTTCTAGTGGAGATAGAGCCTGGGAAAAGCTTACACATTAACCCTAATTGATCTCCTGAACAAAAAGAGAGATTAGTGCAATTATTGAGAAAGAATAAAGAATATTTTGTGTGGGATTATACAGACATGAAGGGTATCCATCCTACTATGTGTACACATCAAATATAATTAAAGGAAGGATCTCAACCTGTCTGACAACCTCAATGTAGAATGAATCCAACATTGAAAAATGTTTTCAACGAGGAACTTCAAAATCTCTTAGATGAAAATTTCATATATCCGATTTCTAACAGTCAATGGGTATCCCTAGTTGTTATTATACCTAAGAAAAATGGAAAGTGGAGAGTCTGTGTAGACTATAGGGATATTGAAAAAGGCACTCAAAAATACATTTTTCCATTACCATTTATTGATTAGGTCTTAGATATTATGTCTAGTAAAACATCTTCTCTTTTCTGGATGGATTTAGTGGCTACAATCAGATTCAGATTATTCCTGAGGACAAGGACAAAACTACCTTCAATTTCCCGTGTGGTACATTTTCCTATATGGTTTTACCTTTTTGGCCTTGTAACACACCCCCAAACTTTCAAGGAGCAATGTTGGGATTTTTTGTTGATATGGTCAATGATTGTCTAGAAATATTTATGGATGATTTCACATCCTATGGGGATGAGTTTGATGAAGCCTTGCACAACCTTGAAAAAGTACTTGAGCGTTGTATACAAACCCACCTCTGTATCATATTAAGAAGTGTCATATGATGATGGCTGAATGTGGCTGAATGTATGGTTTTAGGTCACTATCTCTCTACTACAAGAATACAGGTTGACCCAACAAAAGTTGAGGTAATTTTGAAAATTCCCACCCCTAAGACGCAAAAGGATATATGTATATTTTTGGGACAGACAAGTTATTATAGATGATTTATATAAAATTTGGCCAAGATTGCATTCCCATTGTTTGCTCTATTAACAAAGGATAAAGATTTTGTATGGACTTACAAGTGTAACAATGCTTTTGCAAAATTGAAAAAGGTGTGTAACATCAACACCCATTTTACGAGGATCCAACTGGAGTCTACCATTTCACATCTCTATGGATGCTTCTGATACATCCATTGGAGTTGTGCTTGGACAATAGGAGGAAAATAAATCGTATGCCATCTACTACACCAACAAGAACTTGACCCCCACGGAGGTAAATTACATGGAGACAAAAATAAGTTTCTTGTTGTTATTCATGCTTTTAATAAATTTAGGCATTACATTACTAGTTACCAAAATTTTGTGCATATTAACCACTATGCTATCCGATTTTCAATGAATAAGCTACTGAATAATGTCAAGGTTATTAGGTGGTTGTTGTTACTCCAATAATTTGATATCACTATTATAGATAATACCTGGGAGGGATAATGTTGTTGCAAATTTTATTTCTAGATTAACTAAACCTTGGTATGATGTTAGGTCCCTATTTAGGTTGGCTAGGATTACATTGTGGCCCCATGGACTCCTATATATAGAAAGGAGGTTTTGTAATTTGTATCATCCAAGAATTGTTCATTCATGTAATGTATTGGAGATTTCCCCCTCGAAGTGGCTTATTTCTAAGGCATTGATATCTCTTTTCTTCTATTTTTGGAGCCGGTTTCACAACATTTGGTATCAGAGCTTTGAGATTCTAGGGTTTTCATTGCCCAAATGTGTCATCGTGGAATATTCACTATAACTTGTATTCTATGAAGTTTCGTGTTTTATATAAATTTTAGGTGCGAAGCCGAAATCCCGAGGAACATCGTTGCAAAATTTCAGAGCTTGGTTCACAATATTTTCTGAGATAAGGATCCGTGGGAAGTTAGGTCTTTTCGCAGGCTCCTCAATTTAATCTAAACAAGTCATTGTGGAATTTGCACTATAAATTTTTTTCTACAAAGGTTCAGAATCCAAAATTTTTAGGCCGTGAATATGAAATCTTGAGGAAACTCGTCGCAAAATTTTAGAGGTTGGTTCGCAATATTTTCAGAGATATGATCTGTGGAAGGTAGTGATGTTTTAGGCTCCTGAATTTCATCTCAAAGAGATGATCGTGGGAAAATCTTCATAACTCTCTCTCTGAGCATCGGATTGTTGTGTCGTAAAAAGTGGCCACAAGCGCATGGACTATAGTTACTTTGCTATCAATTTCAAAGCTAAAAGATGAAACAATGACACGTGGCAATTCGTACAATTTTGCTATACTGAAACAGTCCATAATTGGGTCATTGTGGGAGATTTTACATAACTTTATCTTGAAGAATCAAAATCAGCTCAGACCTGTGGCATTCAAAAGAGGATTCAGAAGGCTACCTCAATGCCAAATTTTAGATATTGAAGAGTTGTAACCACAGAGATAATCCAATTTAAATATCGAGCTCTTCAAAAGCAAGAAAAGGGTGTGTAATGTTTTGCGAATTGCATAAGTCTTGTTTGAAGAATCAATTTGAATTGATTCCAAGGGCATATTGTAGAATAGGTATCAGTATTGGGTTCTAGATAATGCCCCGTAAAAATAATTCAACACCCATTAAGCCTTCAGAAGATGAAGAATTGCAACATGAAGATGAAGAATTGCAACATGATCTATCAAAATTACAAGAACAAGTGCAACAAATTTCACTCTCGCAAAGAGCAGCAAAAAATGAAATGGAAGTTTTGAAGAAAGGTGTGGAAGTCAAGATGGATGGTTTGAAGAAAGGCATGGAAGCTAAGATGGATGGTGTGCAAGCTAAGATGAATGGCATGAAAAAAAGAAAGACAACATGGAAAACATGAAGAATGATCTAAAAGCAGACATGGAAGGTTTGACAAAGTTGATACAAGAAATGTTTCCTAATGGTGAAAATATAGTAGAGGAAACTCATGATGAGAACAAAATAAATGTTAATTGTGACTTCATAAACTCTAATTTTGGTGGGAAGAACCACCATATTCCAAAAATGGATATGAGGAAGTTTGATGGAAAGGATCCTGTAACATGGATACTACAGATGGAGCAATATTTTGATCTCCATAATGTGCAAAACACACAAAAGGTACGCATTGCAACTTTACATTTAGAACAAAATACATTTGTATGGTATCGATGGCTTTGCTCCCGTAAAAAAATGTCACTTGGTCAATTTTTACGGAGGAAATGATAGCACATTATGAGGATACAAAGAGCAACACATTCTTTAGCCAATTGATAAATCTCAAACAAAAGGGTTTAGTGGGGCAGCACATTGAGGACTTCCAAAAATTGAATATAAGGGTAACTGATATTCTAGAGGAACATAGGATTGATCTCTTCATTGGTACCAAGAGTGCTGCAACTCCCAGGGGCTTCCCTACTTTACTTTAACAACCCGGGGTCAGTACAAACTTGGATGTGACAGTGCTATATACACAACAGATGCATTCTACTCATGTCATCCTCTTCCGCTCTACGAAAGGGTGCTACTTCTTGGGTTTCTCAGTGAAGTCTGTCACACTTCCATGAAACTAAAATATATTGTAGAAAGGAAATGAAAGAAAGGAAACTAAACTGAATTTCTGAAAAGAAATGGCAGGAAAGGAAACTATTTTAACTTGCTCAAAATAAATGGCAGAAAATAAACTAAGTTAAACCACAGTTAATTTGACCAATTGGCTAAACACACCCTACTTATCCTATGCTTTATCTACCATGCTATCATGCTTCTAATTGTGCAACTATTCATGATCTAACTAAACTTTAAAAAAATTTGCTTGCAGTTTGGAGGAAAAAGGCTAAAGATGCCAAGGGAAGGCTAACCACATGAAACCATGCTTAGAGGAGTGAAAAAGGTTTTTGGACTTTATTAAAGCGCATAATATTGCAAAAATGCTTTGGAGAGGGATGCTTTGGAAAGTGTGATAGAGTAATTGCAATGGGATGGAAGTGCGATATGTGATATTGCCGAAATTACGAAATGCGAAATGCAATGGATGACGTGTCAGAGTGCTATATTAATGTCGCAATCGGTGGTTGGGAGCGGTAAGTGTTAATGAAGCAGGAGCGAAATGTCATGAGACAATGGAGAGAAATGTGAAATGCGATAAGTCAGATGATGTGGCGGTAGGATAGGTGGCATAGCGCTTTAATCATATCCCAATCGGCGTTGGGAGTGGGAAAACGTTAATGGAGAACAGATGGAGATTGTGAAATGTGATTGTGAAAAGGGATTGCGGTAAGTCTTAAAGGAAAAATAGAAAAGGCTGCGAAATGCGATGGGTGACGTGGTGGCGGAGTATGGTAAGAATATCGCAATCGGGGCTTGGAAGTGGAATGTATTAATGGGAACGAAGTGGGGAATGCAATTTGCGATTGCGATAAGGCCGAAATTTGCGAAGTGCGAAATGCGATAATGGGAATTTCGAGGAGGAAAGGTGGAGGTCAAAATTTTAATGGTTTTTGTGAATAAAAGTGGTGCGACAGCTGATAAGAAGAGAAAAAGGAGGGAAATGGAGGCGCAAAAACAAGGTTCAGAAGCGTAACACAAAGATGGAGAGGAATTGGAAAATGACATGGAACGACTTAATGAACTTCTATGGAAATTTTGATGCTTATTACTGCAAACAACCCTGCTGATCCATGCACAAAAAATAGATGAATGCATGATAATACAACGAAAGAAAGACTTGGTCTGGTAATGCAATTTCTTCCCTAAACTCAGAAACAATGAACAAAAAGTAATTTTTGGCCCGTGGGAAGGTCTACCCTCCTCGCACTCTATGGACATAATGACAGGGGAAGACTCGATTCACAACTTTGGAGTTTCCCTCTATTCTATTACTCTCACAAGAAAATGAAAAACTACAGCAGCACACTGAAAGAAAAAACTAAATAACATTGAAACTATCAGAAGCAGAACTAATTGAATGACATAAACAAAACTAGCTAAATGATAGAAAGAAAAGAATGAAAACAACATAGAATCCGAGGCACATGGATTGGGCCCTAGCCCATGAACCTAGCTCCCTGAAACTAGATCAATAAAATAACATATGACTGCTCATTGCATTAAAAAAATACAGTCTTATTACATCTCGAAGGTCTTAAACAACAAAAGCCTAATAGAATGGAAAAGAATGGCATGGGATGGAATGGAAATGGAATTGACCCTAATTAGCTCTTGATCAAATTTATTTATCCTCAAGGTCTGCTACCAGCAGCTCCCTAGAAAATAGTGATTGATTCCATTTTGACGCCAAGTAAACCATAGATTGAGCGTACTTCGTCCTCATTTTTCTTGGCTGCCTTTGATAGTTAAGGAGGGTGGATAAACCCCTTGAATCTATCCAATATTTCTCCACAATTTCCTGACATTGTGGTCATTTATTCTTCAATATTGATCTTCCAGTGGCAGGGAGAAAGTCCCTAAATTATCTCCTTCTCCAAATCTGCATAATCTGCCCAATATTCTCACAATATTCTACAAAAATAACCAATATTAGGCACAAATATGCAATTACCTTTAAACCTTCCTAAAAACATATTAAAGCATAAGAAAACATTATTAAGTGCAAAAGGAGAGATTTAATATATCTTTTTATGTGCATAAGAAAGGTAGATGGGCCTAAGAAAGATTATATGGGCCTTATTTTATGTCTAATTTAGAGGCCCATCATCACCCCCTACTAAAATTGTTGCTCATCCTCTGAGAAACCTATTCATCCTCCGTACCTTATGGTTGTTCCTGCATGCTGGATTATTTCATTTTTTTATTATGATCCCATGCGCTTCTCCTCCTGCTAATCTTATTGCTATTATTCTTTCGTTTCTTCTCACAGGTGCTTTGATGCAGCCTTAGCTGCGTTTACTCACATTCTCACCTTAAAAACAAAATACTTGTCTCATTCATGCGCTAAAATAAACCTCAAACAGAGGGACACTTATAAGCGGAAGCATTTCCTCTTAATACCATTCTCGATCCTTAATCAAAGTTTAAACCCTTTATGTATCTTTGAAGCGGAAATAAATTCTTGCTTAATCACAATTTTGACTTTGGTTAAAAACGAAGGTACCAATCACACATTAATATTTTCGGCCCACAACTTTAATAAACTCGCCTTTATTCCACCATAGATATTCCTTTGTGATCTAATGGTTATTACAATTGAATTTCCGATCTGACAGACATCGCATCCAAATAAGCTTCGATAGTTAAAGGCTCCAAGGCACGCGAAATAAGTGGTTTTAAAACACCACGTGTCATCTGCTGGGGTGTATCATGCGGACTCCACAAATTACCACCCACTCTCAATAAGCGGTGCGATGAATCTTTGGTGGTTTCCTTAAAACCCTCTTCACTGTTCACTACAATGCTACTCACGTTCCATTGCACCATTACTTTGTGTTTTTCCGTCTTTGTTCAACTCATGATTTCGAACAGGCCAGGGTTCCATCCTGAAAGGAATTCCACAACAACTATGGAAATTTCAGAGTACGATTTTTCTTTGCAAACTGAGATCTCTTCTCAATTCCTCTCTTAAAGTTCAATCGCAAATGATTTCTATGCAATCACTTATTTGCCTTGGTTCATGCAGATTGTCTCCACCATAATGCAATTTAGAATTTGAAGATCTTGGTTTTTCAACAGTTCTATATCTATCGTTTTCCATTACAGTAAAGACCCCAAATGTAACTTCAAACTATGGATCTCACTTCACTGTGTATACACAACATAATGTATAATATCTCCTTGAAATTCTTTATACGAGGTCAGCCCAATTGTGAAATACATCCAGGTAGATTTTATACCTCAATTTATAAGTCTAAGTAATTTCTTTAATGGCATCGATCCATTCTGTGATTGATGCTAATTTCTCAACATTTACAAATCACACAGAATCAATAAATGAATAATTGACCTTTTAATAATACACAGTCTCATACCTTCAATAATCCCATAGCTAAAAAATGGCGGAAATTCTTTGGCTTCTGCCAATTTTTCCTGCCCAGAGTATAATGAAACATGAACTCAAGAATTGAGTTTTCTTTTGTATTAATACACAACAATTACACAGTAAATTCCTTCCTTTGGCCTAATCTTTTGTATCAGTGGCCTTTTCCCTATTCTTCCCGTAAGCTTACAGTTAAAACTCTACCTCTCTAACTCTCTTTTTTTTTTGCCTTTGAGGCTTACAATTTATACAAATATTTCTGAAACCAATTCTGGTTCCAAATCCTCTATTTTCTCAACAATTTCCTATGAATCCTCTTTAATACTAAAATCTCTACTTAATCCCTAAGGATCCTCTCTCATCCTAAAATCATGAACCAATTCTAATTTAGGATTTATAATTCATTCCTAAATCTCTCAATCCCTATGAATTCTCAACTAGCCTAATTCTCTCATGTTCTCCAACATTCGAGAACATTTACAACATTCCTCACAATATTTAATTAATTCTCATTAAAATCACTCAAAACATTATATAAGAAACCAACTCCCTTGAAAACACAAAACCCCTAAATCTATTAAAATTCAAAGAGATTTTAGAGCCTAATTCTCCTGCATCATGCTTCATGGAGGTCCTCATATGCCTTAAGAAAATCTATTTCGCATGCCAAGAGGTGGTGGATCCACTTTTTTTTCCTTTTTTCTTTTAATTGCACGCAGAATAAACTCTCAGTTCTTTTTTCTGTGAACTGAGTTCACCCTTGGTTATCCCTTTGGCACTCCTTGTCTTAATCCATTACATGAACTCCTTACTACCCCCTTTCTCAATTCCTTTTTACTTTTTCCTTGTTCCTCTTCTTGGTGGAAAAAATGAGGCTAGTTGCTAGATAAGGCTGAGGTTGCTCTGCTACTGATTTTGGTTGTAGAAAAAATTTCCTTCTCACACTTTTTAATGTTTTCTTAAGCTAAAATAGATTCGAAGAAAGGGCTAGATGATTGCATACCTAAGCCTTACCATTGATTTATTTTTTCAGGTGATATTGAAGCTACTGATATGGTTGTTGAAGCTGCCTTTGGTGGTTATGAACCTGCTCTGAAGCTCCATGTGATAATCTGCTTGAGGTCCTTTTGGAGCTTCTAAGCACAGGAGGAGGAAGTCCAAGTTTGACTACCTTTGATTAGGGTGTTGACCAAATTTTCTTTTTGGGCCAACTTGTTGTTTTTCTACTTGCAAAGTTTGGAGAGCACTTGCATTCATTAGAGAGAGATACATGGAGAAATGATTTTTTTTTAAGGCCTACTAGCTGCGTCAATCAGGTTGTTCACTAGTAGGTCTGCCTAGGCGCCTCGAAGGAGGTTTTCACCTAGGATATTTTATTTTTCTCTTCTTTTTTTTTCAACCCAATGACCGCCTCATGGAGGTTTTCAATCAGTGAGCCAATCTCAGACGCCTCAAAAGAGGTTTTCACCTGAGATTTTATTCTTTCCCTTTTATTAATTTTTTTCTTTTTTCACTTTCCTACTCTACTTGAAAAAACAAAACCTTTTTTAAGTATAGGAATACTTCCAATGGAGCCATGTACACATCAAGATGACATATAAAATCATGTGCACAGTTGGAATACATGCTTTGACATGTACCTGAATATGAGAGATTAATTACTTTGACTGGGATTATATCAAGTACTGTTGGAGAAGAGCGTGTTGCTGCAACTTAATGATTGTTTGGAACCATATGTCAATATAGTTGTGATGCCCCTGGTCCACTTGCTGATTTGGATCACCTTGGATGTCCTCTTCTATTATGACATTCAAATCTTCCTCTTTTTGCTAATTGTTCTGTTGAACACATGGAGTAAATGCTGGTAAACATGAGGAAAATTTCTCAACATCTGATTCTGATGCCGGATCTTCATCAAGTGCAACCCTTGATCTTTTGATCTCCTCAATTGGATATTCTTCTTCTTGATGTTTTCCTTCAATGACGTTAATAAAATCTCGTCTTTGCAATACCTTCCTTGAACTAATATGAATACCATCTAGATCAAGAGGAGATGTTTGGAAGTGTTGTACCTCAGCATTGTAAGTGAGCTGAGATACTTCATTGTATGGGTTTGGAAATGGTGGTACAGGTAGTTGAGTGAGGGTGGATATATGAGATGGATGTGGTTGTGGTGGAGGTGGATGGTAGGGATAGCATGGAGTTGGGTATGGAGGATATGGAGGGAAATATTGAAGATATTGTGGATTTTCCCAATAAGGTCATTTCCAACCATGTTGCCAATATTGGTTTTGGGGTTGAGATGGCCAAGGTTGCCAAGGAGGGACTGTGTCCCAATTAGTTTGATATAGATGTGAATAAGCTTGAAATTATGAAGTGGGTCCTTGCATCATATCAAGTTGACTAGGTTGCCAGGGTCTCCTTGGAGCTACATAACATAGCTTCTTTGGTGATTTCCTTGCTCCATTGTCTTCTTGGTAAACTTAGTTAAACTTGGGGAATGATGGAAAAAATTTAGTAGCATATGATTTTGCATGGATAACAAAAATATTAGCATCTTCTTTTTGCCCATTTTTCATTCTTAACATTTCTACTTGTTCACTTAGATTGCTAAGAATTTCTGTTTTAAAGTTGTCAAGTAAATTTCCAAGTTCATCTTGCCTTACCAATGTTGAGGCAGATTTACTTACTCTTTCCCTTCCTTTTGATATGCACTTGTATGTTTCACAAATTTCTTCAAATGAAAATTGGTACACATCTCCCCCACTCATGAGATTAAGGAGATCAATCCACTCATCCCTAATTGTTCTAAGTAAGAGGGTTTTTAGTGTGTCAAATCCTAAATGATGCAATTTTTCCCTCTTAACATTAAACTCGAACCTATCTATGAGATCCTCAAGGCTCTCATCCTCTTTTTGATTCATTCTAAAAATTTCTTCTTTAAGATCATGGTTTTTATATTTTCCTAGAAATATCTTTTGCATATCATTCCATGATCTTATTGAATTAGTACCTAGACTCATGAACCATTTAAGATATTTATCCTTCAATGTTGTAGGAAACAATCTCAGTTTTTTAGTGTGTGATAAGAAGCCATAAGATCTACAAAGTATCTCAAAGTCAAAGAGAAATGTTTCCGGATCCTTTGTCCTCATACCATGGAAGTTAGGAAGGAAATATAGAGGGATGTTCTTCATATGTACACTGATGTCCGTATCTTGAATGGGAAACCCAATAAGATCTTCTTCATTGTCATCATATCCATCCATCTCTTTTACCTTCAAAAGTGTATGGTGATGTGGTTCTTACTGCACCACATAGTAAAGTGCGGGGTTGGTATTGGATAAGTATTCTTAAAAATTTTCTGAGTATCCCTACTCCTATGAGGCATGAAAATCAGATTTTTCTATATTTTTCAATATTTCAGAAACAACATGAAAAAGGAAAGCAAAAAATAATGCTAAAACAAAATCAAAGCATCTTCTAGACACCTCCCCAGAAACGACACCAAAAAGTGGTGAGCCCTGGTATTGCACCAAGAGTGTTGCAACTCTTAGGGGCTTCCCTACTTTACTTTATCAACCCGGGGTTCATACAAACTTGGAGGTGACAGAGCTGTATACACAACATATGCATTTTACTCATGTCATCCTCTTCCGCTCTACGAAAGGGTGCTACTTCTAGGGTTTCTTATTGAAGTTTATCACAGTTCAATGAAACTAAAATAGATTGCAGAAAGGAGATGACAGAAAGGAAACTAAACTAAATTTCTGAAAACAAATGACAGGAAAGGAAACTATTTTAAATTTCTAAAAAGAAATGGTAGAAAAGAAACTAATTTAAACCACACTTAACTTGGCCAATCGGCTAAACACACCCTACTTATCCTATGCTCTATCTACCATGCTATCATGCTTCTAACCCTGCAACTATTCATGATCTAACTAAACTTTAAAAAATGTTGCTTTCAGTTTGGAGGAAGAAAGCTAAAGATGCCAACGGAAGGCTAACCACACAAAACTGGGCTTAGAGTGAAAAATGTGTTTGGACATTATTAAAGCGCTTAGTATTGCAAAAATTCTTTGGAGAGGGAGGCTTTGGAAAGTGTGATGACATAATTGCAATGGGACAAAAGTGCGATATGCGATATGGCCGAAATTGTGAAATGCAAAATGCAATGGGTGACATGGCAGAGTGCTACATTAATGTCACAATCGATGGTTAGGAGTGGTAAGTGTTATCAAAGCAGAAGCGAAATGTGCGAAGTCCGAAATGTGATAATGCCAAAATTACGAAATGCGAGATGCGATGTGTAAGAAACTGCGAAATGCGAAATGCGACAGGACATTGGAGTGAAATGCAAAATGCGATAAGTCAAATGACGTGGTGGTAGGACAGGTGGCAGAGAGATTTAATAATATCACAATAGTCATTGGGATGGGGAAACGTTAATGGAGAGTGGATGGATATTGCGAAATGCGATTGCGAAAAGGGATTGCGGTAAGTATTAAAGGAAAAGGGTAAAAGGTTGTGAAATATGATGGGTGACATGGTAGTGGAGTACGGTAAGAATATCGCAATTGGGGCTTGGAAGAGGAATGTATTAATGGGAACCAAGTGGGGAATGCGATTTGCGATTGCGATAAGGCCGAAATTTGTGAAGTGCGAAATGCAATAATGGGAGTTTCGAGGAGGAAAGGCGGAGGTCAAAATTTTAATGGTTTTTGTGAATAAAAAGGGTCCGACAACTGATAAGAAGAGAAAAAGGAGGGAAATGGAGGTGCAACAACAAGGTTCAGAAGTGTAACACAAAGTTGGAGAGGAATTGAAAAATGACGTGAAACAACTTAATGAACTTCTCTGGAACATTTGATGCTTATTACTGCAAACAACCCTATGAATCCATGCACCAAAAATAGATGAATGCGCGATAATACAGTGAAAGATATACTAGGACTGGTAATGCAATTTCTTCCCTAAACTCAGAAATAGTGAACAAAAAGTAATTTTTGGCCCATGGGAAGGTCTACCCTCCTCGAATTCTATGGACAAAGATGAGAGGGGAAGACTCGATCCATAGGTTTTGGATTTTTCCTCTATTCTATTACTTTCATAAGCAAATGAAAAACTACAGCAGCACACTGAAAGAAAAAACTAAACAACAATGAAACTATCAGAAGTAGAACTAATTAAATGACAGAAACAAAACTAGCTAAATGAAAGAAAGAAAAGAGTGAAAACATCAGAGAAGCTGAGGCACATGGATTGGGCCCTAACCCACGAGTCTCGCTCCCTGAAACTAGATCAATATAATAACACCCGACTACTCATTGTGTTACAAAAATACAACCTTATTACATCCCGAAGGTCTTAAACAACAAAAACCTAATAGAATGAAAAAGAATTGCATGGGATGGAATGGAATGCAAATGGAATGGAAATGGAATCGACCCTAATTAGCTCTTGATCAACTTTATTTATCCTCAAGGGAAGTTACCAAAAATTCCCTAGAAAATAGTTATTGAGTCCATTTTGACTCCAAGTAAACCATAGATTGAGTGCACTTCGTCCTCAGTTTGCTTGGCTGCCTTTGATAGTTAAGGAGAGTGGACAAACCCCTTCAATATCTCCAAGATATCTCCACAATTTCCTGACATTTTGCTCATTTATTCTTCAATCTTGATCTTCCAGTGGCAGGGAGCAAGTCCCTAAATTATCTCCTTCTCCAAATCTGCATAATTTGCCCAATATTCTCACAATATTCTACAAAAATAACCAATAATAGGCACAAATATGCTATTACCTTTAAACCTTCCTAAGAACATACTAAAGCATAAGAAAACATTATTAAGTGCAAAGGAGAGATTTAATATTTTTTTTTTATGTGCATAAGAAAGGTAGATGGGCCTAAGAAAGGTTACATGGGCCTTATTTTATGTCTAATTTAGAGGCCCATCACTTCCCCATCACCTTTCTCCCAGGGAAAAGAGAAAAAATGTTCAGTACAATGCCCGATAATTATGGTTGGATGGTTACCTCTTCCACATTGGTTTTTATTAGCGGATGAGACTGTATGTAAGGGATGGTAAGGTTTATGATATCCTCAAGGCCTATCATGATGGGCCTTGTGGAGGGCATTTTGTAGATTGGTGAACAAGTCATAAGGTGCTACAAATGGGTTATTTATGGCATACTATGTTCCGATATGTAAGGAAATACGTCACATTAGAGGAAATTTCAGCCTAAAAGTGGCATCCTAAGGAAAATAATAAAATAATAGGAAAATAATAAAATAAGAATTATGAATTTTGGAAGGAAAAGAAAAAAACTAATTTTTTTATATTGTATTTTTGGCTGATATTTTTATAGGTTTACTAAAAATTCATGTGTAGACACTCGTTGGATGTGGAATTAAACTCCACATCTAATGAGTACTCATTATGAATACTTTTTAGAAGACCCACAATAATAAAAAATGAAGATACATTAAAAAAGTGTGTTTAACAGGTTTTTTTTTAATGCATCTTCAATTTTTTTAATGTGGGTCTTCTCAAAAGTATGCATAATGGGTGCTCGTTGGATGTAGAATTTAATTCCACATCCAACGAGTGTCTACACTTGAATTTGAGTAAATATATAAGGAGATAAGCCAAAAATACAATTAACAACAATGTTTTTTTTTATAAAAATTTTCACTCCAAAATATTTACATGTACCTTTTTTAAATTTAAAGGATTTTTATTAGTGTAGACATTGTATATGTAAAACTTTCATGGGCACTTTTAGGCTGAAATTTCCTCTAATTGGAAAGGGTATGATAGTTGTTAGAGGATTGGTCAGCCTACCATTAAAGAAATTTTGAGGTAAAAAATGGGTCTCAAAACAAAAATTTACAACCAAAATCAAGTTTATAAGAGCAAATAGGATTCAAGATGAAAATATCAACCATAGGGGATGATTAACCATTTTTGGAGTGTTAACAAAAAAAAAAAAAAAAAAAAAAAAAAAAAAAACTATTTTTCAACTTAACTCCCCACAAATTTACTCAAATTTTAAGTGAGAGCACTCGTTGGATGCATATTTTAATCACTCATCCAATGAGTACCCATGTCACATACTTTCAATGGATCCTGCCACATGAAAAATGAGAAATACATGAAAAAACATGATTGCGATCACATCCTTTCATGTACTTCTCATTTTTCGTGTAGCGGGGTCCATCGAAAGTATGCAACATGGGTACTCCTTGGATGAGGAATTAAATTATGCATCCAAAAAGTGCCCCCACTTGAAATTTGGGTAAAACTATGGGGAGCTAAGTTGAAAATACGAGTTGCAAAAGTATTTTTTTTCTTGCCCTCTAAAATTTGATCAGGTAATCCAATATTATTTTATTATTTCCATTATTATTTTATAATATTCCTTGGGAGACCCATTTCAGACCTCAAAATATCTTTAATATCTATCAAATAAAATGGCATTAGAACCTCAATTGGTGATAGAATCATTTGAGAGACGATGTTTAGATTTTGTGGGACCAATTAATCCCCCATATCAATAGAAAACTCATATTTTGGTGTGCACAAAATATGTCACCAAGTGGGTGGAGGCTAGAGAACTTACTAGGGCGACTGAATGTGTTGTTACATACTTTTTATTTGAAGATTTTTTTGCTCAGCATGGAGTGTGAGAGGAAATAATTACAGATGGAGAAGCACATTTTACTTCTCCTTTAATACATGACCTTGTCAAAAACTAAAAAACTCATCACTAACGCACTTCACCTTACCACCCATAGGTGAAAGAGAATGTGGAAAATACCAATACGGTGCTTGAAGTTGTTCTCACAAATATTATGGTAGGCCACCGAAGAGACTAGGTTGAGAGACTTTCAGAGGTATTATGGGCTTACAAAAATACTTGGAGGAATACTGTATGATTATATCCTTATGTGCTGATATTTGGTAAGAGTCTTATCTTTCCCATTTAATTTGAAATTAAGACAGTCAAAACTACTTTAGAGGTGGATTTAGATTTAACTCCAACTCCAAAACATTGACTGGAAGAACTAAATGAACTAGAGGAGAAGTGCTTGTCTATTTTTCAACGAAAATATATCATCCAACAACAGTGTGCCAAGTGGAATGATAGATTTATTAAGAAGAAGGTGTTTTATAAGGGAGATTGGGCTCTATTGTATGGCTCCAGATTCAAAGATTTCAAAGGGAATTTGTGCACTAGGTGGCTAGGTCCTTATGAGGTAGAAGTAGTTTTTGACAATGGAACTGTGAAATTGACAACCATTCAAGAAATTTTGAGGTATAAAATGGGCCTCCTAAGAAATATTATAAAATAATAGTGGAAATAATAAAATAGGATTAGATTACATCATCAAATTTTAGAGGGGAAAAAAGAAAAAACTACTTTTTCAACTTGTATTTTAAACTTATCTCCTTACTGTTCTACTCAAATTTCGAGTGGGAGCACTAATTGGATTCAGAATTGAATTCCTCATCCAATGAGTGCTCTTGCTCAAAATTTGAGTAAATCCTTAGGGATATAAGTTAAAAATATGAGTTGAAAAAGTACATTTTTTTATTTTTTAATCTTTTACTTTTTTACTCCAAAAATGGTGAATCATCCCCCATGGTTGAAATCGTCATCTTGAATCCTACTGGTTATAAACTTGATTTTGGTTGTATATTTTTGTTTTAAGGCTCATTTTAGACCTCAAAATTTCTCTAATGCATACCTTGGTAGACTCTATTATATTGCAACTTCCATGCATGAGATGTCATTCTCCATGGTCTTAATCCAGTCCCTTCTTTCCCATTGAAAATATTTTTTTTCAATACTTTGGCACCTATGGTTCTTTAAGAGGAAGTGCATATACTCATCAAACACCTCCTTTCTTAAGATTCTTGAATGACGAGATTTAATCTTAGGACCACAAATTGGACAAGAAAATTTACCCTTTGTTTGAAGACCTGCAAGAGTTGGAATAATTTTTATATCAATTATGATGGGACTATTTAAAAAACATACATGAAATGAACTTGATAAAATTAAACACTATCAAAGTTTAGGTTAACGTTATAACATACCACATAAACGTGTTAGCCCTTATGCATCATGAATTTTTAATACAAGCATTGCATGGAATTCAAATTCCCTTTATGCATTTACTAGTGTAGATATATCATACATAGTGACACTGTTCCATATCTCCACTAACTCATTGGTGTTAGAAATTAATTAACGGAGAAATGAAATACAAAAAATATTGTGAAAACACAAATACAAAAATGCTACGTCCACAAAGAAACATCCAATCCTTCCTTTTATACTATTCAAAAAAATGAAGAGAGACAACCTACAAAAGATATATTGTAATGTCTCCTTCACTCTCACATAGTCTCCTCTCTCTTTCTTGCTCAGAACAATAATACCCAACCATAATATAATTCCATAATATAATTCTGTGGTTGCCTTATAGGGGAAAAAACACTAAATTAACATAACTTCTACCATCAGATCATCCACCTAATTAACAACCTAGATTGACTACAAAATTACAATATTTTACAAGGAAAATTTTCATCTATTTTTAGCTTTGGGGGGGGGGGGGGCTCACTGGAATCCCTGCCAGTGGTGGGGTCCAAACATGCAGTCGCCCCCCCTAGACTCCCTAGGCAACAATAGTGGGGGGGAAACCCCCTCACACTCCCCTGTCGGGAATTGGGATCCGAACACGACTAAAACAAAACCTCTGAATTAAGAAGATAATCAGGCTCCACATCCAAAAATTGATAAGAGAATCGACACATGCATTCATATATTTGACCTGGTACTTACCTAATTGATTGAACATGAAATATATAATTACTACACATATGAGTAAATAAAAAAATATAAGACATAATTGAACATATATATATGAGTAAACAAATTAATACCTGGAACAATCATTATTAACATTATGTGCTTCCTCTTTATTGATATCCACGGAGGAATGTTATTGTTGATAAAAAAAAATGGGACACACTGAGAAAGTATAACTAAGCTATCGAAATGGATTGACATCGTCAACCTCTAATGAAATCCTAATATTATGAGGTTATGTTTTAAACATTGGCCACCTTTCCTCTATATTCCTAAATGCATATCCATATGCAATCATTCGAATAAGACCATCTTCACTTCTATTCGTTGCATGGTAATCTATAATTTGTGCTATGATTTTGCACCTTAACAATTTTCACAACGTGGAATTATGGGAATATAACAAGAACCTTGTGAGACACCTTTCTTATTACTTTATCAGTTTGATACCTACTCTCATCACATTTTGGGCATTTGTCTTTCAACACATGCTATTTATAAAAGAGAACATCATCATTTGGACATGCATGAATAACTTGATACTCCATTCTAATGTCTTTCATAATAATATGTAAAGCTTGGTATGTAAGAGGTAAAAATTTTGACAGTGGTAACAAAATTCACCTAACAATATAGAACATAAAAAAATCAGTAGTACTAGTTAATGTTCTAAGAAATATTAATCGTACATATTGCATCGAAATTTTACAAATTAATTAAATGATGATCAACGTAATTGCTATTCATCAGTATTTTTCACTATTTGTAGATGACTATAGATTGGTTCTAGATTTATGAAAACAACCTTCCTTGAAAATTGCGAGTTTCAGAAATCTCACTGCCTTCATTATCCTGATAGAATTTTTTTCACTATTTCATCAGCTTGCCATTTCATGGTCACCCTGTTAGTCCTACAAACTCTTCCTAAGCTTATACCTATCATTTTCAGTCTCCTTATCTGCCTCTAACCTCATTGGCCTATTTTTTCCCCGGCTCATAACTTCACTTTCCTTCTAGGGTTTCCTATAACCTACTCATTCCCATGTTCCCCAGGTTCCTGAAGCACTGATGGTATCAAAACTATCTCTGTAGGCTCTTTAGATAAATCAAGTACATTGGATTTTGGATCTTCAATACAACACCTTTGACAATACTCTGTTTTTCACTTGAAGCCTCCAAGCCAATTTTCAGTCAAGGTCAGGTCAAAGAACCCTCCCACTAGGTCAATTAAAGTTTCATATGTTCCAAGGTCATCATTGTTGTTTCAGACACTGTTTTTATTTGTTATAATCTGGTTCAGATGTATTGGAATGTTGAGACATAGTTATTCAAGAAAAACCTAAAAGTTTCCAAACAAGACTACCTTATTAGTTCAAAGTCTGCAAGAGGTAAATGCAAATAGTTTAGCACTTTTGTAGGAGTGCTGAAGGATTTGTCAGCAGAAGGTGTTGGTGAGGTAGTTGGTTTACTCCTGAATGAAGAGAACTTGCAGCAAGGAAAGGAGGCAACACTTGTTCTTGTAGAGAGTTAGGGTTTTTTGAGCTTGATGGTCCAATTAGAGTGCCAAACAGTGATCAATTGCAGAAATGATCATGGAGGAGGCACACCAAACCAAACATGAAGAAAGTCTGTCAAAACTATTGATGAAATAGGGAAAAAGGTGAGGTGAACTAGACATAAATGAATGAACTTGAAAGGGCTATAGAGAACTTAGAAGACAACACTGATGATTGTCTTACAACACTGCAAACACCTAGGGTTTTGGGAAAATAGCCATAGAAGGTGAAATGATGAGTTGAGCTCGAAGGTGGAAGAAAAATAGGATTTGAGGCTACTGCTTTTTCAAAATAAACATGTCAAAGTCTCCATAATCAAAAGGAAAAACAAATTTCATAAATCCAGCAAACTACCAGCCAAGGTCAAAAGATAAGTTGAGTATTGTAATGGAAACCACAATGGTTTTGGAATATGTAGCTATTGTGTAAACATCCTAAGATTGTAAAAAGTGAAGTCATCATGCCTCAAGAAGAAAAAGTAGAGCCAAGTTAATGTTTTTAGTCACCTGCAGAGCAAAAGTCAAAAAACATTAGTGAGAAAGTGAAAAAGGTTTAAAACATTAGGAAAGTGGGTTTGCAAAGTTAAATCTAATTCCTAAGCCTATAAAAGGTCATTTTTTATTCCAAAATCATTGTTGCCTTGAAAAACCCTCAGAGCATTTAGGAGTGAATAATTTGGGAGTTTCCAAGCCAAAATTGGGCAAAGTATTCTGGCGTTGCGCGCTCAGATTGGCATTGTGCCCCTGGAAACCAGCACTGTGTGTTTGACAGTTACTCCCTGTGCTAATTACAAAGGCGTTGCACGCCTGGAGCTGAGCGTTGTGCACTGGGCAGAGCGCTGCACCCTTACCCGATAGGCCTGGTGAAGAAAAAATTGAGCGTTGCACGCCTGGGATTAAGCACTGCGCACTTGGGATTGAGCGCTGCGCACTTAGGATTGAGCGTTGCGCCCCCAAATAGGCATTGCGCCCTTAGCCAGGAGGGCTTCCTAAGAAATTTGACCATCCAAATCGAGTCAAAACACCTCCAAATCTCTACCAAAGGTCTTTCAAGCACTGGTAGGGGTAAGTACATGCCCTTAGCCCATCTTCAAGCATTTTTGATGATTTGTAATTAAAATAAATTGAAACCCTAAATGCCACCCTAAGGCCTAAATTTGACATCGCTATTTACCATTATTTTCATCTGCTTAGAAAGGCAATTAGTGATTAACATAGGGGTTACACGGTTTGAAGGTCGTTCATTCACCTAAGCTTCCCCTACACCCATTCCATTCATTTCACCCCCTAAATTGCAAAGGCTGCCATTCCATTACCCTCTTTCATCTCAATTTCACATTTAGCCCTAGTGTTTCAAAACACAGTTTAAACATGCCAGCAGAGGGTTTCCATTGAGTTGTTTTGACCCCTCACTCATACTCATACACCCATACCCTCACTCACTCATGTCATTCACTTGTAGAGCTGCCTTTTTCATCATCATTCATTCATCTCATTCCCATTTACAGTCCTAGGGTTTCTCAAGGTAGGGTTTACAATGTCAAAAGACAATGGTAGTGGAGGAGAGGCTCAAATTCCAAGGAGGCATGAGCACAAAAGTGAAAAGATCAACATATTTTAACCCCCAAACACAAGGGAGCTAATGGCATCTCCCCTAACTATTTCATGTTTCAAGCATGTAGGATGCTTTGATTTTTGTGAAAAGGTGCAGCATGTGAAAAACCACCTTGAGCTAACTACGCTATTTATCATTAACTTTCATGAAAAACAAGTTAACCTTGCAGGGGTCACTTTTGGGCTATCTATGGATGCTATTTCCAATGCCACATGCATACCTAGTGTAGGGGAGAAATGGTTCAAGCAAGCCAATATAGACATGAGCTAATTTGAACCCTACCTAAAGCCTAGATACAAAGACCACAATAAATCCATCTTTCCTTTCTCACATTTGCTTGATAGATATGCACCTATGATGAGGATCATTATGAAGTATTTTACATGTGAAGGAAGGTTCTCCCAACTTTACTCCTATCAAATTAGGCTGCTTATGCACTTTACCAGAGTGAGGATGTTGCACATACCCTATTACCTCTACAGAAGCTTTGATAAAATTTCCTACATAGTGCAAAAGAGAGACTATCCTCAGTAGATGCAAAGCCTCTTTCATCACTCTCTTATCAAAATGGTTGTGATGCATCAATTGCAGCAGAAGGGAATTCCATGGGAGACCTTCATTGCCAATGAGGTGTTCACCAATCCACATGGCCAACAGCAGCAAGATGTCCCTTCATCTTCTCATCCTCCCATTCCTCCTTCACGATCACGCCCCACTACACATCCATCACCATTTACTCACATTCCTTCACCTTAGGATAATCCTCCTTCATCACCTTATCACAATCCCTCACCATCATCTCATGGTACTAGTGCATCAAACAATGAGGCAAAAGGCAATGAGGAGTCAAACAATGAGAAATAAATTAGTGAAGAAAAGAGCAGTGAGGGCAGTGAGGCACATATTAGTGAAGCAGATGGAAATGAGGAAAAGAGCAGTGAGGATGATGGCAGTGGGTCAAAGATCCATGAGAGAAGTGATGATACCAATTCAGATATCAGTCATGATGGCAGTGAAACAAGTGGAACATAGATGAGTAACATAGAACCTTTTACTTTGACCTACCAGAGGGGAAATAGGAATGTGTTTTCTTCCCTTAAGAGGCAAGGGGCCATGCATTCTACATCAACCAAGCAGCTTGAAAAAGGTAAGGAGAAGGTCATTGTTGAAGAAGAAGAAGACAAGCATGAAACTGAACATGAGTTTCAACTTATTCACCTTGACAGTGATGATGAAAATGAGCAAAGGATCACTAACATGCTGCTTAAAAGAAAATATGCTCAGATTAAGGACCTGCAAACCAATCTAGGTAGGGCTAAGAATGTAATCCACTATTTTGAGGTTGAAAACAAGAAGCTGGAGGCAGAGAAGGCTATGTTTAAGATCAAAGCTATCAGAGCTCGGAAAGAGGCTAGAAATGCCAAGGAAAAGCTAGATGAAACCTTGGGCACTCTAGATGACATGGAGGATGAGGAAGAACAACTTCCTAGGAGGAGTCCAAGGACAATTGGCTTGAAGAAGGCCTTAGCCAAGGAGAGAGAGCAAGAGGCAGCCTTGGCAGAGCAACTCACTCCAAGTGAGTTGCTTGCCATGGAAATAGACTATAATAGAGAACCTTGGCTAGAGAGGGAAAATGTACACTTGGGGGGTCAGTTGGAGAAGACCAAGAGACACCTTGACCTTCAGAAAAAGATGTCAAGGCATTATCCCTTAAGAAACAAGATTGCAAGGGCCAAGCTCAAAAGAGCCCTTACAAAGATTCAAGCCCTAAAGGAGGAAAAGGAAAAATAAAAACTTGAAATTCTTGCCGATGTATCCCTACAAGCATCACAGACATGATCAGTAAGACAAATCCAAGTTTTGGCACATTTTTGTAAAATTTTGAGTTTTTGGAAATTTTGACTATTTTGAAGGGCCAAGCGCACAGAGCCACTGGCGCTGTGCTATTTTTTGGGGCACCCATTGGAGAAAAAATTGACATTTTCAGGATCCTTAGGCCAAGGAAATCACTCACAGAAAATTTCATCTCATTTGGAGCAAAATTGGTTCTCCAAAAGTGCCAAAAACATGCAAAAAATCAACTTTCTACCATATTTTCAGAGTTGGCGTTGTGCCCTTTGAATTCTTGGGAGAATTTTTTTTTGAGCAGAAAAATGGGCATGAAATTGTAAACTAAAGGTATATTTGGAAACTAGACAGGACAGGCTTTCCAATGAGCTATCATGGATCTCATTTGGACACCGAGAAGGCCTCCAAATCTCGGCTGCAATAATGGCTATTTTTCTTGTTTTGGCGTTGTGCCCTTGAACCTCAGTGCTACGCCCTTGCCAGAAAGTCAAAAAAACACACTCGGAGATATTTTGAAAGTTATTAAGAAGCCTCAAAGTCAATTTTTTGCCAAAATTAGTTGAGGAGTTATTGTTAGGAGTTATTTTTGCATTTATTAAGTTAGGATATTTGTGCCTTGGGCCTTGCATGGTCTCATAGGACAAAGTGGCATTTATGAATAGTTAATGACATTTGGAAACCCTAGCTAGGGTTTTGATCCTCCTTTTCAAGTTAATGACTGCATGGAGGCCTCATCGTAGATGTTGGTTGATTGTTAAACTCAATATCATAGACTTGGAGTTGAGGAGAAATTTGGCTTTGGAGTTTTGCGAATGCTTTGATCTGAATGGAAATGGAGCAAGCACATTTGCAGGATTCATGAACATGGTTAGTGGTGATGTCTTTCTAAATTACTACTTGTCTTCTTATGTTTTCATTTTGTCTCATATTTCTCATGCAGTAGAACATAAAGTTTAGGTTAAGAAATGTTGTTTAGAGGCACCTTAGCTCTGTCTGCTTTCTATTTCTTGTATGTTTTCTTCTGCTAGGTTAGATTAGAGAATTCTTAGCTGCTCTCTAATTCCACTCAGCTTGTTTTATCTCAAGAATTATTTAATGGAGCTAATTCCAAAGACGTTTATGGTTAGCCCTATCTTTTGGTATGACTTAAACATTTTTTTTGAGGTGTTTTCTTTGAAGTATTGCAAATTAGGTTTTTGGCTAAAGAGGTTTATGGTTTTCCGTGCCCTTTTGTCCATCTTAAATGGTTGATTTTAAGGTCTTTTTAGTTTTATTAAGGAATCTAGTATTTCCTTGCTCTTTGATCATTACTGTATGTTATTTTAAATGTTTTCTTTTCCTGAAGGTGAAAACACTAGAGAAATTACAAGTTTATTTCTCTCTAGGGTTTACTGGATTGTTGTCGTAATGTTTACTTGCTAGGGTTTGTTCAAAGATTCAGCTTATGGTTTGCCCTGTCTTTGGTTATTTCTTTATGCATAGTGTTCTTAAAGACTTTTCTTGTTATAGTACATGTCAAAGGATTCTAAACTGCCCTTTAAACCTACTAATCTCACAATTTAATGTTCACTTCACTCACATAAGCTTTGAAGATCCATTTGGCTTTGTTATACTTTCCCTCTGAAACACCCTTGACCTATTTTTGTACCTTTCAAGACCTTTTGCATACTCCATATCCCAATGGTCCAAACCTCTCTCACTCTGTCTGTTCGGCTTGACAATCAACCCAACCAAACAAAACAAGCAAACAAACCTTAATCATTATAACTAGCCTAAAATCAAAACCCTAAAATCAATCAAGTTTCCATCTTTTACACAATTATAGAGAGAGCCATCTCTGAGTCCAGGAAGGCTAGGTCCTAAGACTCCAAAGATTTGTTTGATGTTACCCTTGCACATTTGGTCTTGCCAATCTGACAAATTATAGGGACCTAACATTACTTACATTAAAAGCAAAGGAAAAAAAAATTGTTTTATCATGTATATAGTTATAAATGTCACAAAATATATTAAAAACCTTGGTACTTGTGTCACACATGTGTTTCAAAAACCATACACCACCTTTAAGTTTACCAATAGCAATACAATAGAGAGAAGAGATGTTTTTGAGCCTTCATAAAGAGGTTCAATTTCCTTCTCAAGTACAAGTTTATCAAAAGCACGACCATCATACTGGTTGCCATCATCATCAATTCCAACATTATTATATGTCTCATGGATGAATATATTTGTCCCATATTCTTCAACTATTTTATTAGCATTATTATCTTCTTCCATAGGATCATTAGCTTGATCCTTAATATTCACTCCATGTTCTTGAACATGCGCTTGTACTACAACCACATCTTCCTTGCCGAGCAATGCCCTACGGGGGCACTATTATACAATTGCAATCAATTATGTAATATTAGTATATATAAGAAATATTTAAACGTTGATACAAACATTTACAAATATAATATAGGAGGGGGAGGCAAGAGTGGGAGGGATCATTTACAACCTTGAAGGAGAAGCAATAACGAAATATGCTTGGGGCCTAGGATGGATAACAAACAATCAAACATAATCTCTTGCATTATGGCAGGTGTTGATAATAGCTCAGAAAAAAGGAATTCGTCAGTCCATTGTATTTGGAGATTTCATGATAACAATCCAAAAAATTCTTCCATCCCAGAAGTCCTTTAGGGGAAGATCTAGCTCCACTAACAGAAAGAATATGGATGCAGATTCAAAAATTTGAATTTATCAACTTATGTCACATTAAAAGGGGAAATAATGAATCTATCGACGAAGAGGCCAATAGGGGAACAAGCTTGGAAGAGGGGAGTATTTCCATGGATGAAGGAACTCCCACTGCAAGCTATATTCCATGATTGAAAAGTTGTCATCAATATGGGTATTAAAGGAATTTAAATGTTGGAAGAAGTGGATCATCAGGAGCATCTGAGTATTTATTAAGGTCTCTAATCATGGATTAATGACAAGACACCAGGTTCACTTGTTGAGCATGCAGATACATCAAGAAGAACCTTATATATGGAAATGCAAGGGATTGAAATCCATGTTGAAGGACATGTCGAGATAATAATTAAATCATATTAATAGGATGACATTGGGATCGCAAGTTGGTATTCTTCCAATATTATTCCATCTCAGTACGATTGCACTCAGAAGGCGGTTGAAGGATTCTCTGCATGGATACTGTGGTTGATCGGCCCGGGAAATGTCCAGGGGCATTAAATTTGAAGCGATGGCCACTGGGGCGATGGAAGAAGTTTACATGAATTATAAAATAAGGGTTCTCCTCATGAATTACACAACATTTTTTTCTTCTTCTAAAGCATCGATACTATCTATTAATATGGCCGCTTCGAGTCATGAAAGTAGCAAAACTGGTAAAGAGGATCACTTGTTGTCTAGTGCAATGGAGGTAATCTCGATCATGATGATGAAGGTCGGTGAACAAGTTACCTTAGAAGATTGTTCGCATTTCTCCCTACTCAACCATCATTTGGAAGATATGTGGAAGGAAATGGAGTGTCTCCATTTCATGGTGGTGACATTGGCAAAGAAGGTGGATACTCTGGTACTCAAGGCGAATGGTATAGAGGTAAAGGAGGAATTGGAAACTGTTGGTTTCTTGAAAGAATTCTATGGTCTCTCCAACCCTGTCCCTCCAACTACTTGTGAAGGAAAGTAACCTAGTGGCCCCCAGGAGTAGACTGTGGAAGAATTCACCCTGCACAGGACAAAAACTTAGGAGAACAAGAAAAAAATTGGCGAACAAATGGAAAAGGAAGCAAGTGAATAGGAAATATAATCATGTATAAATGTTATGTTTGTTTTGAAAAAACAGGGGATTTTTTTGGTGAATATATAAAATAAATAATGTAAGAATCCTTGCATGGAAATTACCAGGTAGAAATAGAATGTACAGTGAGCATTTATGGTCTCCTATTGAAGAAGAAATATCTCTGTATATAAGGGTTCTGGCCCGTATTCTAGTTGAATCAATATAATATATTTGTTTCTTAAAAAAAAAGATAACAAATCAATGATGATGCTTCTGCAATTTATCAAGATATTTAAGAATATGTTAATTTTTTATAGGAAAGATGTTACTTTTCTTGACATGTAGGAAGAGAGACACTTTTTGAGATATATAGTCACAACCATAATAAAAAACATATTGATATTATTTTGCATTCATCATTATAATGTCATATTCTTTGTTGATTTCACTTAGAGACCAGACGTTTTAAGAGGATGGGTGAGCAACCATGATCTTGAGTGAGAGCAAGAAACAAATACAACAAATCAATGCGATCATGAAGTTTATGCAATTTAGCAATATGTTTAATATTATATTGAAAACAATTAGGAACATTAACCTGAAAATGATCAAACCCTTTTCATTCCTTCAAATTTACAAATGTACTCAAAGTACAAGACTCAGACAATAATACCAATGAAACTAGAAAATACAAATTAAGTTCAAACATGAAAGCCTGAAGGTAAATATTACTATATTGTTCATAATGGCTTCCATTATACAAGAGAATGAGAGGGGGGAGGCCACAAAATTTATTTTATCCCCAACTCCTCACAAATCTTCGATTATGACAAGTGGAGGGTGGATGTTATATTATCATTTTTAATCATTTTTAATTAAAAAAATTATTTCTACAGAGGATGTGGACTTTTATTTTTATATGAAAGTTATTCTCACAATGAAAGTTACTACTAAAATTAGTTAGTGGCTAGATGGGTCTAGGAATGTACAAGAGGAAGATAAGCCTTTCTTATTCTTTATTCTTTGATCTTTTGTTTGTCTCTAATTATTCTTTCTATACCCTTTATTCCTAATTTCATATTTTTTTCATCATTGCTCCTAAATAGGTAGGTCTCATATTTTCTAGGTTACCTTATCAAAATCAAGGCAACAATGTGTTTGTTGATCTAACTCATTAGTGGAATTTTATTTTGTATTGTCACCATATGTTTTTACTTATAAACTTTGAAATCAATAACCTATGTAAGAAAATTAGATAGGACCCCCTTTTATTCTTTAGGAAAGTGGTAGGGAACCCACTAAAGAAAGTTTTCAAAGGAAACCATTTTTTAATAAGGCATGGCGTCAATCTCACCTACACAAAATGGGGTATTTTTTCTTTTTGACTACTAAGTTAGTTGATTTGACCAAAATGTCAAAAACTCACTCCTTTGTACTTAGTGGTAAGTGAATGTTATAGAATAAAAATATTGTGGCTACTTCAAAGGACAGTCAAAATGGAATGTTCTACCTTGGATGAGTGATAATATGTAAGACAAATTTGGAAAAAATAACCATTAATAATTTATCAAACATTTAATTAACCTATAATTTCCCTAGAAATATTATAGCTTTGATATTACTTCAGGTTTTCTCACAATTTACAACAAATGAAACCCTTTACTTATCACAAAAAAGAGACTTTATATAGCGAATTCTTCCTTTATATCACGTGGGATTAAAAATTTCATTGTCACCTAAAACATTTTGAAACACCAAGTGCAAGGCTTGTGTCCCATACTTTTTTCCTTTAAAAAATGAGAAAGAGTCTCTTTTTATGAGTGAAATATATTGTGGTTAAGAACATAACATTTTAATAAATTGTGGTTTATATATTTAAACTTTTTGATATATAAAGTAATTTTTTTATGTAATTTTTTTCATAAAAAATGGTTTTTTATTAATTGTCATCTTACCTAAATTAATAAAATGGACTTCTTTATCTTCATCCAATGATCTTTCTTTATAATAATTTCACTTTTAATCAAATTTTTATTTAATTAGTATTTTAATAATATTTGTATTTTATATTTTGTCTTCATTTTTATTACAATATATTATATAATTATTTTCTTCTTTCCTATAAAATTGTATTCACTATGTCCATATTTTAAATGTGCATAATGTTAAAATATTATTAATAATTCTCCCTAAAAACCCATTAACCTCTAAATTCTCTACGTCCTAATTAACCCCCTAAACATACATTAACCCCATAACACCTTAACCCAATTCCCTTAATCCCTTAAACCCATAACCCCTAATCCCTTAACCCCTAACCCCTAAACCCTTAAAAAATAGCCCCTTATCCCTTATCCCTAAGCCCATAAACCAAGTAAGCCCTTACTCGGCCCAGATCAAATAATATTTCTCCATATCAAGAAGACAACATAGGCCAATATCTCCCAAAAGAATATAAACATTTACAATAGAAATAAAATACAATTTACAATACAAAGACATACAATATAAAATACAATATACATATAAACATTTACAAAAACAATCTACAATACAAATACATATAATGAATAACTTACTAATGGATGATTCATGCCCGCCTTCAATGTGTCCATTGTCTCTACAATGTCTTTCAGATATTTTATTAGAAGTCTCCTTATCTTCAAGCCCTTGCATATTTTACAAGGACAATAACATTTTCGATCCTCCGAAGCCCCAAATGTTGATCCCATGTCTTCTTAGCCTCCTCGAGGAATGTTATGTGACATTTTTCCTCACCAAACTTTCAGTGATGATTTTATTTAAAAATTAACCTCAAAATAGGCCAACAACTTTTCAAAAACATCGCAAGTAATATAGCAACTATGTCGAAATTATATGATATTCAGGCGTCTACACACACACACATATTATAATTATAATAATATACACACACACACACACACACACACACACACACACACACACACACACATTATATAGATATATATATATATATATATATATATATATATATATATATATATATATATATATATATATATATAATTATAATATTAATCTTATATTTATTATAATTAGTTATACTCAACGTAAAGTGGTCCCAAATTAGATGTTACTCAACGAAAAGAAGCCATTAACTGTGGAATTGTCCATTATACAATGATTTCCTAGCATTTGTTGGATATTAAACCAAACGTCAGATATTTGACGGTAAAGGAACTCCTGTCGGATATTCGACGGTAAAGGAGCTCCCGTCAAATATTCAACGACTATTGGTATTAAAAAAAACAAAAAATACATTTAGCCTTCGACAATTTTTTCGATTTTATCCCTTCCATCAGATTCCACCGTCATATTTTCCGCCCATGTGTATTAGTGAGTAGTACTCTCAATTGCTTTTAGAGCTTCAATTATCTTTGCATCCTCATTTGAGAAGGAAAATTCACTATGAAGTTGAGCTATTAATACATCCCAACTAACCATTTATCTCTTCATTTTTTCTTTTAAATGTCAGGCTTGCAGAAATGTGCCTAGTGTATGAATAAATTAATGCACCAATAGTTTAACAGGAAATATAGCCTTTGTCTAAACAACACTACAAATATGAAAATTATTCTGAGGACTAGTATAACCCTTGTATATTGGGTGTACATATGAGAGTTTTTCATGAACACTTAATAATTATAGTATATCATACTTGACAGAGTCCCAATTCTGTAACTAGTTGTGGTGAGTTCCCCACCATCACGCAGGGGTTGCTTGTAAAGCAATATCCATCATAGGAATTCATTTCATTTCTTAAAAATGCGACTCAACTTATTTTATAAAATTAACAGCAAATCCAATTCCATTATAAATAGGATGATTCTTTACCTCAATACCAATCCATCGAGCACAGTGCATAGTTGTGTAGTGTCTAGAGTAAAACTCATGATCTCCATGTTACTATTCATCCAACACAATGTCTAAACCAACTTCAGTATGATGGACACTCCTCCATCTGAGAGAATGATCACGTGCTAAAAAATATGCTAAAAAATGAAAGTTGTTGGTGTTATCACCCTGTAATTTGAAGGCTGTAGGAAAAATCACAAGAATGTAACATCAAACCACTTCGGGATGGGAATCTAGCCCTTCCAATCCCAGAGAAGGCTCTCACTGTAAAATTTATCTTTGTTGCTTGAAAATCTTAGATTGGTTATGATTGTACTTGGGTTTTTTGTTTTGATTTATATTTTGGAAGACTGATTGTATTCAATTTAACTAGCATCTATTGGGCAATGGAGTCAAATGGTAAACTGGATGGTTGCATCATTTTTTCACAGAGTAAACTCAGGGCAAGCTAGGAATATTTACTGGATCTTTCAAAATAATAAGTGGGTGATGGCAGAATAATGAAAACTTTCAACAAAACTAAAGATAAATTAAGAATTATTTAGTGTGGCATTAATTCAATCAGGCAGAACTAAAGAGCAGTTAAGAATTCTTTAGAGTGGCCTTCAGTAGAAAACATAAAATTTCAAAAGCAGCCAGAATAAGGTACTCAAAAGTAAATCCTATTCATCACAATTTATGTTTTGCAATTGGAATTTAGATGATTACAGTGAAGAGATGACAATGAGACACTTTAACATAAGAAAAACATCACCAATATTTAAACCACAAGAATCATGTGAATGGTCTACTTAGTATTGATGCTCCAGTGCTTTGAAAAAATCTTACAATGCTCCAATAGATCACTAATATTTATGATCTCAAAAAAATCGACCTCTAACACTTCAAAAATAGAAGTATTTATACAAAATTTACAAAATGTTTACAATAAATGTTGTCTCTCATAGACAAGACATTTTTAGACTATAGATGAATTAAAAAGCTCTAAGTGCTGCAGATTAATAGTTCTGGTGGAATGTGTTGTGCAAATTCTACTGCTGTGGAAGTGGGAGGAGGTGGGATGTGGACCCAAATTTGTGGCTAGCTGGTAGATGAAGCGGCAGATCTGGATGTATCTCCCTTTTTCTAGTAATTCACTCAACTGCTTGCTGATCCTCTAACTAAAAAATATGAGATTTCCCTCACTGATGGTTGATCCTGTGACTGCCTTGCTGTTTTATTGTCCATTAGTGTTACAAAATATTTTGGAAAATATATAATAATATATATATATAATATATATATATATATATATATATATATATATATAGATATATATATATTTGAATAATATTTCCCAAATATTTTAAATGAAATTTATAATTAAATTTCTACAAAACCATGTGTTGTTTCCAATCCATGGTTTTGTTTTCTCTTTCCAGCAATTCACAAAACCATGTGTAGTTTTGTTTCTATTACTCCTTCCTCTGTAAATTCATTTTATCTATATGTAAATTCCTTTTACCATTGTAGAATACCTTGGATGGTAATTTCCCCTTTTATTTTCTCTGATAATTTCAAGGCATCTGTGAATTTTATTTCATGTGTCGCTGTAAAACCATTTTACCTTTTGAAACATATTTCACAACCTTAGCCTCATATTCATTTATTCCTCTTTCTTTCCAATATGGTTTTTCCTCTAGCTATGTAATTTTACCTCACCTTCATATCTGATATTTCACTTGACATTAATCTATTGGCAATATGATGCAATGTGTTGTCCTTGATGGCAACCTACTTGATGAAGTTGTCCTTGATGGAAACTGACTTGATGAGTTGCGTTTTGATAGCAACCTATTTGTTAAAGATGTAAAAATGATGTATCTACAGATCAGTTCAAATGTGACAGAGAAAAGAATCCCAACAAGTGCCAAAGAAATGATAAATATAATATGTCACAATGTATACGCTACTTTTGTGAAGGCAACCCGCATATGGATGCAATGTATACGCTACTTTTGTGAAGGCAACCCGCGTATACATTCAGGGTTAGCATATACGCAGTTTTTATGATGAGAAGTTGCGTATACACGCGGAAACGAACCTCCAAGTCGCGTATGCCTTTTGCGCTCTAAAATTATAATACCAAGAGGCATTACCATGGTATTAGCCCACAATATTGAGCGTTGTATTGTCTATTTGATTCCGTCTAAGAATACCATTGGAAGTAGTGTGGTTTTGGCTCATGGTATTGGTAAAGGATAAAACTATATAAGGAGAAGAAGATCATAGTGCTTGGTGTGCATGTGCAGGGGTTGTTGATGATAAATTTCTCTAAGGAATATTTGCATGGATGAACTCTGTTCTTAATTGATAGATTTGAATCTATGATGCACCCATGGATATAATGATGGTTCAAGATCTATAGATCTGATAATGATGAATCTCTATAATGACCTATTGAAGGAATGATGAAGAACTGGCGGAAGTCTGCTGAGAAAATGAATAAATTTGGGTAAGTTTTATAGATCTGGTATATTCTGCAAAATTTATTTTTACAGATCTATACTCTAGTTGGTTTCAAAAAAAGCGCGTATATACGCGGGTTAGATTCATGAAAAACGCATATGAAAGTCAAGTTTTTTTTGAAGAATAAAATACACAGAAGTATACGCGGGTTGATGTGCAGGAAAGCACGTATGTACGCGGTTTAAGTGAAGCAAAGTAGCGTATGCTATTTGAATCAATGACTGTTCAGGGTTGAGTTTGTATCTGCATATCTATTATGAAGTCTGGGTTATTTCTGAAGTTCTGGTTACAGTGTTTTCATTGTTCTAATTGAAATATTGGGCAAGAGTTTATGATTGTTGATAAAGTGCACAGGTCTGGGTTTTAATGAATACTTCACTCTGAAGTATATCTGCATGGAATGGGTAACATTTTATTGATTGATCTGAATTAATAATTCACCTATGAAGAAAATGATGAAGAGGGATCTCTAGATCTAAAATGACTATGTATCTTCTAGATCTGTTTATGGAATTTTTAGATCTGAGATGTGGCAAATATTTTCTAAAGTGAAGGGTAAGATCTGAACTATTTATCTTTTCTGAAGAGTTGCGCAGCCCTACAAAGTTTGAAGATATATACGCAGGTTCAGTGAAGTAAAAGCGCATATGGAATCTAGGGTTTTGCTGAAGTGTGTGGAATGAAATGTCTGATCTGTTTTGATGTTTTACTGCTATCTATCAATGATGTATTCATACAGATCTGGGTTGTTTGAATGTTGATTATGCTGTTGATTATGTTGATTAAAGATCAAGTTTTTGGTTGATTGGTTGATGATTCAATGAATGAATTGATGGGGTTCCAAGTTTCAGTTTGATGTATGTTGAGCTTAAATGCGTGGAGTGGGTCCAGTCTAAAAATCTTATGAAAAGTGGCCTACAAGGTATGTTGCATGGAAGCTGTTTGATCCAATATGAAAATTGATGAAATGTTGTCTGCAGTGGTGCTGAGGGTTGAAGCCTTCAGTGAGGGGGTTGTAGCTCCCTTCCAGTGGTAGCTGGTAAACAAGAGCAGGGGGTAGTAGCTCCCTTCTAGGATAGGCTGGTAAACGAGAGCAAGGGGTAGTAGCTCCCTTCTAGGAGAGGCTGGTAAAACGAGAGTAGGGGGTAGTAGCTCCCTTCCAGGAGAGGCTGGTACATGAGATCAGGGGGTTGGAGCTCCCTTCCAGTAGTGGCTGGAGAACGAGAGAAGGTTGCAGCCTTCTACAGGTGGGTGCCTGCATGCTGGTATGAGTCTGCGCCAATACAAAATTGTAAGAAGTTTTCTTTATAATAAATATTGAAGACAGAGACGACAGCAACGGTGGTTTTCTCCCGAATTGGGTTTCCACCTTAAATACTGGTGTTCATGTGTGTTGCTTATGTGTGATGGTTTATTCTGTTATTACTGCACATGCTTACTGCTTACTAAACATCTGATGAATGAATGATGCAATGATATAAGTAAAGAATTAAATGCATAATAAGATCTCTGGACATACGCAAGTTTTCTTAAGGATATCCGCATGTATACGCGAGTTGGGTTCAGTAAAGTAGCGTATGGTTTTAAGAGAAAGAAAAAGTAAAAAGTTTTCAGTCATCTCTAAATACTGATTCACCCCCCCCCTCTCAGTATTTTTCCCAACAATTGGTATCAGAGCCAGGTCCTTCTGAAGGAGCTTGATCGCTTGAAGGAGATCCGTCACAATGGGAAGGAAGCAAAAGAAGAAGGCTACTCAAGGAAAGAAGATATCTCAGAAATCGTGTACGACAGAAAATGAAGATGATGCAAAAGGTATTAATCCTTGTTCTTGTGATTCACTTCCTTATGCAAGCAATGGTGAAGATAGTGAAAATGATAGTGAAAGTAACAGTATGGGTCTAAAAGAAAATCTCAAGATTAATGTTGAAGATCAATTTAAAAAGAAGGAATCTATCTACAAATATATGATCTCTAGAATGAATGGACAGATAGAAATGTATCAAAGACTGCAGGATAAAGTAACCAATCGAAGTGAAAGACTTGAAGCAGAAATCATCTCTCTCAAAACAGATCTGGAAAAATCAAATAAGAAGAATGAAGAACTTTTACAAAATTTTGAAGAATAAGAAAATGGGTTGAAAGAAGAGATTTTAAAATTGAATGATCAAGTAGAAGAAGAAAGAAGGGTCGAAGAAAGTATGAAGAATCAATGGAAAATATTGGAGGTTGAGGTAAACATTTTAAAAGGTAAATTAGAAGAAAAAGATAAACTCTTGAGGTTTCAAGATAGTACTAAGATTCTGGACAATATTCTTAGTAGTCAAAGGTCTCCTTCTGTTAAATTTGGTCTTGGTTTTCATGAAACTGTTAAAGGAGAATCTAGTTCACAAGAAAGTGCTAAAGATTCAAAGGATATCCATGCAAATCCTGAAGTGTTGAAAGAAACGAAAGGTCAACCGACAATCATGAACTCTCAAAAGAAATCATTCCCTCCTAACTATAGAAGCATCAATCAATTCTCTCCTTTGATCAATAATGTTGAATGCTTTAAATGTCATAATTATGGGCATGTTGCAGCCAATTGCAGAAGCAGATTGTTTCAGTCACAAACAAACAGATTCTACACAGAAAGGTACTCAGGTTTCTTTAAGGGATATTGTTTTTCATGCAACAAGTTTGGTCATAAAGCAGCTGATTGCAATAGAAGAAAGAATAGAAAAACACATTATGATCCCTATGCTTACTTTTCTGGTCACACAAGATGTTATTCTTGTAACAATTATGGACATGTAGAAAAATAATGCAGGATGAATAGATATGAGAAATTAGATAATTTTCAGCACACAATAAGAAATTTCAAGCAAAGCTAGAAAAAGAAGGAGGACCGGTCAAAAACGTAGGGGATAATAATCCTACTGCAGTCTTCCGCTTCTAAAGCTTAATTCTCATAATGACTGTAGGAGTGATGTGAGATACATTATAGGAATCAGTAATGTATCATCACAAGGGGAGCAATATATGGTGATTCCCATGGTTGGTTTGGTAATTCTGGTTGTGTTTATTTCTAACAGTGCATCTAATGTGACAACAGAAGACAGGTACAGAATGTATAAATCCAGGAGAAAATGGAGCTGTGAAAATTTCAGTATTTCACTTTTCATATGCGGGTTTCATGAACTAAAGCTGCGTATACACGCGAGTTCAAGTGGATACGGAAAGCGTATGTTTTTATGATAAGAAAAACGGTGGAGTCGGCTGAGGCATGGTATTATCGTCTTGACAAATATATTCATCGTGAAAGGATTTTCAAAGGGGTCTACTGATAGCAACTTATAAAAAAAAACTGAAAATGATAAACTATTGATTGTGGTTGTATATGTTGATGACATCATTTTTGGAAGTAATGAAGAATCTATGAGTCGGAAATTTGCTTCTGCTATGCATCAAGAATTTGAAATGTATTTACTTGGGGAACTAACATTCTTTCTTGGCTTACAAGTGCAACAAACAACAAATGGGATATTCTTACCACAAGAAAAATATCTTAAGAAAATACTGAAGAAGTATGGCATGGAAGAATGCAAGCCTGTAAGTACACCAATGATAACCGGATGCAATCTCAGTTCTCATGATGATTCTCCCATGGTGAATCAACCAGAATACAGATCAATGATAGGAAGTCTACTTTATCTCACCGAGACTAGACCGGACATTATGCATGCTGTTGGGATTGTTGGACGATTCCAAGCTAATCCAAAAGAGTCTCATCTTCAGGCTGTCAAAAGAATATTCAAATATCTGCAAGGAACTCAAGACTTTGGACTATGGTATCCAAAAAATGTTTATCTCACTCTTCATGCTTACACTGATGCAGATTGGGTTGGAAACGTTGATGATCGGAAAAGCACTAGTGGTGGTGCATTCTATATGGGGCCCTGGTTAGTATCTTGGTTCAGCAAGAAGCAAAGCTCTATTGCCTTATCTACAGCAGAAGCAGAATATGTGGCTGCAACATCATGTTGCACTCAACTTCTTTGGATGATGCAAACCTTACAAGACATTCAAATCAAATTTTCACCTCCTATCTCACGTATGTGTGATAATACAAGTGCCATCAATATCTCAAAGAATCTGTTATGCATTCCAAGACCAAGCACATTCCCATCAAGTATCACTTCTTAAATGAACAAGTGCTTGAACAAAAGGTGAAGTTGGAGTATGTTCCCTCCAAAGAACAAGTTGCTGATATATTTACCAAACCTTTACCTAGGGAAGCATTCGAATATCTCAGACAGAAGCTGGGAGTAGTCTCTGCCATGCAGAAGATCACATCTACTTAAATATAGAAGATTAAATTGGATACGCGGATTTCCTGAATGACAGTCGCGTATATACGCGAGTTTATACACAGAAAACTGTGTATGGGTGGTTGCTGACAAAATTTTTCTGGGTCAGCATTCTTCAGCATAACTGCAGTGCTGTTGGGTATCTCTGGTGATGTTCCAGCTCTCATATTTCTGTTTCATTCTCTAATGCTTCTGATGAATATGCCTTGATTATTTTCTGTTGAAAGTGTTCAGGATGCATAGGCTAAGGGGGAGCATTGGTCATGTGGAAAGGATGCATTGTTGGCATTCTAATTATTTTTTGTAGTCTAATCTCATGCTTGAGAATTTTTGATCTTGTTTGTATAAGTCATTTCTGTAATTTGATGAAAAAGGTCATGTTGAGACCCATGATGTAAACATTGTAATATTCAGTCATGCAAAGACTTATTCCATTGTGTAAACCCACTTGGTTGGGTACTTGAGTCACATATGTAAATCCACTTGGTTGGATTATTTATGTAAGTGTGAGTCCTTGGTGATAGGAAAGGTCATAGAGTCATGTACTTCATTGAAAAATATGATTGAAGATTCAGCGTGAACTCAGGGGGAGCATGGTAACTTCAGTGCACATCAGATCTACAGAGCTCTTCTTTCTACAAGAGAAGAAAAACCTTGTTTTGGTTTTGATCCGCCCTTTGCCCTTGATGTCAAAGGGGGAGAGTATCATGGTGTTTGAATAATGGTTATAATCATTGTATCTATCTGTTGTGGTGATCAAATACCATCATGGTTGCCATCAAGTCCAAAGGGGGAGATTGTTGGCAATATGATGCAATGTGTTGTCCTTGATGGCAACCTACTTGATGAAGTTGTCCTTGATGGAAACTGACTTGATGAGTTGCGTTTTGATAGCAACCTATTTGTTAAAGATGTAAAAATGATGTATCTACAGATCAGTTCAGATGTGACAGAGAAAAGAATTACAGCAAGTGCCAAAGAAATGATAAATATAATATGTCACAATGTATACGCTACTTTTGTGAAGGCAACCCGCGTATGGATGCAATGTATACGCTACTTTTGTGAAGGAAACCCACGTATACATTCAGGGTTAGCATATACGTAGTTTTTATGATGAGAAGTTGAGTATACACGCGGAAACGAACGCTCCAAGTCGCGTATTCCTTTTGCGCTCTAAAATTATAATACCAAGAGGCATTACTATGGTATTAGCCCACAATATTAAGCGTTGTATTGTCTATTTGATTCCGTCTAAGAATACCATCGGAAGTAGTGTGGTTTTGGCTCATGGTATTGGTAAAGGCTAAAACTATATAAGGAGAAGAAGATCATAGTGCTAGGTGTGCATGTGCAAGGGTTGTTGATGATAAATTTCTCTAAGGAATATCTGCATGGATGAACTCTGTTCTTAATTGATAGATTTGAATCTATGATGCACCCATGGATATAATGATGGTTCAATATCTATAGATCTGATAATGATGAATCTCTAGAATGACCTACTGAAGGAATGATGAAGAACTGGCGGAAGTCTGCTGAAGAAAATGAATAAATCTGGGTAAGTTTTATAGATCTGGTCTGTTCTGTAATATTTATTTTTACAGATCTATACGCTAGTTGGTTTCAACAAAAGCGCGTATATACACGGGTTATATTTATGAAAAGCGCGTATGACAGTTAGGTTTTTTTTGAAGAATAAAATACACATAAGTATACGCAGGTTGATGTGCAGGAAAGCGCGTATGTACGTGGTTTAAGTGAAGCAAAGTAGCGTATGCTATTTGAATCAATGACTGTTCAGGGTTGAGTTTGTATCTGCATATCTATTCTGAAGTTTGGGTTATTTCTGAAGTTCTGGTTACAGTGTTTTCACTGTTCTAATTGAAGTATTGGGCAAGAGTTTATGATTGTTGATAAAGTGCATAGGTCTGGGTTTTACTGAATACTTCACTCTGAAGTATATCTGCATGGAATGGGTAATAGTTTATTGATTGATATGAATTAATAATTCACTTATGAAGAAAATGATGAAGAGGGATCTCTAGATCTGAAATGACTATGTATCTTCTAGATCTGTTTATGGAATGTTTAGATCTGAGATGTGGCGAATATTTTCTGAAGTGAAGGGTAAGATTTGAACTATTTATCTGTTCTGAAGAGTTGCGCAGCCCTACAAAGTTTGAAGATATATACACAGGTTCAGTGAAGTAAAAGCGCATATGGAATCTAGGGTTTTGCTGAAGTGTGTGGAATGAAATGTCTGATCTGTTTTGCTATTTTACTGTTATCTGTCAATGATGTATTCATAGAGATCTGGGTTGTTTGAATGTTGATTATGCTGTTGATTATGTTGATTAAAGATCAAGTTGTTGGTTGATTGGTTGATGATTCAATGAATGAATTGATGGGGTTATAAGTTTCAGTTTGATGTCTGTTGATCTTAAATGTGTGGAGTGGGTCCAGTCTAAAAATCTAATGAAAAGTGGCCTACAAGGTATGTTGTGTGGAAGTTGTTGGATCCAATATGAAAATTGATGAAACGTGGTCTGCAGTGGTGCTGAGGGTCGAAGCCTTCAGTGAGGGGGTTGTAGCTCCCTTCCAGTGGTAGCTGGTGAACGAGAGCAGGGGGTAGTAGCTCCCTTACAGGAGAGGCTGGTAAACGAGAGTAGGGGGTAGTAGCTCCCTTTCAGGAGAGGCTGGTAAACGAGAGTAGGGAGTAGTAGCTCCCTTCCAGGAGAGGCTGGTAAACGAGATAAGGGGGTTGGAGCTCCCTTCCAGTAGTGGCTGGAGAACGAGAGAAGGTTGCAGCCTTCTGCAGGTGGGTGCCTGTGTGCTGGTATGAGTCTGTGCCAGTACAAAATTGTAAGAAGTTTTCTTTATAATAAATATTGAAGACAGAGACGACAGCATCGGTGGTTTTCTCCCGAATTGGGTTTCCACCTTAAATACTGGTGTTCATGTGTGTTGCTTATGTGTGATGGTTTATTCTGTTATTACTGCACATGCTTACTTCTTACTAAACATCTGATGAATGAATGATGCAATGATCTAAGTAAAGAATTAAATGCATAATAAGATCTCTGGACATACGCAAGTTTTCTTAAGGATATCCGCGTGTATACGCGAGTTGGGTTCAGTAAAGTAGCGTATGGTTTTAAGAGAAAGAAAAAGTAAAAAGTTTTCAGTCATTTCTAAATACTGATTCACCCCCCCCTCTTAGTATTTTTCCCAACATAATCCACCTTATATTCCCGTAACATTTATAAGATTGGAATCCAAAACCGTTAATGGTTTTCGTGAGATGAAAAAGTAGTATGTGGTATTTGGAGGAGAAGCACAATAGAATGTGGGAGTGATAGCTGGTAAAACCTGATAATAATAAACTACTCATTTCGCATTGTTTTTGAGTGTTAAGTGTTGGATGAGCTGAGAACGCGATATGGATTTTATGGATTTTAACCGTTCATTTATTTTTTACAAATCTCGAGGCATATAAAAATGAAGGGAGTTTAATTCTCAGTGAGGGGTGGGCCATAGGTTGAATTTGCAGGGGGAAGAGGTAGTATAGGCGTAGTATAGGATTGCGGGGAAAAATTAATATAAAGTGGGGTAAGGGAGTTAATTTTAATTTAAAACTAAATTTTAATTAAATTTAATAAATGGAGTGGGGCTAATGATGAATGTTGAGAAATGTATTAAGCAGGAGTTAAATTTAATTAAAACTAGGTTTTAATTAAACTTATCGAGCAGATGGGTCCACTTAATAATTTTTCTTTCCACTTTAAAACTATGCAAAAGTGGATTTTGCATATTTTTTTATGAAAAAGCATAGTTAATAAAGGGGAAGAGGGTTTTAATAATAGAAACTGGTTTTTTAAGAGGGGGAAAATTTAGGAAAAGGGGAAATGGGTTAGGATAAGGGGAAAATATTAGAGAATGAATGTAAAGGGAATATGTAAATAAGGGGTAAGTTAGGAAACAAATAACTTAGGGAATTAGTTTGAAGGGGAAAAATGAATGGAGGGAAATTAATAAAATAGACATGTAAGGGGTTTAGTGAATGAGGGGAAATTAGTGAATGAGTTTTAATATTTAAGACCAAGATTACACAGAACTCTAGGGTAAATACCCAAAGTAATATATAACCTTTTTGTCACACAAACCTATTCTTAATGATTTGAAAGCAGGTATTCAGCTTATGTTGGGCTAATGTTCAGATGAATTAACAAGGAAAGTGGGTGATAAATTAGGAAGATGAGTAAAGGATGATGCAAAATGGAGAGGAAGCGGGGCGAGTCAGCAAGCCAAAAGCTTCATTATGAGAGCAACAAATAATATCTGAATCATAATATTTCCTATAATTATAGGACTCTAATAGTTGGAATGGTGTGGAACCTAAACGACCGTGTATATATCGTCGTTCTAAATCTGGCGTAACTTGTTTCGTGGAAAATCGACACCGTATGCTCCCGGAAACGAGTTATGTTCATTTTCCCTAATGGGCAAAATTTTGGCAAAAATTGTGCAGGCTGCCCAGTCAACACTCCGTACAACTGTCTGGGCCTGCTAACTGGGCATGTTTGACTAGGTTCATTGGACCAATCCAATCGCACCACTTGTCTGAATTTTATGGTGTTGTTTTGGAATTTTTTGATTGGGTGGTTGGTGGCCAACCACAGGCTACCACGTGGCCCAACCAGAGGCTACCACGTGGCAGCTTGGGGGCCACCAAAATTTTTGTTTAAGTCTGAATTACCCTCTACATGAGTCGAACATTGAACCTCATTGCAAACAACACAACAACTTGAACGATCGAGATACGTGGTCCTTGTTAAACCATAGCCAACCAACCATATATAACGTTTATTTTGGGCAGAGTTTGGGGCAAGGGGCTAGGGATTAGCCCTAACCCCCCCTATTATATGCATACAACCCATGGCCCGGAACCATGGCCCTGGAAGAGGTGGAGGCCCCGACGAATTTATTTTAATTAAAAAATTTATTATTTCGGCCACCATATTTAATTAAAAATTCAGCCTTAAGTCTTGACGCGCATTTTAACGGTCCCAGAATTTTTGCCGAAAATGTGCCAAATTGTCGCTTCGTTAGTGTAATTCAGGGCGAAATTGTAGGACGGTTCCATAATTTGGGGAATTTGTAGAGTGACTAGCAGCAAAACTAGTGCAACTCATAACTTCTTCAGTTTTTTACCAATTTGGGAGAAGAAAGAAGCTATAAATGCATTTGTGATAGTTATAAAGCTAATGGAACAAGTCTTGAAGCCATTGGAGCACTGTAAACAGATGTAATCACCATTTTTTAGCATAATGATATAGGGCCAAGCCATTGGAAGCTGGACCAAGGAGATGTAGCCCAAGAGGGGTGATTGTTGTGTTGTGGTTATTTTTATGGTGTATTTGTCTGCTTTTTTGTGCTATTTCATAGTTTAATTCAAGCTTTATGTGTGTAGAAATTTAACATTAAAGGTCACAAAAACTAAATTTTTAACACTTGCAATTTACACAACCTCAATCACATTGATATTAAGATCTCATACAAATCAAGTTTGGTGTCAGAGTTTAGGTTTTATTTGCTGTCGTGAGGATTTAATTGTCTGCAAGTATTTATGATGCTTAAAAGGTTGAATCTCAAGAGAGGAGAAGGAAAGCTTTTGGGTGTAGGTTCTCAATTTGGGACAAGGACAAGGAGAGCACATTGGTCCCAATCTCCACCACAAGTTTCACCTCAAGTTGTACCTGAAGCTTCAGTAAGCATGTCTCATGAAGGAGGAGCTGATAATATGTCAAAGGAAGAGAAGCCTTTTAGAAGAGAGAAATTCAAGATTGCAGGGTGAAAGTTTCGTGCCTTCAAAAGGAGAGGGTTATTCTGGACGAAAAGGAGGAGATGATGACAAACCTTCAAAAGGAAATGGTGACAAAACACCCTCTTCTCCACCATCATCTTCACCTCCATCCTCACCTTCGTCTTCTTCCTCTTCCACAACTACTGTTACTCAAACAAATCCACATACCCCAACGGTTCATGGTAAACTCCTTATTAAAACTTAATATCAAATTCAAACTACCTATGTGTAATGGTGAAGTGAATGCTGAAAGACTTGATAATTGGGTTCGTCAACTTGAATTTTATTGCAGGATTCAGAACATCAAAGATGATGAAACAAAGATTCAGATGGCTTCATTAAGGTTGGAAAGTGCTACTTTGATTTGGTGAGAAGCCAAAACACAAGAGGATATGAAAAATAATGGTAACGTCTCAACCTCTTGGATAAATTTTATTGCTGCACCTAAAATACAATTTTATCCATTAACTTATATGCAGAAGGCTATTATTGATTGGCATAATTTTAGACAACTAAAGGGTCAAAGTGTGCAAAGTTACACTCAAGATTTTAGAAGAAGGTCTTTGATACTAGGTGTATACTTGCAATCACAAGACACTTTGTTGAAATATATTGGGGGTTTACATCATTATTTAATACATACTATCCTTATGTTTATTCGTACAAGTTTAGATGAGGTTTGTGTTCAGAAAAAACATCTTGAAGCAAGAGGGAAAAACATTTCACAATAAGGTAGAAAGAATCCATTCGCAAGTGGAGACAAGAGTAAGAGTAAGTTCAAAGGGAAAGGAAGGAAGAATGCATCCGTCAAGAAGGAAGGAGAAAAATTAGCATGCAAACATTGTTCCAAAGAGGGCCATTATGAAACTGATTTTTGGAAGCTTCATCCTGAGATGAAACCAAAGAAGCTTAAAAACAAAGGGAAGCAAAAGAAAGCTGCAACTACAAAACATGACTTAGGCTCTAATTCAAGAGATGAAACAAAGATGACAACAATGGGAATGAAAGATAAGTACATAGCAAGCACTAGCTCTTCAAGTTGTCCTAATGATACTGAAGATGAGAAAACAAGAATTGAACTTTTCCATATTTAGGTTATTTCAAAGCATACCAAAATCGATACACTCTTTGATAGTGGTTCACAAGCAAATTTGATTTCCAAAGACTTAGTCAAGAAGTTAAATTTAGAGACCATTCCTCATCCAAGACCCTATCCGTTAGGTTGGATATGCAAGAAAGAAAACTTATAAGTGAAGAGGAAATGCATACTTAGATTTTCAATTACAACAAACTTTCTTGATGAAGTTGAACTTGATGTAGTTCCACTTGATATTTTCCAGAATTGTTTTGGGAAGCCCATATTTGTATGATAGGAAAGCTATTTTTCATCACCATGAAAACAAGTATCACTTGTTCAAAAATGGTATTGGGTAAATTTTTAGAGCACATCGACAAAAAATAAACATTTCACTTGTAAATGCCGAACAAATGAAGAGACTCATTAACTCTAGCAATAATTTTGTGCTTTTAATGGTCAAACAAAAGAATGATGTTGAGAATGAATATTTTCAAGGTTGTGACTCAAGATTGAAATATGATTTGGTTGAAGCTGTTAACCAATATTATGAGATGTTTCAGGATCCAAAAGGATTTCCTCCCAATAGGGGAATCCAACATGAAATATAATTCCAGCAAGGTTGTCCTCTTCCTAACAATGGCATTTACAAGATGTCAGTGATGGAAAGTGCAGAAAGTAAAAATCAAATTCAAGAGTTGTTGGACAAAGGGATAATCAGAGCAAGTACTTTGTCATGCGTGTCACCTATTGTTTTGCTGCCAAAGAAGGATGGAACATGGCACATGTATGTGGACTTCCGCGCATTGAACAAAATTACGGTAAAAAACCGTTACTCACTTCCTAGAATAGATGATTTAATTGATCAATTGAAAGATGAAAAATATTTTACTAATTTGGACTTAAGGAGTGGCTATCATTAAATTAGAATTGCTGAAGGTGACATATGTAAGAAAACATTCAAAACAAAACAAGTTTTGTTTGAATGGCTAGTTATGCCTTATGGTCTTTGCAATGCTCCTTCTACCTTCATGCGTGTGATGAATGATGTATTGAGGCCATTTCTAGAGGATTTTGAGATATTCTACTTAGATGACATCTTTATTTTCAGTAAATCGCGTGAATAACATGGCATGCATGTCAAAAAGGTAATTGATGTCTTGAAGAAAGAACAATTGTTTTTAAAGATGTCAAAGTGTGAGTTTGGAAAAACTTCTTTAGTGTATTTGGGTCATATTGTTGGAGGAGGTGAATTGAAAATAGATCCCTCCAAGAATGATGTTATTTTGAATTGGTCAAAGCCCAAAAAAAGTTATGGAGGTAAGAAGCTTTTTGGGGGCAACCCAATATTGGAGGAAGTTTATTGCTAACTTCTCTTCTATTGCAAATCCATTGCATGCATTGACAAGTGTGGAGCAGTTATTCCAATGGGGAGGTAAATAAGAAAATGCATTTGATGCATTGAAGGAAAATATCATTTTAGCTCTAGTACTTGCACTTCTAGACTTGAGACAGTCATTTTAGATTCAAATTGATGCTAGTGGCTATTCCATGGGTGCAATCTGCATGCAACATGGTAAGCCCATCTGTTTTCATTCAGAAAATTTTAATGGTGCAGTGATTAATTATACTACATATGACAAGGAATTGTATGCATTGGTGCAAAGTGTGAAAAAGTGGAAACAATACTTGATGGGTAAGGAAAAAATCCTTCACACTGATTATCAACCATTGCAATACTTGTAATAAAAAACAAAGTTGCAGCAATCAAGGCACTTTCGATGGATGGGTTTTCTTCAACAATTCCAGTTGGTGATAATGAATAAGAAATATATCTACAATAAAGTTGCTGAAATGCTTTCTAGGCCTATTATTAGTGCCACTACTATTGTTAATCATAATTATGTTTTGCATGAGAGTTATGTTTAACAATATGATTTAGATAGTGATTTTCAATATGTATATGCAACTTTGAGTCAAGGAAACCAAGTAGAGGAATTGGATTATCACATCCAAGATAACATGTTGTACCATATTGGTAAGATTTGTATTCCAGAGGAAGAAAGAGTCAACATCATAAGAGAGACACATACTTCTCTTATTGTTGCTTATTTTGATGTAAGTAAGATGATGGCACATCTACAGAGGTGTTGTTATTGGCCTCGTACGCTTGAAAGTGTGTCACATTTTATTAGAGGTTGTTCATTATGTGATGTCAGTAAGCCTATCAATAGAAAGTCAGGATTGTACACACCACTTCCAATTTCTTACCGTCCATGGGAGAGTGTTTCTATGGAATTTTTTGGAGGTATTCCTATGTCAAAAAGGAATCATGATTATATTTATGTATTTGTTTATAGGTTCAACAAAATGTGTATTTTGATGCCATGTATAAAGAAAATTACAACTGAAAAAACTACTCAGTTATTCTTTCAGAATGTATGGGTGCATTTTGGATTTCCCAGATCCATTGTTAGTGATCAATATTATTGCTTTGTTGGGAAATTTTGGTCAAGCTTGTGGGGATGCATGGACACCAAATTGAAAACTAGTACAACATTTCATCCGTAGACAGATGGTAAAATAGAGGTGGTGAAAAGGACGGTGATACATCGTTTTCGCGGTTATTTCAGCAAGCATCCTAAGTTGTGGGATGAAAACCTGCACTATATTCAACCTGCTTACAACCGGGCCAAGCACTCTTCAACTCAAACATCGCCATTTGAGATATGTTTGGGATACTTGGCCAATTCTCCTTTGGATTTAATTTTTGGAAAGTATGTTTCTATTGATGGTCATAGTGACATAGACAAACCTAAAAGGTTCATTGAACAAATCCAATTGGTACATCAAGTAGTTCAAGAACAACTGGAAAAGAGCCAAGTCAAGTAAAAAATAAGGCATGATAAGAATCACATAGATCACAATTTCCAAGTCGGTGGTGAAGTTTCGCTTCACATTAGCAAATAAAGGCTTCAAGGAGAAGGTAAAAAAACTGAAACCAATTCAATATGGTCCATTTAGAATTTTAGAAAGGATTGGTGATAATGCCTTCAAGTTGGATTTTCCTTCATATATGAAAATTTATGTTGTTGTTAATGTTGAGAACTTAAGGTTGTATGAGCCTCATTTGATTGAAAATCAAGGAGAGAATGTTCAGATTCCTTCTATTGAGGATTTCTCTCCTGAATACATTGATGAACTATAACAAGACACCATTCTGGACAAAAGAACAAGGTCTTCAAAATGAGGGAATGTGGAATACCTTCTTATGGGGCTCAAAGGAACAAATCCAATCATATCTAGATGGATCAAGATTGGAAAGGTGAGGGAGATGTACCCTCATCTACTGAACAACTTAAAGTGATATTTTGGGTTCCAAAATAATCTAGAGGGGAGGAGTGATCAGGTGCTCAAAATATGCTAAAAAATGAAAGTTGTCGGAATGGTGTAGAACATAAACGACCATGTAGATCTCGTCATTCTAAATTCGTCACAACTTGTTTTGTGGAAATAGGACATTGTATGCTCCCGGAAATGAGTTTTGTTTGTTTTACCAAATAGGAAAAATTTTGGCAAAATTTGTGCAGGCTGCCTAGTCAATAGTCCATACAATTGATTGGGCCTGCTGACTAGGCATGGTTGATTGGGCTTATTGGAAAAATATGGTCGCGACCCTTTTCCGAATTATATTAGTGTTGTTTTGGCGTTTTTTGATTGGGTGGTTGGTGGCCAACCATAGGTTGCCATGTGGCTCAACCGGAGGCCGCCAAGTGGTAGCCCGGGGGCCACCACAATTTTTGGTTAAGTCTGAATTACCCTCTGTAGGACTCGAACGCCGAGCCTCATTGCAAACAACATAATGTCTTGACCGACCAGATTAAGTGGTCCTTGTTAAACCATAGCTAACCAACCATATATAACGTTTATGTTGGGTGAAGTTTGGGGTAAGGGGCCAGGGCTTAGCCCCAACACCCCCATATTATATGCATATGAACCATGGATCGGAACCACGGGTGAGGCGGAAATAGAGGCCCCACCGAATTTATTTTAATTAAAAAAGTTATTATTTCGGCCAACATATTTAATTAAAAATTCGGCATTTAGGCTTTGATGCGCATTTTAACGGTCCCACAATTTGCACCCAAAATGTGCCAATTGTCACTCCGTTACCGCAATTCAGGGTGAAATTGTAGGATGGTTCCAAAATTTGGGGAATTTGTAGAGAAACTAGCAGCAAAGCTAGGGCAACTTATAAATTCTTCAGTATTTGACCAATTTGGGGGCAGAAAGAGGCTAGATAGGAATTTTTGACAATTTTGAAGCTAATGGAATAGGTCTTGAAGCTGTTGGAGCACTGTAAACTAATATAATTACCATTTTAGAGCATAATGATATTGGGCCAAGCCATTGGAAGCTGGACCAAGGAGTCGTAGCCTAGGAGGGGTGAACTCCTTCATCACTTGCTATGTTGTGGTTATTTTTATGGTGTATTTTTCTATTGTTTTCTGTTGTTTTAGATTTTAATTCAAGATTGATGCGTGTAAAAATTTAACATTAAAGCTCACTAAAACTCAATTTTTAACACTTGCAATTTACACAACCTCAAGCACATTTACATTAAGATCACATACATATCAGAGAACCATCTATTATAGGATTAATGTAATCCTCCCTCTTCCCTATAGTTATGTAATACAACTGATCCAAAATATTAGGTTCTTATACATCATCAAAGGGCTCTGTAAATCTTGGATCTTTGATAGGGATCCAATGATTGGATAATCTATGACTCTCTCGACTTTGAAGGTCATGGTATCTCATTTCATATCGATAAAAAAATAGTTTTCAAATGCCCAATATATTCCTAACAAGGATGGATTAGGATATTTTTCACCCATAATATCAATGACCTCACAATTTACATACGTCTTCACTCCAGCTATATCAACTTCTATATCCTCCGAATGACTAATAAGAATGATGTAGTACTAGTTCTCCATGCGTAATTGAATAGGAGAGAACACCATTTTGGGTCTTCCCAATGCCTCCCAAGTTTTTCATGACAGGATATTCACATCGAATCAAAGATCCAACATAGTGTCCTTGATCTGGTATCCGATGATTTTGGCATCAATAAAAAAATCTCTTCCTATTATTCTCTTGCTGTTGCGGTCATGTCTGGAATTATGTTCAATAAATTTAGTAGAAATAGGTTATTTTGCAAACTCATCATCCTTTGCAACAGTTATAAGCTTCTCACACAACTGTCTAGATAGTTTCTCATCACTCAAAATATGTAGGAATAGCTTGAACCATCCCTTGGCATGCTGAGATGTCTGTTGCGAAGATTGAGAGCTTTTCAATTTCCCATTTTATTTGTTTTTGGCTTGAGGACTAGAAGAAATTATATGTTTAAAAATCTCACCATCATCCTTGTAATAATCCTTCTGTTGAATAGGGTCATATGTTTTCTTTAGAGAGGCAGGCTTTATTACAACAGGTTGCTCAATCACTTCATTGTCAATTCCAATGTGCTTACTCCTATGGTAATAATGTTAATTTTGGGATAAGGCACCGCTTAGGTTCTCTAGGCCATACATTTATTAGATTATCATCCCTTTTCTTGTTGCACTCTTCCCATCGAGAAATCAATTTTGGACAATATTCAGTGTTTACTTGGCAATGAGAACACACAGGCCTCCTTGGAAATGGACAATCACGAGAAACATGGCCTTATTGATCATAATTGTAGCACCGAACAAAATCTGTACCTCAAGTTATTGCTCCCCTTAAGTCACCTCCTACTCGTCCTCGAGGAGCTTCATTGAATTGAAATGTAGTACAATCGAGGTGATCAACCAAAGCATCCAAAGTTATGCACTGGTCTATATGGTGATTCAGAGACCTAAAAAACTCACAAAACATGTTATTCGGAACATTGGAATACTTCTGCAAAATAGGACAAAGATGAGGCACATGATCTATCGGCGAGAGTGGTGGCTTCCAACAGGTGGTGGATTACAAAGTTCAAGAAGTGATGGCTTCTATCAGGTAGTGGCCTTGAGCGAGTGTTTGCTCACATGCATTGCAAGTTGTAGCTTGCACATTGGTAGAAGCTAATGATATTGATTTAAAATAAATATTTTAATAATAAGAAGAGGAAGATGAAGAAACGTAGATGGTGATTTTTCCCTGCAAGGGTTTCCACCTCATATCATGTGTGCACATGTGTTTGATGGTGTTTTATGTTCCTTCTCTATTATATGCTACTCATATTTGATGCATGTGCTATCTACTTATTCTATTGTGATTATATCTACTGCTATAATTTCTTATGTGCTGCTAATTAACGTTTGTTTAAAAGTGTAAAATTTTAAATTGGTGATCTACTACATAATATTGATTCACCCCCCCCCCCACCCCCCCCAGTATTGTCAATATTCCAACAACAAGAACTGATAGTTGAAGCATAACATGTTGAGGAGTTTCAGATTACAACAAAAAAACTTGCTAAAGATTTTGCTACCACACAAGAACCAACAATTGAATTAGAACAACCTGAGGGAAATAAAATCTCTAATACACAAGAACCTACTAGTGATGCTACTATTATACAAAAACTAGTAGTTGTGGTAGCGCAATTGGAGGAAAAAGGAGAAGAATTGAAAGAAAAAGAGAATTTGTAGAATTATGTTGAAGAGATTCTTGTAACATGAGTAGAGACAATATGCCCTAAACCTGAAGAGCATTTGAATTTGGTGTTTTTACTTGCTGAATTGGGAAAATGGAGACGACTAGAAGTCTCAATGCATGAATAAATTATTTCCTTAAGTGGACATAAGAAAATTTTCCATAACCTTAAATAAGGATGGGTTGAGGAATTAATTATTCAAATATTAAAATGGGACAAGGTCAAGGAGGAGAGAAATAAGGTGTAGGATATGCAGGAAGAAATTCGATAGTTACAACAAGACAAGGAATATATGTATGACCTTTCCCTTAGTGTATTGAGTTGTAGGAGAACTTCTTCTTCCTATCACTTGTTATTACAAGAAAAAAATTTCCTTTTCAAATTAATAGTAGTGAAAGAGGAGAGGCCATATAAAATGTGTAATATTCCCACTTAGCCCAAGCTAATGGGAATATCTTATTTTGCCTTGTTTTATCTTGCATTTCATGTTTATGAACAAAATGTGAAGGAGGACATGTAAAACTCCTAAAAACCATGAATAAATCAATGCCTATGTAAACAAAGACATATCTGGGCCATGTAAATAAACTCTTGCAGGTGTGAATGGGTTTAAATCACAAGATGGGGTCAACCTTGACCAAGTTAACAACGCATTCTAGGTGCAATGAACCTCATGGATACACATCGTAGTTCTAGATGGAGGCTCTACATGTGAAAGGGGCTAACTCATTGAGGTGGTTTAGGGTTTGACAAGGCTTTCACCCTATAAAAGAAGGAGGAGGACAATAGGAAAAGGGTTGTTGATATTATTATTTACTGAAGGTATTTTCTGCTTAGACATCCCTTGTTGGGGTTTCCTGTTAAGGAATTCCCACCTCCTTCCTTGAGCAACTCTTGGAGGAGTATTGTTTGTCTAGTCCACTATTCGGCATTTGGCCAAGCCACATCTTGCATCTACAACACAGTTCTGCTTAGGATTGGGTTGTCCATGTGAGCTGCAGCAAGTGGAACTCTAGATCTGCAAAGATCTAGCTTGTATTGGAGCCTCTTCTCAGTGAGTGTGTATTTTAACCTCCTGGAAGAGTGCATCCAATATTTGAGCTTCATATCCATACATTGGCAACAGGCCAAAGCATTCTCAGGGCCTACATCACAGTCCCTCTTCCATGATTGTGTTATTTTCAAAAGCAGAGTTGCAGGGTGTCTTGGCATTAGTTTAGAGGAGGAAGATCTCTAGTGATTGGATCCTTCCTTTCACTGTGGTGATCCGTGGATTGGCCAAACAATCCATGTTGGTTCAGATCTGATCTGGTGTATATGTTATGATTCATAATTTTCTAAATAATTCTGCATATCTGTGACTTAGATCTCAGATCTACTCACTATTGTTCATGAATTGCTGAGATCCCCAAGGGGAATGTAAAAAGGAGCCTATCTTGTACACAGATCTGAAATATATCTATCATTTTATGTAAAGATCTGCTCTAGATCTGAGTTGTAATCTACTGCATGCTTTAACAATGAAAATAACGCTGTTAATCTTATTCTGCCATTTCTTGATGTTGTAGTAGCTCATTTTGAAGCTTTGTCTTGGATATTCATTCTACTTCTGTTATACACTGCATAAGCTACATTGTAAATCCATTTGCTGATGTATAGCTGAAAGATGAACCTCCATGTTGGTCTCATGCTTGTGAATTGATAAACTGCGTTATTTCTGAAGTGGTCTTTGCATATAGCTGCAGCCCCTCTCTTTGGGTGATTTTTAGCTAGACTAGTTTGTGGGAGATCTGTTTAACCCACCTAGTTTGATTTGTTTTTGCTCTCCTTTTGGATTTTGATCTTAGATGAGCTGATATGAGGGATACAGGAGCTTCAAACTCATTTCTGTGCATAGATTTCTCAGGAGTGTGTTATTTCAGTAGGCTTGCTGTGTTGTTCTAGATTTGGAATATTACAGTGGAAAGAGTCAGACACATTCCCACTGCAGAGGTTAATACATTTATTCAGTAATTTATAGATATTTTTGAACAAAAGAATCTTGTGTTTTTTAAAGGCGATGAGCTTACCTCTGGGATCGCACTGCTCGGCCATGATTTCTGTGGTACCTGATACGACCTTTGCCTTAAGCAATTTAACCTTCACGCGAGTGAGCCATATGATCCATACTATGGGTAGTAAATGAAACTCTTTCTCTGAGGGATTTCACATGGATATAGCTTGATTATTCCTTCTATGGACTCAGATACGAGGAATGACTTGCAGAGTTTCCACACTTAACATTTCCTCCACGCCAAGTGGCCTTACCTGCTGAGAGTTACATCCATGAGTCGAGCAAGAAGGGAGGGTATTACTTAGGTGATGCCAGATGGGAGAGGAGAGGGGGGAAAAATAGGGAGGGAGGATGAGATGGAGGTAGAGAAGCTGGGAGGAGGGGTGAGGGGGGGAGCTTAGGGGGAGGGAGAGGAGGCCGAAAGAGGGGGGTTAAAAGGAGGGTGATGTGGAGGCAGGGGGAAGGGAGAAGGGAAAACATGGAGGAAGGACGATTTCACCCGAGGGGAGGAAATGATGGAAAATATGAATTATTAAAACTTTTGTAACCATGATTTGTGACTTTTGGAAACGATCTTGTTGGAGGAGGCAAAATTTATCATCAAAATTTGGACTTTCATGCAAAGATTTAAAGGATGGTTCACTAACCATCAATTTCATTGACCTTGTTGCAACCTTATTTCATTTGGTAAGCCATATTGGCTTGCGTATACGCTTCCTTATTTAGGCCTATTAGTATGTGAAAAAATTGTATATTCCCAAAGAGAGGGAGCATGCCAAGGGAACTCTTGAGAATTTGATTTAGCTTGTTCTTCTGAGTTGCAGAGTTAGAGCTCATGTGTTTTATGACCAAGAGTGAATCACCCAGGTTATTCATTTCCTTAACTCCTTTTTGATGAGCTGAAGTAATTCCAAGATATAATCCATAGGCTTATGCTTGGTTTTTTGTCTTCTTTCCCAAGCCCCAAGCATAACAATCAACAATTATTCCTTCAGGATTAATGAGAATCCCTCCCACTCCTGCCACCTCATTTCCATCAATGGTTGTTAAAAACACGGATAATGCATGATAATAAACAAAATAAATCGTAATATTAAAATTAGAATCTAATTTCATGACGATTTCAATTTTACCATAATAATTATGATACTCACCCATGGTATTCACCCATGGATTTTGTAAACCATGGTATTTACCCATGGTATCATATTCATTGATGGTGTCATAATTTATTATATTTCAGGGTGTAGTGATTTATTATATTTTCCCATGGTATTCACCCATGGATATTGTAAACCATGGTATTTACCAATGGTATTTTAAATGTAACAGCATACATGAATCTCAGTGAAATATACCCATAAAAAGTATAAATATGGAACTTTATCGTGGAGTAAATCATCTTTTTCTCACAATGTAGTCTCATGGGATTTTATCAATTCAGTAAATATTTACTTCAATTTTATTTTTTTTATGAAATATCTCTCCTGTGCATGGTGCCATATTATGAGTTATATTTATAATGTTTGTATGCAATATTCCTCTTACGCATTATGCCCTATTCTCAATTATTTTTATAATGTTTTGGCTGAAATATTTCTCTTGTGCATTATGACATATACCTTTGTCACTCATGAAGTTTCATCTTAGATCACACTAACATTAATGCATCAAATTTCATGAGAAATCTGTAGTTAAGCGCACTTGGGACAGAGTAGTACTGGTATGGGTCATTTGCTGGGAATTTCTAGTTTTTATTCTTTTTTCACTCTCTAAGTCTCATTCCTCCAATGATTCAAATAAGTGGTATCAGAGATGTTAGTCATCAGTAATTTTTGCTGATATCAAAAGATGACTTAGTTATGATCCTAGATTTCTGAAAACCAAATTTGAGAAATATTGTGAGTTTTAGAAATCTCACTGCCTTCATTATCCTAAGTAAAAATGCTTCACTAAATTTCTCCCTCTCTGCCTTCTAAAAGTTTACCCCACTGCTACAAATAAGGACTTCATTATTTGGGCTTGTTTGCCTCATTTCTCTACCTCACCCTGACTCTCATTCATGGCCTTTTCCCTCTAAAAACCCATTTCTTCCTTTCCTAAAAACTCTCATAAAAACCCCTTCATTCACCATTTTTCCTCTGAGAAATTAGATAATGTAAAATCTCCCTTTTATATTGTTTAAAATTAAATTTTAAAGCCTATCAGTTCCTTTAAATTATGCATAAAACCTTGTTTTTTGTATAAAACCCACTCTTTTGATGAAATAGGCTTTAAGCCCCCTTTTCTTCTTAAGCCCCAGCCCTTTACCTTCATAAAATCTCGACCTCCCGTTATCCTTAGCCCCTTCCCCCATATGAATCATACCTCCACCCTTTTCATTTCACACACTCCCGAACCTTATAATAAAAGGCCCCCATTAACCTTCGAAATATTTAAAGAGTGGGCCCACCTCTCACTACCCCCGTCGCCCTTCCCTTAAACTTACAAATTAACGAATTTCATTAATATTTCAAAAACCCTGGGCTCGCCCTCATTAATTCTGTCGTACTCTAGCCCGGTTACTCCGCGCCGTCGATCTAACCTCGCCACCCCGATCCTACGGCTATCGCTCCTGCTGGCTCAAGGGGTCCTGACCCAGGTTCAGAGGTTAAGGTTTTCCAACAAACCCTTATACTACTGGCCCTTTTGGCAGTGACCTACTTGCGCAGGCCAAAGTCTCACCCTAGGCAGTATGTGAGGGTGCTAGAACCAGGTTTCCACACCCTGGGAGAGGGCAGGTAAGTCAGGCAGAGCTGCGTTTGACGTCACAAATATCATATCACATATTACATTTTCCTAATCTATCAGTCCCTTCACATCCACATACGCAATACCATATATAATCACAATAAACAACAGATACATGAGAATAAAGCAACTGTCGCAACTATTATTGCATAAAGTCTAACAAGCAGATTCAGATCAATTATCAACGCAACATAAGTACTTAACATAGTTACTTGCGGAGCTCAATATAGAATCATGCATAGCATAACAGATATCATAGAGTCCAAAAACCTTCTGCTTTCATTAATCCTTCAGATCCTTTTACAATACCCAAAACCAAACTTGTGCACACAGCACCAGGGCCCGCACACAGCAGGACTAAGGATCTCTGCGCACACAACGAGCAGGAGTCCTTTCCCCAAAAACCCAAGACAGATCTACTAATTTTCGATTCACACCAATCTTAGTTCAATGTCTACCTTACAACTCAAAAAAGGTTCAATTACTTATACTACTTTAGCCTACGCATCCAATGGTCCGCAAACTGTGGTTTGCAGACTCTTGGTCTACCCTTGACCCACTTACAATGCATTAGGGGATTTGACCCACCCCAAAACCCCTGTGTTAGACTAAATATAATAAAAAATATACAAAAATGGACTAGATTCACATCTTTTGTAGGAGACCCTGTTCAACCAGTCCCCCAACACAATCTTGTGACTTGTCCCGAGTCACTGGGTGGAGGGGCCTCCACTTGCGCCTGTATGGCTACTCCGGCCATAGAGTCATTTGATCCGATACGGTTTGAGCTAGCTACCATTGATGTAGCCTGGGAGGAGATCTCCGCGCAGGGTAGCAAGCCTAACCGCTTCGCCATCCGTGATCTCATTAACTACGTAGGGACCAAGCCAATGCTGCTGGAACTTCCCGAGATGCTTTGAAAACTGGCTATCATATAAGAGGACCAATTTTCCTTCCATGAATGTCTTCTGGCGAATGTGTCGGTCATGCCAGGCTTTATCGTGGGCCTTTTGGACTTGCTAATGGAAATTCACAATACTCTGACCTTCCTCCAAAGCCAAAAGTTGCGCTAATCGCTCCTCCATTATGTCCGGTTTTGCCATGTTTGTAAATGCTGTGATACATAGACTAGGAACAATATACTCCATGGGCATAATGACTTCTTTACCGTAAACCATCCTGAATAGGGTTTTTCCTATTAACTTCTTGCAGGTTATTTGATAGGCCCAAAGGACCGATGGGATGCGCACGTCCCAATCGCTGCGATAAACATTCCATACCTTAGTCAGTGCTTGCTCCAAGATTTTATTAAAAGCTTCAACCACGTTGTTGGCCTGGGGGTGATATGGTGTGATCTTCACATGATGGATCCGGAACTCTGTTTGGTCAATTTAGTGTGTCCTAAATTGCTGCATTTAATTTGTCAATCCGGGAATCGTAAGCTGATGAAGTGCGGCGCACTATATGTGCAAGATAACCTATTTCTTAACTTTTTGTCGTTTTTGGTTTTTCTAAGGTGAAATGGAAATTCTAAAATGAAAACAAGTTTAGTTATATTTTTTCAAGGAAGTGATATCCCCTATAATGATTTACCAACTTGAAACTTTAAAAGCAATTTGAAATTTACAATGATAAGACTTTGAAAGAAAATGAAAATGTACTGATGAAATGAAAAGATGCTGCTAATCTAATAAATCAAAACAGTAAACTAGTGAACATGAAAATCAAACTATTCTTGCTGCCAACTAAACACAAAAGAAACTATGTTTAAGGAAATTCAAAATTGCAATAAAATAAATCTAAATCAGATTACATCAATTTATCTTCTGACCCTTCATCATTAGTCCAGCTATGATTTTCGGAAGTAATCATAAACAACTTGAGTAACTGATATTTAATTTGCAGAAAGTAAACTAATGCTAAACCATACACTCATGATTCAATCCCTCACCATCAGTCCAGCTGTGGCTTTCGGAGGCAACCGAAGATGTCATGCATGATTTAATATATCTAAATTTGCAGAAAAGAAACTAATACTAAACTACACATTTCATAATGCATTCCCTCACCATCAGTCCAGCTGTGGCTTTCGGAGGCAACTGAAGACGCTATGAGCAGCTTAATATATCTAAATTTGCAGAAAAGAAACTAATACTAAGCAAAAACATAATACGGTCCTCACCAAAAATGGAATCCATTTTGTAGCACAGAAGCTGTTGAAGACGCTATGAGCAGCTTAATATATCTAAATTTGCAGAAAAAAAACTAATACTAAACTACACATTTCATAATACGATTCTCACCTTGATCCAGTACAGCAACTGGTATTTGAAAGATACTATAGGCGCAAGTATATCTAATTAACTACGAAACGGATAAGCAAGCGAAATGAACAAAAGCAAGGCAAAAATCAACAAAAATGGTAAACAACGGCCAGGCAATGTTAGTTCCATGTCATTGGTCAAAAAGCTATGAAAATGCCCGGGCTGCCTATCTATAACCTGAAACAAGAACACTGATCAGTGATTAACAATCATAAAGCATGAAAGACAGAAATGAAATGGAAATTATGGAAGTGTATAAACAGAAATGAAACAAATGCAATGTATGAACATGTGAATGGATTATGATACAATGAGCTTTAAAGAAACGAAATGAGAAATATACACTAATACACAAAACCTTAGCTGAGCAGGGGCCCTCTACACCAGCCTTGGCAACGGTCCTCAAATACGAATTAAGTTGGAAAACAGAGTCTTCTCATATTAAAAAGCAGTTCATTACAGAATGGTAATGTTACGACACAAGTGCAGCGTAATCAATACAGAGCAGACTAAAAGATAACAGAGACTACATTCACTAACATCAACTAACTTCATATGCGTATGCAAACGCACTATATATAACAACAAACTATAACTGTCTCCTAAAGTTCATGCTGGTAGAGAGCACGTAGACCACTACGTCCACGGATATAGGAGCATGGCCGTGTTGGAAAGTGAATCTACGGGAGGTGGATGCTTGAATTCAACTCCAGAGCTCTGCACAGATGTCGATTTAACCTCCGCAGGCTTAGAAACGGCCGTATGGATGTTTATGTGCCACGAAACAGAGTCCGGCCGACATGAAACTCCATAGTTGACCTCCACGTGGACGCCTTTGACCGCGGCTTCTTTGGACGAGTTTTCTTGAACCAATAGGACACGAACCATGTCCACGTCATTCCTAGCCTGCCCATGTGGCTCGTTTCCCTTGTAGACACCTGTAGCATAGAGTTTTACAAAATAGCTGCGGAAAGTTGTAGCAGCTGCGGAAAGTGGCATGATTCCGCAGCTGAATGAAAAAAATCTAGATCAAATAGCAAACACAAAAATATAATTAAAAACCATGTTAGATGCCCTTTTGCACATGATATTGACAATTTGGGAGGTTTAGGTGAGTGAAAAAGGTATGGAAAAATGTATGGAAAAGATGCAAATTTGGGACTCAACAAACTCCTCGGTCAAAGCTCGGATTGTTTCATTAACAAAGTGCGTACCTCTGTCACTCATCAGGGTCTCCCAAAACTCCCCCAACCTTTCCTCGCATATGTCTTAAACCCCGCACTAAACGACAAAGGTCCTGCCACGTCACTTAAAACCCGGACCCCACCTCCTCACCTGCTTGCCACTCCCTTGAGCCATTCCGCACTATTGATCTCCAAACTCAAGATCCAACGGCTCAAGATGAATATCGCAAATAAAGTTGTGACGGGGTTAGCATTTCGCAACCCGCGCGAAATAGGTGGTTTTACCCCGGCCACGTGTCGAGCCCTAAGGTATATCATGTCCATTTTGCCCAAAACCACAAATCACCCATTCTCCGCGCAATAAACCACTTATGGTTTTTGAAACAACCTTCTGTCCTCCGTGCCAAAATTTCTAAAGCTCTCACCTCTGTTTGGACTTCCTCCTGGTTCCACCTTTGGAACCTTTCCTCCTGTACCCTCTCCACCTCTGCAAAATGCCTTTCGATAGTCCAAAACCCCAAAAAAAGCAGTAAAACCATCCCTGCAGGTTTTTAACTAATTGTTTGTGTTTTGTGCAGGTTTTAATGGCGAAGATGATTAAACTCCACTTCATAGGGCCAAATTAAATTGAATTAAACGCTGGGTGACGATCCAGTGGTTTCATTCAAAGTTAAAGCGACTAGAGGCCCTACATCAAGACCAACCATTATTGAAACATGATCATCGATGGATCAAAAGGAACCCTCCAGCCACGAAGATAGCCTCCCCTGCACACAGAAAAAACAAACAGTCAAAGAAACAATGAAAGGAAGAAAGAAAAAATATTAGAGGGCTAATCCTAATCAGAACACAAAACAAAAGGTTAGCTAGTCAAAGTGGAAGATTAAAGAAAAAGAAGACAGATGAAAGTCAAAGATGAAAGGATAAAGGTAAAGATCAGAACAAAAATATCTAACAGATAAAAGGAAATATGATAAAAAAGACAGTCAAATCATAAAGACAAAGTTTAAGGCCTGATGACTGAGATTAAAGACAAAACAAAAGGCAGATTTACCCAAAACAGATTTGAATGACTCAGCCTGTGGAAGTTACTCTTCTCCAAAGATATTTTTGCCACCTAGTGTTTGTTTCCTTCAATAAAGCATTAGGCAGTTATTGAGCTAAGTCAGAGATATTTATATCTACCAGACAGTTATTGTAAAATTTATGAATAGGCCTTAAATTCAAAACATTTCACCTATTTTCCCTTAGGAGTTAAGATAGAAGTTATTATTTAGAGAAATAACTACAGATATTCCTGCCTTGAGCCTTGCATGATCTTCAAGGTTGGGAATTCATTAACTCTGTAATAAATGACACTCAAACCCTAGCTTAGCTTCACCTCCTCATTTGTAGCATAAATACTTCATCTAAACTCATTATCTTGTTGGCATTTGATGGCTCTTTGAAGTAATACATAGTCTCTTGGAAGTTGAAAAGAAATTGATGGCTTGGAACTTGTGGATGCCCTGATTTGTTTGTTGATGGAGGAGGCTAGATCACTGGATCCCTGAGCTTGGTTTTTGGTGAAGTGCTTCTAATCTGTTATTTTTATTTCCTGTTTCATGATTTTTCCACCTTTCTATGTTGCAGTAGAATAAACGTTTTAGACTAAGAAATTTCTTCTGAAAGCACCTTAGTTCTATTTATTCTTCACTACCATAATGTTTTCTTTTGCTAGGAAATTTTAGAGAATTTTTAATTGCTCTCTAGACCCCCTAAGCTTATTTATTTCATAAATAGTTGAATACGGTTGGTGTCAAGCATGATTTATGGCTAGCCCTACTTACTTGCTGCCACTAAAACACATTTTTTGAAGTCTCTCTCTATAGTATTATTCTTTAAAGTCTGGCAAAGAGGTTTTGTTTTGATCATACCCTTTGTACTTGCTTAAATAATTATTTTAGAGATCTTAATAACTATAATGAAGGATGTTTAGGAGTTCCCTCTTCTCTGATTACAATTATATGTTTGTCTTAAATGTTTTCTGTCCTTGAAAGTGAAATCACTAGAAGTTAAAATGAGTTTCTCACCTTCTATATTTCATTGGAAAAGTTTGTCTTGAATTATCATCTGCTTTAGTTGAATCAAAGAATTTATGGTTTCCCCTGTCTATTGATTGCCTCTTCATGTTTATGATATTTAAGTCCCTTTGTTGAGAATAACATATGATAAAGGATTCTTGATTTCCCTTTGTCCTACTTTTCATTCTTACAATTGATGTCCATCTCATTACCCCTAAAAACTTGAAGATCCACCGACCAAGTTAGATTTTCCCTATGATGCTCCCCGATCCATTGATAAACTTATCATGACTTCCATTAGACTCCATTGCCCAATGACTTAGATATTTTCTCATTCTACCTATGCTTCTTGATCTATTACACCCAACCAAACAAACAACAAAACCTCACACTTAATAACTAGCCTAAAATCAACCCTATAAAGCAAACAAGTTCATATCCTTTGCAAAAAAATAGAGAGATCCCTCTCTAAGTCCAGGAAGGCTAGGTCCTAGGGCTCCAAAGACTGGTTTCATGTTACCCTATCATTTGGTCTACCAATCTTCCAAATCATGGGCACCTAACATTCTGGTGATCACGGTGGGACTCGAGTATATATTTGCCTAAATACATCTTAAAACTCATTAGACCCTCGTTTGAGATTAAGAAAATCAATTGATAGCCATAGAGTAGACTGTGTTTTTTCACCATCTTAGCTAAATGATGATTCAGGTATAGGACACTCTTACAAACCTTAGGACTACATAAAGAAACTCAGAAAACCTCAAAAAAAAAACATCCCTAGATTGGTTTTTATTAATTATTGGTGGTGGCCCATACTTATTATCTTCAAAACAACCAAAAATATCCACTTGGCGACTCCACTAGCCTCCAGTAGGCCTATTACTTCACTAGTTATTTTAGATTCCCTTAGGATTGTACCAAATCAGTCCTAAGAAGTTTAGAAGCCTAGTCCCATATTTTTGAAGTTTACTAAACACTTTGAGAGGTCAACCTTCTAAAAACTGTTCTAAACTTTCATCCTCTCCAAATTTTGAGTTTGAAATCTGGCTTCACATAGGACCAATACCAGATCTCATCTAGACCCTAATCCTCCTACTATAGTTGATAACCCAGAAAAGATTTTGTGGAAAACTTCTAAAGCTGGAAATTTAACTACTGATAAGACTATCCAAAGAACAAGATCTGTCCCTGAACACCTTAGAGTCTTGAAATATCCTCACTTTGACTTGTGCCATTCGAAAAACCTATTTAGAACCAAGTCACATAGTGATATTGACCAGATTGACTTTGATCCCATATATTTATAACAGAGTTCTAGTAGAGAAGCCTCTCCTTCCACTCCTCCTGATTTTCAGCTTCTTCATCACTTTAGCTCCTTCCATAACAAATATTCTCATAATCAGTTTGTTGGTCCAAGTACTTCCACCACACCTATCCATACTTCCACTATTCAAAACACTTCATTTCATCCCATTTTCCCTTCCACAAATCCACCTTTTGTAAATCTTCCATTCACTCCTATCATGGCAGCATGGTATTCTCCCTTAGTGTTACCACAACCTTTGGTTCCTTTACCAAATGATTATCAATCCAGAATTCCCCATTTCACTACAACTGAATCTACTACTACCCAAAAACATGTACATATAATAGATGATGCCTTTGATTACATTGAAATAGAAGAAGAGACCATTAAGATGAGAATATTTGCCCAAAGTTTAGGAGGAGAAACCAAAAAATGGTTTAATAGCTTAACTCCTAATAGCATAAATGATCTCCCTTATTTATACCAAACATTCATAAACAAATGGGAAATTAAAAATAACCCTCTCCAAAGCATTTCAGAATATAGCAACCTTAAAATAAATGCTGGGGAAAGTGTCCAGGATTATTGCACTAGATTCAATAGTGTTTACAATGCACTTCCCCTAGACATGAAACCTCCACTAGGCTTAGCTTCAGCAAAATTTCCAAAGGGCCTGGACCCAGACATGGCCTATCAACTAAGAGAAAGAGACCCCTTGACTTTAGAAGATATGCATATGGGAGCTATAAGTGTAGAAGCAAATCTGATTGAGAAAAGAGCTAGGTTGAAATTAGAAAAAAGAGTTACATAAAAGGATGAAACATTGGCATCAACCTCATCATCTGATGCCAAAATTGATAACTTAGTGAGGGTAATGGAAAGAATGCTGGAAAAGATAAACTTAACTGATAGAGTACCTCCTACGGAGAACCAAGTGAATCCCCAAAACATAAATAGAAATCCAAATGTCATAATAGATCCTATTCAAAATAGACAAAGAGATAATGACCAACAAATTAGGCCTCCTTTCCAAGAAAACTATGTAGATGAAGAAGAAAGAGAGACAGAAAGGTTGGAAGAAAATCATGTAAATCTGATAGGATCTGACAGTGAGGGTGATGCTTTTCTCACTGAATAAGAACAAGGATTCTTCTCCTTAGAACAAACTGAAAACAACCATGAGGATTCTGAAGATTATCAATTGGGGTTTGAAAATGCTATAATGGAGGTCCATAGACAATATGACCTTAGGAGAAAAAAGAACCAAGGGGCCTCCAACAATAATAACACATATAATTCTGTTAGGAAAACCTCAGAAAATCCTCCTAAAAAAATAGCAAACAGTTCCAACACTGTGGCTAAGAAAACTGATCTGAATAAAGACAAAATCAGCCAACAAAGTGTTAACTCAAGCTGCCCAAGTACTTTTGCTAGTGGCCCTGAGAAATCTATCCAAAATCACAGTCCTAATAAAACTCAACAAATTAGAACTGCTGAAAAGACTATGTTTGACAAATCAGATGTAAATATGTCAAAAACACTAGTCCCTTTTAGCCTTGAGGGAGAAATTACCAAGATCAAAATTAGCATACCCTTAACTGAACTAGTAACCCAGGATGTATATAAAAATCAAGTTTTGAAATTTTTGAATATAGGAAATGATACTGATACTTTAAACTTGATAGATGATAAACCAGAATTGTTGTTTGGTCCTGAAGTAGAAGGAAAATACCAAGAAGGGGTTGTCCCTCCATTCTATGTCAGTTTGAATATAGATAATAAAATCTTACACAATGCCATGTTAGACTCTGGTGCCTCTCACAACCTTATGCCAAAAGTGGTAATGGAGAGATTAGGCCTAGAAATTACTAAACCTTACAAAGACCTGTATTCCTTTTATTCAAGCAGGGTCAAATGCTTAGGTCTGATCAAGGATTTATGTGTCAATCTAGAACAAATTCCTGCTAAGGGTCTAGTTGTGGAAATAATTGTTGCTGACATTCCCCCAAAGTATGACATGCTTCTATCCAGATCATGGGGAGCCAAACTTCAGGGGAGCCTTCAAATGGAGATGTCTTATGCTACCATTCCAGTCTTTAACCAGACAAGGAGGTTATATAGAGAATCTCATATGAAATATATGGTAAGCAACATAGATAGGCCAAACAACACTCCTATTTATTCCATCCATTCAGAACTTGATTAATTTATCTTATGCAATGAAGATGAAATTAACAAACAAGAAAATGAAAAAGAAAAAGAATTGAGCTTATCAGAACATTCAAAATTGTCCTCAAATGAAGAACCCAGTGGCTCAAACTTTAGCAGCCCTGAACAGCAAAATGAGGATGAATATGAGATAGAAACACCTTGGAACATGAGCTTTGATGGCTCTTGTGGTAAATTTGCTTCTGAAGCAGGTGTATGGATACAAAATACAAACAAAGGACATTCCTACAAACTTGATTTCCAATGCACTAATAACATTTCCGAATATGAAGCTCTCCTCCTTGACCTACATTTTCTTAAAGATTTAGGAGCCAAGAAAATATCAGTCCAAGGAGATTCAAAGCTGATTATTAAGCAAATAAAGGTGGATTATTCAGCCAAAAACCCAAGATTAAGAGAATATAGGAATGCTGCCCTAGATCTCCTGAAAACTTTTGAAAAATATGAACTCACTTTCATCCCTAGAGCTCAAAATAACCTTGCAAATGAGCTTGCCTTTGCAGCCAGCAATTTCCAAATTCCCGATATAAATGAACTATTCACTGTCAAAGTAAAAAATAGGCCTACAGTCCCTGCCAATGAAAACTATTGGCAAGTGTTTGAGGGAGATAAACACATTGATGATTTTTTTCAGTGTAAAAATTATTTTGCTATACCAACTCCTAGCTCAAGCCATAAAGAAGATTGTTTTGATAAAAAACAAGTCCCTAAAACAAAGATGTCCTCTACTGCTGATATAAACCAATTTGAACATCTTTATAAGGCAGAATTACTTAACAACCTAGACCAAAAGGACCTTGAGGTTTTACAATGCAAAGATGATTCAATACCAAGGGGCCTTACAGCATTATAGGAGCTTTTTGACTTAAACGATGTAGCTAAAAACCAAAGATGGAGCCTACAGAAACTAATGTAGAAGAACATACCATAGGTAGCATGAATGAACCCAAAATGATCAAATTATCTAGCACTCTTCCTACTCATATCAAACGGGAATATATTGAACTTTTCAAAGAGTTTGGAGATGTGTTTGCATGGGGATACAAAGATTTGAAATCATATGATACCAACATAATTCAACACAAAATTCCTCTTAAGGAAAATCAGACACCTTTCAAACAAAAACTAAGAAGGATAAACCCTATTTATTACCTTTAGATGAGAAGGAGGTCAAAAATATGTATGATGTTGGGATCATAATTCCCATTAGATACTCAGAGTGGGTTTCCAACCTTGTGTCTCTTAGGAAGAAGACCAGGGAGATTAGGCTTTGCATTGACTTTAGAAATCTGAACAAAGCCTCCCTGAAAGATAATTATCCCTCACCTAAAATGGATCACATACTCCAAAAGGTGGTTGGATCTAAGAGAATATCACTCTTGGATGGTTTTTCAGGCTACAACCAAGTGCTAGTACTCCCAAGTGATCAACACAAAACTGCTATCACCACACCTTGGGGTACATTCATGTATGTTAAAATTCCATTTGGTTTGATGAATGTAGGGTCCGCATTCCAAAAGGCCATTGACATAGCTTTTTTCAGAAGACATAGGCTATTTTATAATCATTTATCTTGATGACATCATTGTTTACTCCAAAACTGATAAAGAACACTTACTCATTTGAGAAAAGTTTTTGAGAAATGTAGGAAATATGGCTTGTCCTTGAATCCAAAGAAAAAACTCTTTGGTCTCCAGGAAGGAAAAATCCTAGGCCACATAATCTCTGAAGAAGGAATCAAAGTAGATCCCAAAAGGGTTGAAGGCATATTGAAAATCAGCCATCCTAGAAACCTCAAAGAATTGCAATCTTTCATTGGGAAGATCAAATTTTTGAAAAGGTTCATCCCTAACCTTGTTGAACTTTTGAGGATTATCGCAAACATGCTCAAAAAATAAATAGGAGTTAAATGGACCTTAGAATCCAAATAGTCATTTGAACTAGTGAAACAAGCTCTCACTCAAACACCAGTTTTTATTAGTCCTGATTTCACCAAGGATTTATACATTTTTTCATTTGCATCTGAGCTCACCATTGCTACAGTGTTGTTGCAAAAGAATAATATAGGGCAAGAACAACCAATATCCTTCTTCATTAAAGCCTTAAGAGATGCTCCACTCAAATATAACATCATGGAGAAACAAGCCTTAGCCTTGATAAAAACATTGAAATATTTCCGAGTCTACATTTTACACTCTCATATCATTGCTTTTGTCCCACATACAGTTGTCAAGGACATTCTAAATCAAGACCTTGATGGAAAAAGGGGAAAATGGATTGCTATTATTTTAGAATATGATTTAGAAATCAGGCCTACTAAGCTAATTAAAGGACAGGGATTAGCAAAAATCATGGCTGAATCAAATTTCCAAGCATTAGATATGAATATGGTTGATGTTTTAGAAGAATAGGAAGAATTCACTGCTCCATACATTGAAGAAATATTTCTGAATTCATATTGGTATGCTAATATCATATATGTGCTTCTTTATCTCAATACCCCTCCTTCTTTATCAAAGACTAAAGCTAGATTCTTAAAACAGAAAGCTTTAAATTTCTGCATTTTAGATGGAGTGTTGTATTGGAAAAATGTTGTTGGCATATTGCTTAAATGTTTGCTTGAGAATGATGTAGGAAAGATCATGCATGAGCTGCATGAGGAAGAATGTGGAGGCCACCTTTACTGGAAAACAACATCAAATAAGATTCTTAGAGTTGACTATTGTTGGCCCACCCTTTTCCGTGATACTCAAAAACTAGTCATGACTTGCCATAAGTGCCAAATTTTTTATGGCAAGAGAAAACTCCTACCTTTACCTTTGCATCCCATTAGTATTGAGGCTCCCTTTCAGCAATGGGGTTTATAATTTATTGGAGAAATTCACCCAACCTCATCTGCCCAGCATAAGTGGATCCTTATTGCCACTGATTATTTTACCAAGTGGATAGAGGCTATCCCTTCTAGAAATTCTACGGACTCAGTCATTAACAAGTTCCTTAAGACCAACATATTATCTAGATTTGGTTGTCCTAGAAATATCATTACAGATAATGATGCTACCTTCAAATCCAAAAGAATGGTTGATTTCTGTTATAAATATCATATCACATTGGGGTAATCCACAGCTTACTACCCTAAGGGAAATGGACTTGCTGAATCCTCCAATAAAAGCTTGATCAACATTATCAAAAGACTGCTGGAACAAAATCACAAATCATGGCATAGTAAGCTAGTTCATGCTTTATGGGCTGATAGACTAACCGCCAAGAATTCAATAAGTATGTCTCCCTATCAGTTGGTATATGAAATGGATGTAGTCTTCCCAACATCCTTGGGAGTTCCAGTCATGAAACTTCTCCAGGAAGTGAAATTAGAAGAAAATGACATGCAGATAAGGCTAAATCAAACTATTCATTTACAACAGTCAAGAGAGGAGGTTTATAAAATAACACAAGCAATACAGGAAAACATAAAAAATATTTTTGACAGAAGGACTAAAGCTAATAATTTCCAAGTTGGAGACATAGTATTGAAATGGGATTCTAGAAGGGAAGATAGAGATAAACATGGAAAATTTGAGAATTTGTGGAAAGGGTCTTATATCATTCACTCAATTAGGAGTCATAATGATTTCTTTTTACAAGGGCTAAAAGGAGAAGAATTATTTGGAGGTCATGTCAATGGCAAGATGCTCAAACACTATTTCTATCAAGAGTCCTAATTTCAAATTTTTCATTCATTGTACATAAACATTGCATGAGAAATTTAGAGAAAAATAAAAAAAAAATGAAAGAAAGGGAAAAGAGGACAGATTGAAAAGAGGTACAACCCCATACCCAAAAAACAATACTTCTGAAAGCATGCAAGCCTAAATTCCACTACTAATTTAAAAAGAATATCGATTCAGTCATCTAGCCTAATCATGGTTGAGCATGCTTTAAATTTATGTTGATAAGTTAGTAGAAGCAATGATTGTCAAAGTTATTTAAACTTGACTTATCAAGACAGATAGATTAGGGAATATAGGATACTGGTTCGACATCCTCAAAATAGGACCAAAGAGAAAGATGAGGATGCATTTCAAATGATAAATTACAGCCCTTATCTTTCTATTTTACTTTTATGCAAAATAATGTTTGTGTGCAACTTGTTCCAATGCCACAACCATGGTAAGTCATACTACCTAATCTTGATTTGAACCATGCTTTAAATTTTATGTTAATAGTTTAGAGAATCAAGACTGCCAAACAACTTAATCTTGGCAGTCAAATAGTCTAGGTAGAGAATAAAAAGAGTTCACTAATTTAATATGAACTCTGGGAAGAAATAAGGATAGAAGTAGATAGTTTATTTCTGTTTTCAAAAATAAAAATGTCAATAGTTTTCCAGTTCAAGTGCACTCAAGGAAGAAAAATGTTAGGACAAATAGGTTGGGTAAATAGAAATGCTGCTGAAAGAATCATATGTTGCAGATTATTAAGATTGTCACTTCAAAAGAAATATCAAGCAAGTGAAAAGCAGGAAAAATATTCCCAATGGAAAAGACATTGGTCTACAAAAACCCAGAGATTTGATAAACCGAAAGTTCTGGACACCTCCAAAAGGGAGCTGCCCTCCCCAAGTGGAGCCACTGTTAGTCATCACTAATTTTTGCTGATATCAAAAGATGACTAAGTTATGATCCTATATTTCTAAAAAAAAAATTGAGAAATTTTGTGAGTTTTAGAAATCTCATTGCCTTCATTATCCTAAGTCAAAATGCTTCACTAAATTTCTCCCTCTCCGCCTTCTAAAAGTTTACCCCATTGCTACAAAGAAGGAATTCATTATTTGGGCCTGTTTGCCTCATTTCACTACCTCACCCTCACTCTCATTCATGGCATTTTTCCTCTAAAAAACCCATTTCTTCCTTTCCTCAAAACCCTCATAAAAACCCCTTCATTCACCATTTTTCCTCTGAGAAATTAGACAATGTAAAAGCTTCCTTTTATATTGTTTAAAATTAAATTTTAAGCCTATCAGTTCCTTTAAATTATGCATAAAACCCTGTTTTTTGTATAAAACCCGCTCTTTTGATGAAATAGGCTTTAAGCCCCCTTTTCTTATTAAGCCCCAGCCCTTTACTTTCATAAGACCTCGACCTCCACTTATCCTTATCCCCTTCCCCCGTATGACTTATACCTCCGCCATTTTCATTTCATACACCCCCGAACCTTATAATAAAAGGCCCCCATTAACCTTCTAAATATTAAAGAGCGGGCCTGCCTCTCACTACCCTCGTCGCCCTTCCCTTAAACTTACAAATTAACGCATTTTTTCAATATTTCAAAAACCCTGGGCCCGCCCTTCGTAATTTTGTCGTACTCTAGCCCGGTTACTTCGCACCGTCGATCTAACCTTGCCACCTCGATCCTACGGATATCGCTCCCACAACCTTTCCCCGCATATGTTTTAAACCCCGCGCTAAATGATAAAGGTCCCACCACGTCACTTAAAACCCAGACCCCACCTCCTCACCTGCTCGCCACTCCCCTAAGCCATTCCGCACCATTGATCTCCAAACCCGAGATCCAACGGCCCAAGATGCATATCGCAAATAAATTTGCGACGGGGTTAGAATTTTACAACCCATGCGAAATAGGTGGTTTTATCCCGGCCACGTGTCGAGCGCTAAGGTATCTTGCGTCCGTTTCACCCAAAACCACAAACCACCCATTCTCCGCACGATAAACCACTTATGGTTTTTTGAAACCGCCTTTTGTCCTCCGCGCCAAAATTTCTAAACCTCCCACCTCTGGTTGGACTTCCTCCTGGTTAACCTTTGGAACCTTTCCTCCTGCACCCTCTCCACCTCTACAAAATGCCTTCCGACAGTCCAAAACCTTGAAAAAAGCAGTAAAACCCTCCCCGCATGTTTTTAACTAATTGTTTGTGTTCTGTGCAGGTTTTAATGCCGAAGATGATTAAAATCTACTTCACAGGGCCAAATTAAATTGAATTAAACATTGGGTGACGATCTAGTGGTTTCATTCAAAGTTAAAGCGACCAGAGGCCCTGCATCAAGACCGATCATCGATGAAACATGATCATCGATGGATCAAAAGGAACCCTCCAGCCACGAAGACAACCTCCCCTGCACATAGAAAAAACAAACAGTCATAGAAATAGTGAAAGGAAGAAAGCAGAAGGATTAGAGGGCTAATCCTAATCAGAAGACAAAACAAAAGGTTAGCTAGTCAAAACGGAAGATTAAAGAAAAAGTAGACAGATGAAAGTCAAAGATCAAAGGATAAAGGCCAACATCAGAACAGAAATATCTAACATATAAAAGGAAATATGATAAAAAGGACAGTCAATTCATAAAGACAGAGTTTAAGGCCTGATGACTGAGATTAAAGATAAAAAAAAAGGCAGATTTACCCAAAACAGATTCTAATGACTCAGCCTGTGGCAGTTAATCTTCTCCAAAGATATTTTTTCCACCTAGTGTTTGTTTCCTTCAATAAAGCATTAGGCAGTTATTGAGCTAAGCCAAAGATATTTATATCTACCAGACATTTATTGTAAAAGTTATGAATAGGCCTTAAATTCAAAACATTTCACCTATTTTCTCTTAGGAGTTAAGATAGAAGTTATTATTCAAAGAAATATTTGTAGATATTCCTGCCTTGAGCCTTGCATGGTATTCAAGGTTGGGAATTCATTAACTCTGTACTAAATGACACTCAAACCCTAGCTTAGCTTCACATCCTCATTTGCAGCATAAATACTGCATCTGAACTCATTATCTTGTTGGCATTTGATGACTCTTTGAAGTAATATGACCTGCAAGACCTGCAAGACCCAACGTATGGTGTACGCATTTTCTGATGGAGGGACATGTGGTCATCGGATGTCCAAGGTTGCAAGGGCAGAATACAGGGGCTTCACCAGTAGGGACACATGGAACTCCACCATTAGGGGGAGTTGTGCAGATAAACACTCAAGGGCTATATCCACCGCAACCCCACTACCCAGGGTTCCCTGCACAATAGAATCAGGCCGCAATTGAATACTGTGAAATATGCAAAATCATTGGTCATCCACCCCGCCTATGCCCAATTTTGAAAAAATACTCCAACATTCCAAACAACATATATTATGAGTTATGTGCTTCCAAAACACACAACACAGAGAAGTGTAGAGCCCTGGATGCACTGGCGGAACGATTGGAAAAGCCATCATATAGAGTGAATGAGGCTCCCAGGGGACGAGGAGGAGGCATGAGAGGAGGCAGAGCTGGAGGAAGAGAAACTGTAAGATGCTACAATTGTGACCAAGAGGGCCACGTAGCCAGGGAATGTCCACTTCCCAGAAGACCATGGTGCTCTCAGTGCAGAGTCAATACGCACGCAACTGAAGATTGCCCAAAGCTAATTAAATTATGGGAATAAAGAGCCAGACAAAGAGGAGAAAATATGGTAAATGCAGAGCCAAGAATAGTAGAGGCTCATGCTATGTAGAATGTAGCCATAGTGACGTGAGGAGGAAAGATAATAGGCGAAGATGCACATAATATAGACCCGATAAAGTTGATAAAGCCAACATCTCCAAAGCTAGTGTTCAGGCCAGATAGGTAGAAGAAATAATTTAAAGAAACAATGGAAACATTTTCCCAACTTGGAGGGAGAAAAGGCATTGATTTATCGCAGTAGAAGGTGGACAAGGAGAAACAGACTAATACAAGCACAATGATTGAAGAATGGTTCCGGCTACTTTTAAAAATTGTAACCAATGCACCGATGTTGGAGCGACTGAAACAAAATATGGAGATGGTGGTGTAGGAAACCCCAAAACCAGAAGATGAAAATGATGTAACACAAAAATACATACTGAGAGTCAAAAGAAATAAGAGAAGAATAGGCAAAGAATTATGTGTAAACACTCAAGTCGTGGGATTCCAAAGTAAGGACACAATGCTTGACCTAGGGTCAGATGTCAACATTTTTCCAAGGAAGACATGGGAAGCATTGGGGGAACCAAAGTTGACATATTCACCAATCCAACTCCACATGGAAAACTAGTACTGCATTGTGCCCATAGGCAGGCTGGATGAGGTCGAAGTCGATGTTGCGGGGGTAAAGACATACATAGACTTCGAGGTGATAGACATCATGGGGTATAAGGATCCCTACCCAACATTATTGGGGATAGACTGGGATTTCAAGAACTATGCAGTGATCGATTTGAAAAAGGAACTAATGATATTTGAAGACAGGGAAGTTAGGGTCACTCAGCCAATTGACCCATATCAAGGACCCCGACATACAGAGATTGTCGACAACAGAGAGGATGCTCAGCGTCTTGATCATCTTTACTAGATGACAATAGGGAAAAGAGAAGATTATATCAACCCGACAGTGGGAAGGACTGTAAGGTGGAGAAGTGTTCAAAGCTCATAATTGGGCTCCAAAATATCCTAGGATGATTAGCAGTAGGGGGGATATGAGACAAATACAAGAATATGCGCTAACATCCGAAGAATCAATTGGATCGTAACCGAGGTAAGAGAATATCTGACTTTATCAAATATGAATGATGTAAATACCTTTATTGAAAAATAGAAGATAAAGTACTAGTGGAACATAGGGTCCCACTCATGGATGTGGCTTTACAATCCACGTCAGCAAGGTGGTGGAGCAACCACCGCAACTCTCTGTCGCGATGGGATGGGATTGCAGTAGCGTTGAGGGCCAGATTCAAGGAAGAGGAAGGACGAAAATTCACTGAAAAATACCAAGGGGATTCTGACCCCAATAAAAATTTACAACATTGTGAGGACCAATGGAAGAAAGTAGGGTACCCAGAAGATCTGTGGGTACAGAAGTTTGTACATTCACTGGATTCTATTCCACAGGCTTGGTACCTAATTGAAGAGAAAAAAAGAGGAATCGGTACCTAGCGAGTAGTTGCGGATCAGTTTACGCAATTATTTTCCTTTGAAGGAGAAATAGAACTAGTCACACAAGCATTGCAGGCCATTAAAATGGTAATGTTCTTTCCAGAGATTAAGGAGGATGAATAAAAACCACTCCTGAAACAGAGTGTCAGACAGTCAGTAGCATGTAAAACGATAAACACTGAAATCGATGATGATGATCTAGAAGATCTTAGACATATATATTTTGAGGAAAAAGAAGGGGAGTGGGATATTCAAGAATAACCTACAACAGAAGGAATTCATCTGCTATCGTTGAAGACCAAGAAGCTGAACATCAGAACACCGGAAAATCCCAAACTTGCATCAATTGGTGACTACTAGGATGTAGAAACGACTAAGGAGATATTTAATCTGCTACAGGAATATGAAGACTTGTTCCCATCCTCAATAGAGAAGTTGAAAGCAATAAAAGGAGACATGGGGGAAATGCGTATAACTTTGAAGCCCGATGCGGGATCGGTAAAGCACAGAACATACCGTCTGAATCCAAGAGTGAAAGAGAAAATCAAGGTAGAGATTGATAAAATGTTGAAAGTAGGATTGATATTTCCAGTGGAAGGAGCAGAGTGGGTAAGTCCTATAGTCATACAAAGTAAAAAGGAAAAGTCTGAAATTCGAGTATGTGTTGACTACAGGAGCCTCAACAATGCATGCATACATGATCCATTCCCCACTTCGTTCAGTGATGAGGTGCTCGACAATGTTGCAGGGAACAAAGCTTATTCATTTACGGATGGATTTTCAGGATACCATCAACTAAGGATAACTGAAGAATATAAGAAGAAAACAACTTTCACAACCGAATGGGGCTCATTTGCATATCATGTAATGCCCTTCGGGTTGAAAAACACACTGGCAGTATTTTCACGGATTGTTATAGCGGTATTTCGGGAATATATCCATAAATTACTGGAAGTTTACATGGATGACTAGATAGTTTACAATCTGTTTAAAGAATCATGCAACATTGTTAAGGATAATGTTTGACAGATGCAAACAACTCCAGATTTCATTAAACCTTAAGAAGTGCATCTTTGCAGTACCCTTTGGGACGCTGCTAGGACATGTTGTTTGCAAACAAGGGGTTTGCATGTATCCAGCAAAAGTGGCATTTATAATCAACATAGAGGCATTGAAAACCGTGAAGCATTTAAGATCACTGCTAGGCCACATCGGCCACTACAAGCAATCATCCGCAACTACGCAAAGATAACAACCCCATTGGAGAAGCTGTTGCGGAAATCAGAGCAATTCATTTGGACAACCGACTATACTACTACCCTCAATACACTCAAAGAAAAATTATCAAGTGTTCCCATATTAGTTCATCCTAATTGGGACAAGCAATTCCACGTCCACATTGATGCCTCCATCATTTCACTAGGAGCAGTTCTGGCTCAACCAGGAGATACTTCAGTTCATCATCTAGTTTATTTTTCAAGTTGGAAGTTATCGACAGTTGAAAGGAACTACACCACAATAGAAAGAGAAGCTTTAGAAATGTTGTATTCCCTTTAAAAGTTTCGCCACTACCTATTAGGAGGTACATTTAAATTCTTCACAGACCATTCAGCTTTAAAGTACCTACTTAACAAACCGGTCCTTGAGGGAAGGATCTGTAGTTGGCTCCTACTGTTTCAGGAGTTCACCTTTGAGGTGATAGTGAAACCAGGAAGACTAAATGTGGTTCTTGACCATTTGTCAAGGCTGGAAAATGGATAAAATGGAGGGTCCCTAGATGATCAGTTAACAGACGCTGATATTTTTAGAGTAGAAGCCATCCCAGACTACTTAGACTAGATATAAATCTATCTCGCAACAGGCAGTGCCTGACTGAATATATAGCGACTCACAAAAGACATCTGGTAGTCAGAGCAGCAGAGTATTAGCTAATAGCAGGACAACTGTATGAGACGGGGTTAGACCATGTATTGCGGAGATGTGCCCTGGACCATGAATGGGAAGATATACTATGGGAGTGTCATTGTGGAGTTGCGGGAGGACACGTCGGTGCAAAACCCACTGTGAGAAAGATACTGCAAGCAGGCTTATGGTGGCCCACAGTGCATACGAACAGTAAAGAATTTGTAAAGAAATGTGATGTCTGCCAGAGAACAAGATGTCCATTGTACAAATATTAGCTACCACTTCACCCTGTAAAAGCTTTGCAGCCATTTGAGAAGTGGGTCGTTGATTTTATAGGACTGATGTTGTCGCAAGACATTTGCAGGCCAGGTACATCATTACCGCAACAGACTATCTTACCAGCTGGGCAGAAGTAGTACCAATGAAGGATTGCACGGCAGAAACAGTAGCCAAGTTCATATTTGAAAATATCATCACCAGATTTGGCTACCCCAGAAGTCTAACCAGTGATCAAGGTACACACTTTATCAATGCAACAATCAAATCTCTGTTAGAAAATTTCATGGTACAACATCATAAGAGCAGTCTGTACCATCCTCAGGAAAATGGTACAGTGGAAGCATTTAATAAGATTCTCGAAAAGGGACTAACGAATATTTGCAATGCTGATCGAGATGACTGGGATGAGCGCGTACCAGCAACATTATGGGTGTACAAGACAACTGTCAAAAGTTTGAACAACCAGACTCCGTTTCAGCTGGTGTATGGGAGGGAAGCAATGGTAGTGGCCGAATTTGTCATACCGAGCCTGCTAATCGCGTCAATACTACATTTAACAGAGGAAGACTCATTGAAAGAGCGACTACATGAACTACAAGAACTTGAAGAGGATAGGTTTCTAGTGGAGTTTCATCAGACTGTCCAAAAAGACAGACCTAAAGCTTGGCATGACCGTCATATCAAACATAAAATGTTTACGGTTGGAGGAAAATTTTTACTGTATGACAGCAAGTTCCAAAATTTCCCAGATAAACTCAGAATGCATTGGTTGGGACCGTACCATGTGATTGAAATCCGAGATTCAAGCACAGTTCAGTTAGCACAACAGGATGGCCAGGTATTACGAGGATGGGTGAATGGCGCACACCTAAAGCCTTATCACGGGTAAGTTTAATTATTTCATTTTCTAATAACTCTCACAACCGAGAGGAGTTAGTAGGGTAGAATAGAGTAGGTAGAGTAAATAACTCTCTCGCACTCGAGAAGAGCATAGATAGGAATCCCATTAGAGCAAAAACTGCAATAACATAAAAAAATCACAGTTGTGATGCAGAGACCTCATTGCAACTGATTGTGGTCGGGGGGAGGGTAGTGTCTAGCGTGTCATCCATGTCAGAGAGCCAAATGTGTCGAACACCATTCCATCATCACGACCCATCATTTCCATGTCAGTCCATAGGATTACCTAGATTTGAGAATTAATTTCCATAATTAGTATCATCCATACCGTAATAAATTTTCTATTTTAGGCCATAATCATTACTCAAAACATCTGCCTAAATCCCGAAGTCACAGTCAGCCATGTCATAACACACCTCATCATGATAACTAATCGCACGATTATAGCCACGGGGGAGGTAGGAAAAATTAGTTAGTTGTGGGGTCTTATCAACCTCATTCATTACGGTTACTTATATAACCTTCATGAAAGAATAAATCACGAGAATTATGGAGAATTCTGAGTTAGAAAAAGAAACAGCAACATCATCAAGCAAAATCTCATCGGAATAAGTCTAGAGAGAGCATCCAATAGCAGGAATTTACAGAGAAAGAGAAGGGGTAGCATTGCAAGTATACAAAAGAAGATCAAAGATGACCAAGGTAGCACTAGCAGTCGTCGAGCCTAAGCTCGACGAGAGAATTCAGAGGTTGGAGTCACTAGTGGAAAAATATGACAATGCATCATTGGTTAACACAAACTTCACGGATTCTTACCAGTTTCCGGCGATGAAGAAGAAGATTTATATAGAAAATTACACTACTGAAGGAGGAGAAGAAGCAACAAGGATACTTCCAGAGTTTAGAGGCATCCAACAGTCGACAATTCTAAACTAGAGGAACCTCCCCGTGTTTGGAACCATAGGAGCCGCGATACAGTGTACGAAATTCCTACTAAGAAGACTCCAGAACGGGTCACTATGGCTAGGGAGGGAGATACCAATGTATGCAAAATATATTCACAGGCTGACGGGGTTATCAGCAGAAGGGAGGGATGTCTCCACAGCATTCCAGATAGTCTCCAAAAGAGCAAAGAAGGCAAGAGATTGCGACTATTACAAGAAATACACCACCAAAATAGGATGTAAGGGGGCGAATATAGAACTCATAAACAGCCCAACAGTTAAGTTTTCTTGTTACCTGATTGTAGGCAAGACCATGAGACACTATACAAAGAGCGAATGCACCCTGGACACCATTTTAGTTGCGAAACACTGCCTCTAGGGAACCCAGCCCAATTAGTGTACATTTCTACTAAATGAATTGTTCGAAGCCTGCGAGGATAACTACAAAAGAGCCACTGGGTTCATCTACGACTACCTCATCATGGCATTCGCAATGTGGAAATGGAATTTCTTGGGAGTCAGACAGCCTGTGGAACTCAAAAGTGGTCAGTCGTTGGCGATGAAGTTTACACCCTGGAAGATCTTGGGAGACCCCAGCAAAAAAGAGGTAAATGAAGAGGCGTTCACATTCTGGTATAGGCAGATGGTGGACATAGTGGCGAGGAAAAAAAGGGTCCCGAGGAGTTTTCTGGGCAGTTATTCGTCTAAAATATGGTTTGGGGTCACTCAAAAACAGACCTACATCAGACCCACCTGTGTGGACGAAACAACGTCTAAAATGAGACCGTTGAAGTTTCAAGTGGATGAAAAGGCATTCCACACTGAAGTCTGCTCCTGGCCAGGAGTAGGAATGGAGATCAACAGCGAAGTCCATCACTACTTGTTCAAGGGAATCCAGTCAAAACCATTACTAGGGGAGACACCGGATGAGACACTGAACAGGGTGTCGCGGCTGCGGCTAACACCAGTACTAGAGGAGCTGGACACGAGAATAAAAGGCTTCAATTGGGTAATGAAAAATCTCACCAGTGCTTCTCCCCTATTTCCTACTTTTTTAGAATTTTAGGCCTCAAATTCAACATCACCCTCCATAGTTGCACCCATACTCATTGCCCTACCGCCCACAATGTTTAATTCACCCCGAGCAATAACAATATTTCTAGTCAAAAAGATTAAGGCACCTAAACCACCTGTAGCTACTCCTAAGGCCAAGAAAACTAGATTCATGGTGCCTAGGCAGGTGGTTGATCTCACTGAGGAAGATCAAATGTAGCCTATGGATATAGGGGCACCAATTCAAGAGGAGCCAGAGTTGGCCCCCAGGTAACCTCTGAGCTACCTATGTTCAATCCATTCTCAGTTTTCAATGTTCAAACTTCATCTCCACCCCACACTCATACATATTCACCTCGCACTCACCATTCATCGTGTCACACTTCATTCACTTCCAAAGACCGTTCCACCCACACTCAATCCACATCAGCAACCATCCCAGACCTAGTCAAGATGAAAAGTAAAACAAATGGAGACAATGAGGCAGAGGTTAACTCGAGTACAACGTTGGTACCCGAGGTTAACCAACCCTTGGTTGGACAGAGCACTTTCTAGGACCTTTTAATTTGTGGGGGATCTTTTACGCATATACAACACCCTCGCCCAAGGAACTGATCCCTTTTCAGCAAGAAAATTTGATACTGCAATAGGTTCAGCCAACCACAAGCATGAATAACCTAGGGAATCAGCTGCCAAAACAGAACCAACCGACGTCCCCACATGAACACGCAACCAGGTCAATAGCCAGTGGTCAACCACTTAGAGAGAGACCGCTGAACCAAGATATGTTTGGGGCTGAGAGTATGCAGACCTGGGGCACAGAAAAACTGTACAATTTCATCCAGCGTGCGACACAACAGGCTGAAGGACTCCACAATGACCTCTACCAGAGGTTGGAACAACAACAACTGCAGATTAGTGCACTTATTGAAGAGCGCGACTAGTTGAAGGGAGAGAAGGAAATTCTACAAGAGCAAATGGAGAAGGTGACAGATGCTTTCAAAGATCTCTGGCCAACTGTGATAGCTCAGGGTGACAAGACACCAGGGGACATAACGGTTTTCACTATAGTCGAAAGATCTATCCACGTGAAGACATCTTGTGTGAATCTCAGCAAGGAGAACCAGGAGCTAAAGGAAGTGCTTGCGACCAGACCAAAATTACCAGATCACACTCATATATGTCAAGAAGGCACCGAGAAGCAGAAATAGGCAACTGGGATGCAGGAAACCCTGGGGACCACAGTGAAAGAAGCTTACAACCTTCTGAAACATTTTTACAAGTGTTCAACCTCACTAACTATGGAGGCTCAACCAATCTCGACACAACTGCAATAGGTCTCACAGGAAATAAAGGAGGCCACAAACCCCGTTGGCATTAACCAGTTGTACAATCAAGCGGAGGAACTAGAGACCAAAATAAAAAATATTGAAGAGCATTCGGCTGCCACCAAGAAGGTCCTCCGAGAACTGAGACAAATGATAAAGCATACTACAGAAACAATACAACAAATAACTGCTGAGGCTGAAATCAAAATTAAGGAAGTATTCAGCAATCTGCCGACCATTGCAGGAGAAAATGAAGCCGAACAAATCGCCACAGAAACGGACTAGCTCATGAAGGAATGGCAACATGCCATTACCGACTTCGCCGAACTCAAATATTTAGTGTTGGCAAAGGTTCCCGAGTTGGGGCCCTTGTTTGGATAGGGGGAGGAAACAAAGAAGACAGGGCCAACCACAGAGGCAGGTGGACCAAAGGAGACTGAGGTAGTAGAAAAGGATTGAATCGGGATGAGTCAATAGCATGTGATCAGGGCCTGTTAGGGCCCTTGTTTTGAAAATGAAACAGTTTTGTCACGGATAATAGGTGGCGGAGCGCAACCACGATAGAAAAGGAGCTGTCATGGTTGCATAGAGTTGGAGAGTAGGTGGAGCGGCAGTTGCAGAAACTAGCAAAGATGGCAGGAAGGAGCGACAAGGACAGGCAGTGGAACTCTTAGTGATCAGAGAGATGCGGTGAACAACAGAGTGGGAAAGGAGGGAAAAATGATAGTCGTGTTGGCTAAGGAACAAATAGGCAATCAAACAGCATAAACAGGAGGTTGGTGCAATAGAGGGCCGAGGAAGAGAGCCGTAGGAGAGCTCTATTCTGTTATGTTCGATTCTATTCTATTATGTTCTTAATGTTGTAATCAGTCCTTCTTTAATCAACTCTGAGGAGTAATGTAACTGTCCGTTGTTGACAATGAAACATACTACTACCTAGGTTGTTATGTCTTGAGTTCTGTGATAAGCATTTGGTTATGATGAATGTATTGACAGCTTTTAAATTTTAATTTTGCATCGTAAATATGCTCATGAGTAGTATCTTATGCAAAGTAGCTAAATCTATTTGCAGTTCCTAGTTATGTTTGTTTTTCTCTATAGTTGTGATCATTCAACATCTGATCTATTCCTAACCTTACTAAGGTCACGGCATGCCTCGGGTGAGACTCTTTTCTCTTCGAAGTAGGGTGAAAATGCTGGCGTTGTGCTAGACTACTGCGGAAACCTTGTTGGCCTCTCTCCTGAACCTGGGTCTTACTCAGAGACCTTCTTTCTTGCCAACACACAAGATTCCAATGCTTGCCAACAGGTAGCTTGATGGGGTCTTCTCAAGTTCCTTAAGAATGACCTCTTGCAATCACAAGATCGATTACTGCGTTACCTGGTCAGTTGCTGGAGCAAGCGGCGCAGAGTGATGGTGATGCGAGGGTGTGACTTGGCTATCTGTCCAGAGACGAATATTTATTTTATGACTGGTCTACTGCCTCAGGTTGAGGAACTCCCCTATCCACTCCCTCCTGGGAGGGTAGATCTTCGTCTCTTTTCGGATCTCCATTGTGGTGGGGCCATTTAACATAGAATAAGACAATCTTCAATTAAAATTTATGACCAGAATTTACAGAGAATAACCCAAATAAAACCCCTGTAAAACCACAATAAATCTGTAATTTCCAGACAACCTAAAATTAACAATTAAAATTTAACACAGAATAAGACAAGCTTCAATTAAAAATTGTGGCCACAATTTACATGGAATAACCCACATTTTAAACAAGCTAACAAGCAAGCCCAAAGAAGAATGTGGAGAAACAAGCTAACAAGCAAGCCCAAAGACAACAATAGTCAATTTTACAAAAAACCCATCAGCTGAAAGTGTTTAAAAACACAAGAAACAAACTTAAGAGAGAAACAATAATCCTTCAAGGTAAATTTGTTAAAAAACACATGCAGAAAACTGGTAGGACAGAGTCCTACCTTCCGGCTCTCCTCGACTTCCTCCTTCCAGCTCTCCTCAGCTCCCTCCTTGTTAACGCGCCATAGGAACCCATATGCTCGAAAAACCCTAGTGCGCCACAGGAAAACCAACTGCATTGAGCACATTTACCTGCAAACAATGAAAAAATCCATGAGAGCAAACAATGGTGAAGATTCGTGCACAAAGGCAGCAAAAAATGTCAAAAATTGATAAAACCCAACATTTACCTGGAAAAAAATTTATGAGCATGAACCCGCCATATCCGCCACCGAGTCGAGGTACATCCACCATAGGGACGAACACAGACAAATACATAGGCAGAAACACGATACAGGGAATAGCAAACAACACAATAAACTAGAATGCACCTCGCATAAACAACCTCACAACCGCTTGAACCAGCATCACAAATGCCCCATAACCCACGAAAATCTGCGCGAAGGGCGGAACTGGATACGAGTAGCATCATAGCAACACCAAGAAACAACTAGGAGTGAAAACAAACAACTTCCAGGCCTGAACAGAATAAAGGTGCTTGTTCGAGAAGCCTCCACTAAACTACGGGAAATGGCATGATAAATATTTGTAAACCAGTTGAATCAGTAACCCTGTACAGAGGACACATGGCTGCATGTGGAGGAAAGGTATCGTATGCCACCTTAGTTGGTTCTAGTGGCATGACGTGGCTTGTTCGTCTACTGACATCTCTCCCCTATAGGGTTATGGCTTCAGCGTGGTGGAGTTAGGTATTTTTTTGGCCTCATTATTAATAAATTGTACAAGCACTGAATTGTGAAGTAATTAATGGATAGGATTTGATATATGTATTTTTATGACACTTGTATTTTAGGGAGAATTTTTTTAATTTTTATTTTTTTAAATAATTTTTGTTGATAAATTTATTAAAAACCCCATAAGATTAGTCATTTCAATAATATTAACCAGTTAAAAATAGTAATTTAAATTTAAAAATCAATTTTTAATGTTCAAAAAATTCAATTTAATATTTATTTATTTTAAAACTTTAATAAACGTTACAAATTAATTAAAATTTTAAGAGGTCAAAGTTTCTTTTTGACAATAAGCTAATTAAAATATAACATGGTTTTCAACAAATATTTTATATATACATATCATCAACTACAACCTCAATCTTCTTAATTTATTAAGCCAATCCAACAATAAAATCTTAGAAATTTTGAAAAATAACAATTAATCTTTTTCTTTTTCTTTTCTTCACCACATTAGTAATATAAACTTTAATCGTCCTCATTAAAATAGATAATATCCCTTCTCACTTTACCTCATTTCATTATCAACATCTCCCCATGATATTCTATTTGACTGCTGAATTATTCACGGTCAAAATCATAATTATTAAAACATATATAAAATATGTATATCAGACTTATCTCATGAGTCACCACCACAATAAAGTATGTTTCCCAGCATCATCTCTCGACGGATAGATTGTAGCCGTTGATCATCATTCGCCGTCGAGGCCTCTCCAGATTAGTCGGTTTTTACGTGTAAACATTACCACATGTTATTTAAAGTGTGATTATCAGTAAACACTTGACCACATATTATTAATATTAAATGAACTATTTCAAAACAATAAATGAATGAATGATATTTTAATGTCCACGAGACTAAAAATAGTCTATGGGATCACCAACTTCCTTGTTTTTTTCCTTCTGCAATTCAATCCTTTTCTTACTTAAATTGATGATGAGTTGACCCAACCTTATAACAGTTCCATCGCTGAAAGGACAATGGCACATAATTGATGCTAACATACTACGGTAACTGTCCCTGATGTCTCTGAAAGCGTCACATTCCAAAATGAAATGTTTTTCTGATTCCACTGCCCCAGAAGTGCAAAAAGTGCATACCCTTTATTTCCAAGCTTCTTTAGGTCTCTTCCACCGTCCAGTTTCACACCAAAGTTGATGTCAGTTAGTTCTTAATTGAGCTATAAGAACCTTTTCCCTCCACGGAATGCTAGCTCTAATGTATTCTTTTTGTTGGAGATCACAAGTGGGGTTGAATTCATGAACATAATACTTCTTCTTTCTGCCCAACTCTTTTCCCCATATACCCTTACGGAACTTCTTCAACACAAAATTCTTTAATTCCTTGCTATTTGTGGGACATGCATTCAAGTAAATATTACATTTTTTCATCCATTTTTTGTTTTTTCTGATCCATGATTTCTTTCTTTCACTCATACCTTCATTGAAGATAACTTTCGGCCATATACCTTCTCCCATTTGCTCCATTCTCTTTAGGTACCTTATAAGACACACCATGGAAATTGATTCGATGGGCACTGCCCCTGTTTCACTCAACATTATCTCATAGGGAACCAAACTTCTTATTTTGAACTTGCTCATGATCAAGCGTTTTTGAATTTTTTCAATTTGTTTCCATTTTTAAATAGAGATGCTGCTAGCCCACAATTCACACCCATATAATATCACTGGACAAACTAGGAGTCCAAAAAGTACTTTGATCATGTTCCAATCCCATAACTTTGCCTCTCTACATCTATTTTGAAGTGCATATAATGCTTTCCTCCGTCCTAAAATTCTTTTCTTTCTGCAATCCTCCTAATTAAGCTTGTTGTTGAAATCGATCCCGAGGTACTTCTATTCATTTACTTCTTCAAGAATGTTGTCTTGAAAGAATAACGTATGTTGGCTTTGCTTCCTTTTATTAGAGAAAATCATTATCTTGGTCTTACTGGTATTAACTTGCATCCCCACTACTTTACAAAAATGCTGAAGGGCATATAGGTGCATCTGTAATCCATGGGCCTATTTAGCAACCAGCACGAGATCATCGGCATATAGAAGAAGCTTTATCACAAACTCCCCCAATCGAACAGCCTCCCCACCTTGCAAATTTAGCCACTCTTCCAGTTTGTCAATATATAAACCAAAAAGGGTAGGGGATAAAGGGAAACCTTGCTTGACTCCGATGTCACTTCTAAAACTTTCTGAAATGGATGCTGAAGCTCTAGTCTTGACTTTCACCTCTTCATAAATCCTATGGACAACAACTCTATATTGTAAAGGAATTTCAAGTTCTTCCATTCTACTCCATAAATTATCTCTAGGGACCGTGTCAAATGCCTTTTTTAAGTAAAAAAAGTAGCAAAACACTTCTTCTTTTCTCCCCCAAACCTTTTCAACAATGTGTCTCAGCGTGATATGATGATCTACTATAGAATGCTTCAGCCTAAAACCTACTTGCCCTTTTGCCTGCTTTTCTTTTACTTCTGCCCACTTACTGATTCTATTTTCTACCATGCCACTGAAAAGCTTTGCAAATAGAGGATTGATCATAATGGTTCTATAGTTGGAAGGATTATTAATGTCTCCACTTTTAAAAAGAGGAATTTCTAGACTAGTTGTCCAATCCCTTGGGAACCCTTGTTGAATGACATTGTTGAATATTTCCATGCTGTGGGGTGCCAAAATGTTCATTCCCCACTTTAGATATTCTGCTTGAAGTTCAACCAAGTCTCTTGCCTTCCCTGCTTTCAACTTTTTAATTCCTGCCTCCACCTCCTGTACTGTGAAAAGCTTTGTAGATGTGTTGATCCTGGGAGGAGGCTCAACCTCTACTTCTCTTTCATAGAGTTTCCTTGCATAGTAAATCCACTGATTGGCTGTAATGTGATTTTAAATTTGCTTCTTCCTTGGTTGAAGTGCCTGCCAAAATCGTTTTGGGTTATTCTTGCCTAGATATATCAGTTCTTCCCGCCTTGTTTGCATGAACTCATATTTTTTCTTTTTTTAAATCTGTTTATATAACTTTACATTCATCTTCCCCTCTCCTTTCTTTTTCAAGATTCTCCTTGCCATTTTTCATTCATCATCGAACCATGCATTCACAGGAAAACAATTTGATTTTGATTTCCTATTTTTTGATCTTTTGCACTTCTCAAGCGGACCCTGGATTATATTTGTTAACTCATGGCTGTTGAGGCTTTGGGGACCAATTTTCTCCTTCTGAATTGATCTCCTCAACATTTTTTTGAAGATAGTGCAATTTGCTTGTGTTAGAAGAATTTTTCCCCTTGATGCTGGTTGTTGAGAACATTGGGTTTTCCTCCTATTCCGTCCTTCTACTAACCAGGATAACTTTATATAAATTGGGTTATGATCTGATTTTAAATCCCAAATATGCTCTCCAATCTTAACTTCAGTTATTCTTTCTATTAGGCTTTGTGACCCAATAACATAGTCAACTACACTTGCCCCATTGTATGTGTTGCAAGTGAAGTTCCGAGACTTTTCCATCTCTCTAGACCATTGCAGATAATTAAGTTGAAAGCACCACACAATGTAAGCAACTCCTCTCCAAAATTATTACTAACTTTGTCATCTTCTGAACATCTCACCCATCGAGAATTCTCCTCTTCAATGAGCCAGATAGGATTGTGATCCTCTTTGCAGCAAAGAATAATAGCTTGTTGATTTGATATTCTAGCATTGAAATCTCCCACTAAAATAACTTCTCCTTGTTGAGAATATGCGGAAATATCTTGTTTTAAAGCTGCATATGGATCTTTGTTGTCCAATCCCTTATTTTTGTAAGTTTTTGATACTTGAGGCGCAAAATAACATGCTGCAATTCTTATGTCGTTCTCATTCTATGTTATGTTGAACCATAAATATTTCTTATTTGTATCTTTTTTCACTAAATGAATGTTACGACCTTCTTTTTCTTTCAGTAAAACTAGTATTCCTCCGTACCCTTTGCCATTTTCTGCTGCCTTGTTCCAAACTGTTAACTTCAAATAGCCATCAAACATAGGAGTTTTGCAACCATCATGTTCATGAGTTTCTGTGAGACAAATTATGTCTCTACCTTCTGCAATAGGCCCTATCCTATGTCCCCTCCTCCAAGGGTAACCTCTACAGTTCCAACAAACTAGACTTAGGTAGACCTGGGTACGATTTGGTTGCTACGCGGTTTGGCACACAAGACTCGAATTTGAGTCTTCGCCCCTTTCATCCATGTTGATCCTATTTTTTTCCTCCCTATTATAGACTTACCTGATTTTTGTTTTCCTTCCTAATATATGTCATACGCTGGTCATCTAACCTATCCACCAATCAAACCCGAAAAGAACTATACACTATAAAGCAAACATTTAATGCATCAGTATACATTGTCGCAATGTGAAGTTATTAAAATCTTTTTGATTATTATTTTTTCAGTAAATACCATATTTAAGTAGTAAGAGGGTATTTAGTCATATGAATTTTTATTTGACTAGTCAGAGTGGGACACATTGTCGCAATGTGAAGTCTTTTTAAAAAACACATTATTATTTTTTAATAAACGTCATATTTAAGTAGTAGTCTTAAAGGGTGCTTAGTCATATGGAGTTTATTTAATTAATTATAATTCGATGTATATATATATATATATATATATATATATTCACTTAAAATATTTAGGTAGAAGTAAAATATTTAATTATGCTGTAAAGTGTCTTTATTTGAAAACAACTCTCCTCAACTGCCACTTGTACCATTGTGTATCATTGATTTTGATGTTAGACGATTGAAATAATATCTACCTTAGGATTGAATATTTTTACTAATCACTTATAGAAATAAAGAAAATTGTTTTAGGTCCTCTAAACAACTGCTTCCTCCTTCACAATCTAGCCTTTCAGAGCCAGCTTGTCACCAAGGTTGTCTGTAAATTCGCCCTCCAAACTAGTGATGTGATGTAACTACACAGATATCTATTTGGATGTGATGTTGTCGCACATATATTGTTTGGATATAGATTCTTCGTGAGTTTTGACTATAGCACTACCACACTTTTTACCTAAATACTGCCTTTTCAGAGAATGCTTTAAGACATTAGATAAGAATTTACCCTATGTGTTTCAATGGATTTCCATTTTAGTTATGCAAGAGCTTATCGACGCTTTCTTCATAGGATTATTTGTTCTTGGGACATTTTGCGGGGCATATTTTGTATTCTTTTATACTTAGGCTTTTTGTTCTGATGCAGTTGGTAGTTTGATTTGTTTTGTTGTTCTCTGATTTTTCGGAAAGGATTCTTTATTTATTTTGATGAATAGTTTCAACTTTACATTTAATGTTTCAAGCGAAGTATTCAATGTGAACATTTTTTCTTATGGATGTTGTGTTTGATCATCCTGCAAAGAATCTCATCTCCTGGTTTGTACTTTTGTTCAAACAGTCATTCTCAGGGTTAAAAGCATGCCTTGTTTATATATACAGGAGAGGGTAACTTCCTCAACGTATACATTGAGAAGTTTTGGATTGGAGTGACTTGTGAGAAGGCTGGAAAACAAGAGAGAAATCCTTGCCATGATATAGTTGGTAGCAATTTCTCTTGTTATTCTGACTTTCGCCAACCCAAAGAAATCTCGTCTCATCCAGGAAATTAGAAGCCAGAGTGTGCGAAGGGTTGGGGAATGGAATGGGAACACACAAAATAATTATTTCCACGTTATGACATGCACTGGGGATAAAATGGAGGGATATGTGAATGTAAACATGGTCGGTGATGATATGCCAACATTCTTAGCCACACTAATGATGCTGGTAAAGTCTGCTGGTGGAGACATTCCAGTGATTGTTGTGTAAGTTATTGTCAAAGTAACGAAGCTGTATATATTAGAAGGTTATGATTCTAGTGATTGTTGTCTAATTTATTAGTAAAGCGATGAAGCTGGAGTTTCTAAGAGGCTAGGATGTCGTGGACTGATAAATACGCAACTGGACAAATCATTTTTCTTTTTGGCTATGCAAGAAAATTCACAGGAACTGTTAGAGCTACTATGTGAAGCGTTCTTAAAGAAAGTGCCCACTAAAATATAATGGAAAGTGTGATAGCTCTTTGTGATGTTAAGGTTTCTATTTGGCATAGATTTATGTTAATCACAGATTTAATTTGAGCTGAGAGCATAGAACACTTAAATTTCTGTTTTTGGGTGCAAATTTATTTTGGAATGCAAAAAAAACAATTAATCAATTACAGAAATAAAGAAAATTGTTTTAGGTCCTCCAAATAGCTATTGCCTCCTTCACAATCTAGGCCTTCAAAGCCTATTTTGTCACCAAGGCTGCCTATAAATTCGCCCTCCAAACCAGTGATGTGATGTCACCGCACAGATATTGGTTTGGATGTGATTTTTCCGCACATATATTGTTTGGATACAGACTCTTCGTGAGTTTTGACCATAGCACTACCACGCTTTTTACCTAAATATTTCATTTTCAGAGATTGCTTTAAGACATTACACAACAATTTACCCTATGTGTTTCAGTGGATTGTCATTTTAGTTAGGCAAGAGCTTATCGACACTTTCTTCATAGGATTATTTGTTCTTGGGACATTTTGTTGGCTCTGGGGCATCTTTTGTATTCTTTTATACTTAGGATTTTTGTTCTAATGCAGTTGGCGGGCTGATTTGTTTTGTTTTTTTCTGGCGCTTTCGGTTCACTGTTCAACGTGGAATAACAGTCCATACAAATTGAACTCTCGCTACGGTATTCTCTATTTGCAGGGTTATTTAAATTTCCAAGTTTAGTTTCTGGATTTCCCTTGAATATTTTTTGAACACTATAGCTTCACAATTTTTTTATTTTTCTTTGCATGTAGGGAGTGGATTCAATTTTGGGGGAACCAAAGACAGAACATCCAAAAATTATTTCAATCTTCGAATCGTAAGAAACTGTTCAGCTAGATGTTCCTGTAATTATTGTTGAAAACTATAAGACAATATAAGTAGGTAAAGATGAAGTTATTCGATGTGAACAGGATAATGCTTGTGAAGACAATGAGCCAACACATAAGTGTTATCTCAATGATATTGATAATGTGAATGTGGATGAGATCTCAGAGATTATAGAATAGGAGGAAATCAATCAACTTCTCGCATAAGAGATGCATAAGTTGTTTTGTTATGTTGGGTTTTTGGGATTAAAACAATTGTCCAGAAAATCTATTTGTATGTTAGAATAATACCTTTGTACTTTGTATTAAGAGAGTGAGTAATTTTTGAATAGTTGTTACAACAACGTTCTCTTTATATTTTTCTCTTTGTTTTTTTGGTGGGCTTCCTTTCATCATTGTTATGGATAAACCATCAATTTGCAAGTTTATTTAAAATTTTCATCAATGCAAGTTTATTTAAAATTTTCATAGGAAATGTAAACTTGTTTATTAGAATGAATTTGATGTAATAAATTTAAAACAAAACTAAATATAATAAGTTTAAAAAAAATTATATTTAGAAATGGATGTATGTGAAATCTTTTATACACTAGCATAATAAGGTTTGGTTTCATGTTGAAAAAGACAATGAAGTCATTTATTTTCTACTAGGTAAGGGATTCAATATATTATTTCAATGTAATATTGCATGATTTAAATTAAATTTTTTTGGTTCTCTTCTTCTTCGCTGAGATCTTTTATGAAATTTAATGTCTGAATTCTTTAATAATTAAATTTAATTCAAAGGTACTTAATGTTGAATATAAGTTTTAAAAGTTATTTACATTACTTTGTTGGTATTGTATTTTTGGTGTGTTGTAGTGACTCTAGCTTAAAGACCATCCTGAGACAAGAAAAACATATATGAATGATGTCAAATCCTTTTAGTTTCCTAGAATAAAATTTAAAAAATGTGAAAATAAACTCATTATGTGGTGTGTCCCAAGGTATAGGAACAAAATGCTAAAATATGTCTTAGCCCAAACTCCTACAACTTTTGCATTCAACAATGATTATTGGTGAAACAATTTATATTGACAACATTGTAACCCTCATGAATTCATCGCCAAAATATGCCATGCTTTTATAGATTTTATTTAAACAAACTAATAGGTTATGGACTATCTAGGGGATTATTAGTGACTTAGACACATTTATACTAACTTTCTTACAGTAATTTCTTAACCTTTTGATAACTGCCTCAAACATTATAACTAATCAAGCATAAAATGTCAAGAAATAATTATCATTGTATAAGTTTGAACCCCATATGGAATTTGATGATAAGGCTCATGTTTACCATCAAAGTTACAAGTAACTTCAACTAAGAAAGCATGGAAAAGAATGGCTACCACTTTGTGTGTGGACTTTGCCATGTGTTTTCTTTCCTATGTTATTTCTTTACAACGTTTCCTTTGCAACGTATGGTGCAATTTCTAGTTATATAATTACGTCGTAAGGTGTCCTTATTTGAAAACAACTCCCTTCGCGGCCACTGTGTCCATGTTTGAGCCATTGGATCAAATGTTAGATGATTGAAATGTTTTAAGCCATTATATCCACAAGTAAATAGTTTTATATATGTCTTTTATAATGTTAGTTTTTTTCTTTATAATAAGTTAGATTGAATTTAGGTTTGGGTGAATTTTAAGTTAAAATGTTGTTATTAAAAATTTGTTAGATTTTAACCTCAATTTTTTTAATAAAATTTAAATTAATAACTTAATAAAACAAGATTTTACATAAATTAGTTTAATGAATAAAAAAAATTGTAAAATACATAAACATTAAATTTTTGGGTACATAAACATTAAATTTTTATTTTCAATGAAATTTATATCATAAAATTAAACTCGCCAAACCAATTACTTTATATTACATGGATAAAAAACAATATAAAAAAAGGAAAATAACTATTTATATATTTAAATATTATATTTTTGTGTTACTATACTCTCCAACAAAGTATGATATAAATGTTGTAATGTCATGTTTAACATTTTGATTATGTCAAATTACACAAAATTAAAAATAAAAGTAAATTAAATAAAAAGATTGACATAATGTAATGAACATTTTAACTAGGTCAAAATACAATAAAATATAAAAATAATAAAATAAAATAATAATAAACTATAAACACAGCCCATGGTATTGACCCATGGTATTCATGTGGAATGTAGTTTATTTAAAGGGGGGAATTAAGATGGCCTAAATCAATCTTAACTCTGGATCTACCAAGAGCCAAGAGCGATCAAATGTATTGATATGCAAACCTTTTTTAGAGTGAAAAGAGAATTGATCCCTCTCATAAATAATAATGATCTAAACTAATTATTTAATAAAATTATTTTTAAATGTTTATAACCATTATTCTTTTAAAATTTCACTTAATAAAATGTATCTAAATTTTCATACATCCAAATTAATAATGATTTTTTTAAAAATATGTGATCTTTTTTTAATTTCCAAATTATTTCACGGGACATGATTTATCTTGAGCAATAATGATGAATGTTCATAATTCTCATTTCTTAAATAACACTAAATTTACCTTTAATTACTTAATTGTAATAGTTTGTAACTACATACATAGGAAAATGTCACGAAGCTTATCTCAAGTTCCATTCATTTATATACAAGTATATGGAAGAAGAAAAGTAGGTCAATGGAGACTTATCAATAATATATGATTCTTTAGAAGGAAACGATGTTGACAAGGCTATGGAGGACCAAATAGAAAAATTAAAAACAGAAGAGGACTCTTCAGAAAAGGAGTTAGTTTAGGATTTTGGAATCCAGATGATCTACATTATCTCGTTGATTCAAGCAAGCACTCAAAAAGAGACAAACAATAGAGATATAGAGACAATTTATTCAAAAACAAGAGAAAGCTAGAATTATAGCTCGAGATAGAGTTATGGGAAGAGAAGCATTCCAATTGTAAGGAGGAGTCAGAGTTACATGAGTAGTAGTTCACCCAACATAATTCTCCATCACTTATTTTGGAGGAGTTGGAGATGAGAAAGTTCCTACTACCTCCTCAGTTGAAGAAGACCCACATGAGAAAATTAGAAGAGATTCCTCAATGTTATTTTCATTTGACATTCAGTCACTCTGCTCTTTTATGTCTAGTGGTCTCTTTACCTCTGCACTTAAATTCAATGACTCAGAAAATACTAGACAAAAGACACTTACCTATTGAAATTAGTTGAAAAAAAATGTATTTCTAAAAATAATATCCTTTCAAAATAAAAATGTACTATCACCAGGGAAGGGGGTTATTACATTTAATTTTTTTTCACATTCTTGTCACTACAAAATTTGATTGTTGCTTTTTATTTGATGGGAAAATAAATGATCTTTAAAAGGCACTAAAGTCTTGAATTATGATCCGCAAAGAAGTCATTATACATTATAAAACTTTGCGTTCAATGTTATTTTGGTTATATGCACCTTTGCTATACACATGACAAAACATTGCATATTTGCATTCACATGGATGCATATGTATACTAGGGGGGTCACACTTAGTGTTATATTGGTTATATGCGCCCTTGTTATATATATGATAAACATTTGCATATTTGCATCTAATGGTTTTGAGGACACAATGATACTAAGAGGATTGCACTCAATGCTATATTAGTTATATTAACCCTAGAAAACTTCACATATTTGCATCTAATGATTTTGAGGATACAATGATACCAAGGGGATTGCCCTCAATGTTATATTGATTATATTAACCCTTGTTATATACATGAGAAAACTTTGCATATTTTGCATCTAATGGTTTCGATGGATTATTCAAACAACCAAGCTAGAAGGTATTACAAGAAATACTCATTATGAGTTCAACATGTCACAAGTGAGAATTTAACCACGATGGGAGGATAATAACATTTCTCCGTGCCAACTAAAATAAACCCAATTAACATATATTATAATCAAAATTTGAATATTATATATTTTTATATAATTAAATTTTGAATATTATACCAATTTTTGTTTCCATTTTTTTTACTGATTCTAATTCAATCTCAATTTTTGAAGTTAACCAATTCAATCGTCAATTTGGTTTGATAACATTGTTTGATTCAAGCATAACAAGTTATTACACTTAAATTGTTTTCACATTCTTGTCACTACAAAATTTGATTGTTTCTTTTTATTTGAGGGGAAAATAAATGATCTTTAAAGGCACTAAAGTCTTGAATGATGATCCTTAAATAAGTCGCTATACATGAAATTTTGCATTCGATGTCATTTTCGTTATATGCACCTTTGCTATATACATGATAAAACATTGCATATTTGATTTCATATGGATGCATATGTATACCAGGGGGGTCACACTTAGTGTTATATTGGTTATATGCGCACCTGTTATATATATGAGAAAAAAATTGCATATTTTCATCTAATGGTTTTGAGGACACAATGACACTAAGGGGATTTCACTCAATGCTATATTAGTTATATTGACCCTAGAAAACTTCGCATATTTGCATCTAATGATTTTGAGGATACAATGATACCAATGGGATTGCCCTTGATGTTATATTGATTATATTAACCCTCGTTATATACATGAGAAAACTTTGCATATTTGCATCTAATGGTTTCGAAGGATTATTCAAACAACCAAGCTAGAAGTCATTACAAAAAATACTCATTATGAGTTCAACATGTCACTGGTGAGAATTGAACCACGATGGGAGGATAATAACATTTCTCTGAGCCAACTAAACTAAACCAAATTAACATATATTATAATATTATATATTTTTATATAATTAAATTTTGAATATTATACCAATTTTTGTTTCCAATTTTTTACTGATTCTAATTCAATTTCAATTTTTGAAGTTAACCAATTCAGTCACCAATTTGGTTTGATAACATTGTTTGATTCAAGCATAACAAGTATAAAAGTGCCTATAAATGTTTACCACCAGCCTAGATCCATCTTAAATTGGGATCAAATCTATTTTCCCTTTAAAAGAGGTTTGTATCTCAAGATATTTTATCCCTCTCGACCCTTGGTAGATGCAGAGTTAAGAGCGATCGAAATTGGTTTTAAAAATAATATAATTTATAGATGCAAAGTTAAGAGAGATCTAAATTGGTTTTAAAAATAATATAATTTATGGTTTGTATTTCATGTCTGAAATATACTGAAGTATTAAGTATAAATATTTTGTTTACTAAATATTATTTTTATAGATTAATATAAATTATAATATATTAATAGTAATTTGTATTGAAAACTTTGAAAAAAATAATATACAATTTCTAGCGAGATTGCGATTTCATGTTGTTCAAAATACACTTTTGAATGCATAAAAAAAATATGCACCCTCAAATCCCCAAAGGTACTTGATATTTGCAAATTAAACAACTTAAAAATATGATTTTAAAAAAAAATTACTAGATTTTGAATAAAATTGACCTAAAAAAATGCTTAGAATAGAACCATTTCATCTATTAATTAGAATACACAAAATTAATTAATAATCTTGATAAAAAATGCCATAACCTTTAATTATTAATCCATTTTTACATTATAGTGTTTAATTATATGTTTATTTATTTATAATTTTTGAATTTCACTTATAAATTGAGATAAACATTTTCATATATGTATTATTTACTATAATTATTGTTAAATTTTAATCAATCTTAATTAATTTTAAAAATATTATTAAATTATGATTTTTTTTAATTTCTATTAAATTAAATATTATATATAAATATCACTTGAGTCTATAACTTACTAAACTATTCACTTTTATTCAGTGTATTTGTTTGTCTTAAAGTAATTTTGAGAAAAGCTTTATGACTCGTGGTTTGGTTATAGCCAATGGTTTTGTACTTTAAATTTATTTAATCTATTAATTTTTGTCTATGTTTTGTACTTTATATTTACTCAATTTATTTAAATTTTCTTTTATAAATTAAGATGGTCTAGATAGATCATTGTCAAGTGAAATTATTTTACATTGATATATATATATATATATATATATATATATATATATATATATATATACAGAGAGAGAGAGAGAGAGAGAGAGAGAGAGAGAGAGAGAGAGAGAGAGAGAGAATTGGAATATCAATTAAATTTCCTCGTCGTTTTTTTTTAATATTTTTCCCAACATTTAAAAATATTAACAAATTTTTTTACATTGTCTTTACACATCTCCTCTATACTAATTTGTAGAGTGCCTCTCCACATAATAAAAATAAATCATTACTTTCAACAAAATGTCACTTAGACACATGTTTAAACTATTTGTTTCACACAATTTATTCTATACCGAGTTGTAGAGCGCCTCTCAACACAATAAAAATAAATCATTACTTTCAACAAAATGTCACCTAGACACATTATCTTGTTTAAACTATTTGTTTCACGCAATTTATTTAAACATTGGATTTAGTAGCATCTATGCATATTTGCTTTGCAAAGTACATTTTCAATATGGTTGTGTTAATTGAATAATGTGATAATATAGTAAGAACATGTTAATAGAAGGAGTATTACCGAATATAAATTAAATATGATAATTTTATAATTAAATGTGATAATGATTGTGGTTGAATAAGATTAATTTTGGTTTATCAAATGTATAAATTTAAATTAATTACTATGATTTATTTGAATTATTAAAAGATGATAACACTTAATTAAAATAAAATGTAAAAATCCAAATAAAGTTTAATGATGTTGGTTATTTTAATGATATTGGTTTTGATAGTTTTTTATAATTAATGTAGCGGTGACTATTTCAATGTATGGAAGCCCCATAATTGAAGGGATTTTAATTCTAATTGTAAAATTCTTCTTCATCAATAAATTATCCCACTGATAAAATTGTGAGGGTTTTTTACGAAAAATTGTAAAAGATAGAGACCTTGGTTTCAAACATAGGGGAAAACAAAGGATACACTATAGAATAGTGTAACGTCGACATTTTCACCTTACTCAAGAAGAGTAAGGTGTCTCATTCAAGGTGTGTTGTGACCTTACTAGGATATGGAATAGGACCAGGCATCAAGGGGAGTTGTGCAAAGACTATCATTCCCATCTACTCTAGAAATCATGGCACTTGACATATAACCATCGCAAAGAGTAACTAGCAAAGCATCCAAAGAGACAAAAGGCATATATGTTGTTTCATAAGAATTTTTTTAAGGAAGACCATGCAACTAACACATTCAGAACCATAAAGCAACCTCGCAACTCTTTGAATTAACTTACAACATCATTACATTCTGGATGTAAGGCCCTTTATGTAGGACAGGAGAATGAGCACAAAAAGTAGCTCTGAATCAAATAAGCACAGAACAAAGCTAAGTCCAATAGACTCAGCGACAGCATCTCGGCACATGAGTGTCTTCTCTCTCTTTTTCTTGTTTCCTTTTCCTTTATATTTTATTATTTTCTCTTTCCTGAACTATTAGTCTCTTCCTCGAATGCCATGCCCTTTCCTCCTTGGTCGTTTTTGTGGCTCGACTACGACAGCTCCATCTCTCGTTGACGGCCTTTGCAGATCAGTTGTGCTTTCATGTCCCCATATTTATTTCTTGCCAACTTCGGTGTTCGAAATATCTTGACGAATTTTCTCTCTTTCCCTCTGTTGTTTCCTCCACAGCTACCCTTTGGTCAGACTTGGTCAAAATGTGTCAAAAAATTGTCCCCCCAAAACGAACGACCTAAGAGGCCCTAACCACAATTGATTGACTCTTCCCTGAGTCAATATTTTGTTGATGTTGTTGTTTCTTCTTAATGTTGCGGGGCTCCTGCTTGTGCTGCTTATTCTTGAATTATTCCTTCATGTGCTATAGATTCTCCTTCAAACGAAGGACCCAACTATGGGACAGATTGGACTGTTGCAGTCTTGAATTGTCTATATTCAGAAAGGGTCAATCACCAGGAATTTGTCAGAGTGACAACTTGCTCAATAAATTACGTGGTAAGTTTAGTTGTCGGTTGGCCTGATCTTGCATTCAGGGGAGCATTCCACTGAGTATTTTCTTCTGCGTTGAGTTATTTTAGTTTCTAGAAATGGACCTGTGTTCATGGCTTGAGGTCGCAGAGCAGAGCCTTGGTGATGTGTGAGTCATCCTCAATCTAATGGATCTTCTTCTCGAGCATGTCAGTTTATCCAAAAATATCTTTTTGTTGGTTGAGGTTGGATGTATTCAAGGATTGGTTGAACAAATGGTGAGCCTGTTGTTGCAGAGAATAGACCGGTTGATTGTTCTTGGCAAGGAACCCCAACCGGTCATGAACCTGAGTGAAGATTTCTTTCACCTTTCCAGTAGCCTGATGAAGGGAGGCTTTCAAAGAAGCCACATCAGTAATATTATTCTCAATATCATTGGCATATTGGGTGGAAAGATCAGGGAGTGCTCTTTGGTCTACTGCAATAGTATTTTGAAGCTCCTTGTTTCCTGAAACAAGGTTGGTGCATGCAATTCTGATGCGATCACAACAATTTGTGAGAGTTTAGGCTGAAAAGTCCTCTAGTGTGTTTGGTACTACCTCAACAATGGTAGGCCAAAGAGCCTAGAATTTGGCACTAATATCATCAACCTATTGTTGTAGAACTTTCTTTTCTTAGATAAGTTGATCTCATTCAGCCGCAATGGAGAGAATTTGTTGTTGTTGTTGCTCATGTTCAACTGTCAAGGTGTTGTGCAGTGCCTCTGCTTAGCAAGAAACTAGTTGAAAAAAAGTAAATAACTGAGAGGATGACTAGTTATGAAGGTCATCGAGCGTCATGGTATTAGGTGGAGGTTACCCAGTTTGCACAGGTTGTCCACTGGAAATCGATTTCTTGGATTTCCCCAGAGGTAAAGTTTCCCATTGTAGGGTATTTACAGTGTGGGAACTAGTGTAGTTTGGAACATAATATGATGGCGAAATGTGAATGGGGTGTAGTTTGGAACATAATATGATGGCGAAATGTGAATGGGGTTGGATGTCTAAGGTAATATGTTTATAAATTCTTGGCCATGTGGACTAGAGTGAATATGTTGGGCATTTGTCGATTGAGGTATTAATTCCAATAACAAGGACAACAAAGGCATGGTAATTGAATCCCTAGTTATATGGTGAACATCGAGGGAATCCTAGTCAGTGCCAGTGATGGATTGAATTAAAGAATCAACCTCCATCTTGGTCTCAGTATTAAGGAGGTTACTAGTCAGAGGAAGGTCTGAAATGGTTCTATAGGGGGGTGATGTGTGGGGTAATGGGTTGTGATACATGGGGGACATAGTGGAGGTGGATTGAAATATTTCCTCAATGATTTGAGTGTCAGCGTGAGAGTGTGGTTCTTCTCCGTTGAGATTGACGACATAGGCAGAGGTAACTGGAATGGGCTTTCGGGAAGCTAAGGGATTTTGGGTAGAAATTAGAAGAGTTTCCTGGACTATGGGTTCAGTAATAGAGTGAGGGCCCATTGGGGGAGGGAGCCAACCATTGGGCTGAATGATAGAGTACTAATTTGAATAACCTTAATAAATTTATGATGACCCGAGAGTTTATAGAGTGTTTCAAATTGATACACAGTTGTCTCGGATATCTTCAAGATAGGATTGAGTGTCTCTTCTGCTACTCGCTTATGAGAGGCGGAGGGTCTCTCGTCGAGTAGTGGTTGTGGAAACATCCCTTCAAAAGAATATGTCCGCTCTATTTCCCAAAATTCAACAACAATATCTGGTCAGGAAAAAACTTATGTGTGGAACACCTCTTCCGAGAGAATGAAAGGCAAATCACATGTGGAATGTTTCCGGGTTGAAAACCTTGGAGAGAATCTAGGTGGCGTCATGGAGAAAATCAAACCATATGGCATGTGAATAGTCATTTAAAATCAATTTTGTGATTCTAGGGACGGATTTTGATCTGAATATGAAATTTATTTTTTCATTGCTAATTTCATCTTCAAAATTATAAACATTTTAATGATTTTTTGCTTCATGTGCATAGGTTTCTTGAGGTGTTTGTGAGTGTTAAATAGGTAAATGTATTGAGTTTTATGTTAAATTCATGAGCAATTTAAAAATTAAAACACAATGTTGAACATCAACAATAAAATGTACAACAAACCATCAAATGATCCATTAACACAGTGTTTTGATTAAGGAGTTCACCCCTCCTCGACTACATCTCCTTGGTCCAACTTCCATGGCTTGGGCCTTTGTATTAGCTCATATGTGAAATTTTTTTGTTTACAATCCTTTACTACTTCTGAAACCTACTTCAATGTGTTCAGAATGTCAAAATCATTCAGAATAGACTCTTCTTGAGCCCAATTTGGTCAAAATTTGCAAAATTTATACTTCATTCATTTTTTTCCCTAGGAATCTCCTCCAAAACTGGAGAGAACTGCAATTAGCGCAGCTAATTTTGGAGTTGGCACTAAATTTGGGGGCTCCGCCGGTTTAACCGCCAAGATAAGAGCGAGTTAGTTAGTGTTTAAGTGTGATTAGGTGGAGTTTAATGCGCTATCTACACGTTTAATATGGAGCGCTCCACCATGGTTATATTTCATGTACATATGGTGAGGAGGCTGGCTCGCGGGGTCGGCCCCCTCCTCCTAACGTCGAATGTTTATATAACATATTTATATATGTTTTTTTCTATACATAATAATTTTCAATGCATGATCTAATGGTTTGTTATGTGATTTGTGCAGGGGATGTCGGGGTGTCGACCCCAACCTCCGTTGTTCTGTTAACATAAAATAATTTGCCCCATAAAATATTTAATCCGACCTTTTGACCACATACAATATTTCGACCTTAGGATATAATTCGACCTTTGAAAGGGGGGCACGTGGTGGCCTCCAGGCTTGCCACGTGTCCTCTTCCCATTGGCTCCTGAAACATCCAATGAACTTGAAACAAGTCACCCACTTCACAACTAACCACAAATTGACACTTGGCATTGTGTCATTGGGAGATTTGAAGGAATATTCCTATAATATTCTTTTTTTTTACTAGGCTGCCATGTCACCAATCTTTCCTTTTTTGCAAAAAAAATAGTTTTTTATGAAAATGAACAACAAGCTATAACTTTCACATACGGAGTCAGTTTTTTATGAAACGAATTGCGTCGGATTCCTAGAAATGAGCTCTTCATTTTCGTTCAGGTTCTAATTGATTTTAAGATCTTCCATTTTTTAGCTTAACACTAAGCACCTTATCAGCTTTGGTGACAACAAGCATATTTTCATACCATTCAGCAAAGCAGGCCTCATTTATTTCCTTGTTGTTTGGGTTCCATGAGGTCTGCCATGGGGAGTACCTAAGTGCTAAGGGATGATCTTTAGAGACTGGGGCTGGCTCTTTGCCTTCGGGATGGAACCGTTTTGTCATTTCCAAAGATACAACTATATTATTCCATAGTACTCTAGAGATGGTATCCAAAGTGCATTCACCATTTGTTTAATGTCACGTGATTTTCTAGGAAATTATGTAACATGATAATTTGATGGAGGGAGAATTAATTATTTCAATGGGGTCTCCTTTGTCGTCACGCTAAGTAGCATACTTAATGTAGTAGTTTTTTTCACATGTTTTCTTCCCGCACCTAGAGGTATTATGGAACGTAGATGACATTGTGGCTCCCGAAACATACAACCCCATCAATTGTTGGATGTCACTGGTTTCTATGGGGTATCCTCTATCGAGCCATAGAGAACCTCCATGCAACCTACTGATAAGGAATTTGGTGAATTACATAGTTGTGCCTAAATTTCTAAATACTGGTAAATTACTCAAATTCATCAATGTGGATCATTGTAATCCTCAGAAATCGTCTTTGATTTTGGAAGAGTAGCTTCCATATTCTCTGGTTGCAGTCTTTGTGAAAACTCTGCGCTTGAGCGCAGGGAAATGGAAGGAGTCTGATAAATCATTGTCGATGAGCATGACCTTCTCACATTTACCAAAAATACTCTCAAGTTTTGTCACTTTGTGGTCGGATAAAGGGATTAGAATAGTAGTTTTGGATACCTTAGTCATGACTGTAACTCATATAATATACACAACAGACACGATAGGCTTGAATTTGGATTGAGAACCAGGGGAATTTGACACTGAAGCTAGAGTGAGCAGTTTGACCACTTAAGCTTCTACAATGGAGAGCTTAATGTTGTCATGCAAACGATATAGAAGTACTTGACACGACACTTGTGATTACACCATTTAACTAAAAAATGCGACAACTTGCTATACTTGATTTGAATTATAGCATTAACGATGACTATGGCTTGTAAATGATCTGGATGACACAAAAACTCAAAAGGTGGGTGATCATGATGGTAAATTATTACAAGATGATGGAAAAACCAAAATATAACCAGAATGTGTCAGGGATATTACATGAGAGATTTAACCCAAATTTGAAAAGACACAAGGAATTATTAATAATTATGACGGATAAGATGACTTCCATGTGTGTTTCCCCAAGCACAATGAGTTGTGGAGGGACACACTCAACTAGCTAACGAACATGATGCAAGTAAATTTATTCGCAATTAACGTAATTGACATAACTGACATAACTAAATCAACTTCAAATTTAACTAAGTGACTCTATCCTAAAAATAACTATGATCCCCCTTCAGATATTAAATCAATTTATTAAGAAGTGGGTGCACCATGGAAGGGCTTCAGGTGTGCGCCATTCACCCAACTAGGCAATAGGATTTCATCTGGTTGTGCAATTTTAATAGCTCTAGACTCTCGCACTTCCGCAATAATGAATGGTCCCAATGAGTGCATTTCAAGTTTCCCAGGATGTTTTAGAAACTTACTATCATATAGGAGAACCTTGTCACCAAGTATGAAGGACTTCCTCTTGATGTGTCAATCATACCATGCTTTCAGTCTCACCTTCTCAACAGTCCAAAAACCTAGCTTCATCCAACTCCCATAGTTCATCCAGCCTTTTTTCATTTGACCTGTCTTGTGACATCTGAGTCTCTTGCGCAATAAAGAGGTTTGGAATTATGAACTCGAGAATTACTATAGCTTTGATCTAGGTGGATATTGGTGGCCACCTGCCTAATCCACCTAGATAGTTTCATCAATTTTCTTATTTACTATTTTTAGAAATTTTTGGGTCCTGAACTTTTGGAGCAATTTTGACCCCCTAAACGATTTTTTTAGGTCTGCTACAGTCTCATAGCCAAAGGTAGCGTACTGTGGTAAAACCTGTAGTCCTTGTAGAAATCTTTCCAACAAGGTATCATACACACCAAAAGGAGACAATATGACCAAGTTACAACCCCGAGAAGTTGGCTGCCCAACTAACCCCAACAAGGCCCATAAACTCTTGGTGTTACATCTCCTCGGGTTATGGCTTTGGTTGTTTACGGTTTTCAATTATTTTTTAATAATAAAATTTCCCTTGAGCCTCATTGTAACATAGTTCACAAGCATGTAGCCGCCACATCTCTTCTCAGAGATAAGCTACCATCGCGAGAGCTAGATCCTTTCAATTATGTCTGTAAGCATTTTTAGTATTTGATATTAATGAAATGAAATAGTATTTTTGTTGCATCTCTATATTTGTGATTATATTTGTATTATGCTTTGTTCCTTATTAAATTCGGATAAGTGGTATCATAGAAGTCTTCTCTTTCTCTATTTTTTTATTTTCATGTCCCCAATGATGTCAGGGTATAAGGATTCAAGGCTCAATCTTGTTGAACCCTTGCAAGATCAGCATCGAAAACCTCGACGGCCTCCCATGGTGTGTAAAAATAGAGATGATGGAGTAGGAGATCCTATTAAAATACTGCTCGAACAATCCTATGGTGTATTCCCACGGGCGACACATATTCATTCAACAGTCACTTTGGAGGCGTTGCTCCCTTCAAGCTACAATTCAACTTCAACATTCCTGTGTTTGAAAGCCAGATAGATGCAGATGTCGTAGATAGATGGTTGAATTTGTTGGAAGGCTATTCTCCGGTCCATGATTTCTCCAATCAATAAAATATTACCTTTGCGCTCCTCAAAGTCACCCCCCATGTCAAATATTTGTGGGAAACCTACCGTGAACAGAGGGATGAGGAAGAACACTCACTTTTTTCAGCCACACCCACCTGGAATTCATTTCCAAATAGCATCAAGGAACAATATTACCCCATGGGGAGCTATGAGGACAAGTACATCCAATGGACCACATTGCGGTAGGAAAGGGATCAAGATGTGCATGAGCTGACGAATTTTTTCCATACCCTGCACACAAAGTTTGTTATTAAATATTTAGAAAAACATTTGGTTCTCAAGTACCACAATTGTTTGTATAGATAAATTTAGGAGGAAATGGGTTTCCTCGACATTACCTTTCTTGGCATGGCATATCGATATGCCGCCAAGATTGAGCATAAATTTAAGCAGAAGAAGCAAGACTTTGAATCCACGAATCCGAAACGAGGGAAAGGCACCCCCAAACCGCAGAACAAAGGGCAAAGCCAAAGCAGAGCGACTTAGGAAAACCCACTGAAGCAGCAAGAAAAGAACAACACCACAAATCCAAAGAAGGACACGGGGAAGTGGTGTGAATTTCATAAAATCTCTACTCACAACACAAGTGAGTGTTGGGCCAAACAATCGTTGGTGGTCGTGAAAACAAGGCATCCTCAATACGCTGTTTTGATTCTGAGTCAGAAATGGACAAGGGGAATGACAAAGGGAAGCAAATCATTGATGCGAAACCTAGTGCCACCATTGGCACCACCAAGCTCCAAAGGAACGAGCCCGAGGATCCAAAGGACAAGGAGCCCCTCTTCCATTCCCAGATGTGGGTGAAGGGTTCTCCACTACAATTTAGTGTTGATAGTATAAGCCAAAAAAACCTCATTTTAGTAGAGGTCATGAAGTGGCTCGGGTTACCGACCACAGCACACTCGTAACCATATACCATCAGGTGGCTTCACCAAGGAAGAGATCTTCATGTAAGCCAGAAGTGTCTCCTTCCCCATAGCATCAAGCCCTTCATGGACGAGGTATTATGTGATGTTGCTCCTCTTGAAGTTTCTGATGTATTCTTAGGCCAACCATACTTGTGGAAGCAACATGGTGTGTATGAATATAGGCCTTGTTATGTTATTATTACTTGGGGAAATAAGTTGTACAGGATACCAGAGGTAGTACTGCCTTATGCCATCTCTTTGATTACTACAAAGTAATGTAGTAAGCTTTTTTCCCAAACCAGGGAATTTTTTTCATTACGATTTTCCCACAGGACAAGAAGAATATTGTGTTCGCAGCCTCCAAACAGGGCTCCCTTGCGTGATAGCCACAGATTAAAAAAGTCGAGAAGGAATACAAGGAAATGTTCTCCTCACCCACAGGGGTTCCTCTGCACTGTCAGGTCAAGCACTCCATCGACCTGACCCCAGGTGCACCGCTGCCAAATGGAACAATATATTGGCACTCCATTCAGGAGAATGACGAAATCAGGAGGTGGATTTAGGATTTGCTGCAAAAAGGTCACATCGATCCGATTTCATCGCCCTATGGGAACCCGATCATGTTGGTGCAGAAGAATGATGGGACTTGGAGACTCTATATTGACTATCAGGCACTGAACAAGATCATTGCCCGAAATAGGTACCCAATCCCACAGATTGATGACCTTATGGACCAACTCAAGGGGGGAAATTATTTCAGCAAGATTGACTTGAAGTCAGGGTATCACCAGGTACCAATCAAACCCTTCGATGTGTGGAATATTACCTTCAAATCTAAAGAGGGCCTTTTCAAATGGTTGTTCATGCCTTTCGGGTTGACGAATTCTCCTGCAAAATTCATGAGGTTGATGGACGACATTTTGAGTCCATTAACCAACTCATTTGTAGTGGTGTGCTTGGATGACATCCTGATATTCAACAAAACATGGGAAGAGCACCTCCACCACATCCGACAAGTCCTCCAAACATTGTGGCAACACAATTTGTGTGCCAATTTGGAGAAGTGCACTTTTGGCATGACCTAGGTTAAATATTTGGGATTCATTATTGATGAGCAGGGGGGGATTCAAGTCATTTGGGATTGGCCAGCCCCAACCACTCTAACATAGCTCCGTAGCTTTCTGGGTCTTTCCAATTTCTACTATAGGTTCATGTTGGGATTCTCTCATATCACTTGGCCCTTGAGTCAAGTCACCAAGGGAGGAGTGAAAGAAAAATTCTTTCAGTTTGAATCTCAACAAAAGGCATTTGTAGAGTTGAAACGTGGCCTCTGATTTGCACCAGTTCTCACATTTCCAGACTTGCAACAACAATTTGAGATTGAGGCAGATGCCCTTGACTATGTTGTTGGGGCAGTTCTTACTCAAAAGGGGCATCCAGTGGCATATCACAGTGAGACACTTTTTGAAACAATACGGAAGTATACCACTTATGAAAAACATATTTATTACATTGTGTAGGCTTGACAATAATGGAAGCATTAGATTTTGGCGAAGGAAACAGTCATCCACATAGACCACCGACCCCTGCAGTTCATACAGACACAAGGGAAGTTGCAGAAATATTACTGTCAAAAGTGGATGACACACATACAAAAGTCTCATTTGAACATCAAGTATAAGAAGGGCAACACCAATAATGTTGCACACTGCCTCAACTGACCACCGATCGTGGCGCTAACCACCATGCTTAACTCTTATGGACATGATACTTCTGATTGGTCACTTCTCTACAAAAGTGATCCAGAATTCGGCTACACATACAAGACGCTCCTGGAGAGTAAGAAAGTTCCATATTTTCACCTCTAGTATGCACTGCTATGTCACCTGGGAAACTTTTGTGTTCCTTCAAGCGAGCTTGCCAAAATTATTTGGGAAGCGCACTACAGTCGAGTTGTTCAGCATTTTAGGGTCGAGAAAATAGTGGCAGTACTAAAAAAGTATTTCTATTGGCTGAACCTTCGACAATATGTCAAGAAGTACATCAGGTCCTGCACTTCCTACGCCATTTCCAGGTCCACCTCTATACTCCGCTACCATGAAAAAATTTAGGGGTTAATATTCGTAGGTGGGCTAATTTTCCACGGTTTTTCCAAAAAAAGGATTCGTCAATTTCCATATTTTCTAAAAATAATTTGCCCAAGTTTTATAATATAAAATAATTTTACCTTAAATATCACTAAAATTATATATGGAGTATATATAAAAACATATTAAATTTGAATGTTTTTACAAAGGTATCACCAAATATTTTATAATTTTCATATTAGAGACTAGCAAGATTCGCTAAGGTTTATAAACTTTAAGATAAATTTCCATCTTTAAAATTTTCCCTTTCCGTTGCCTACCCCTAGTCGACGTTGGGAATCGATATCTATGGATTGCGTGTCAGGCATTCCTTCTACTAAGCATGGAAATGACTATGTTTTTGTGGTCGTAGACATATTCTTGAAGATGGCCATTATGGTGGCCTGCAAGAAGAATATCACAGCATAAGCCACTGCTAAAATCTTCTTTGAACGAGTGCAGGTACACTTTGGGATCCCATAGTCTATCATCTCAGATTGGGACAACGGGTTCCTCAGTACATTTTGGTCCAGCCTTTGGTCGATGTCGGACACCAAGCTCACCAATTCCACATCTTTCCATCTCCAAACTGATTTCCAAACAGAGGTTGTCAACAGGATGATCATACACATTATGTCCATGTACAACTCAAATCATCCATGCACATGGGATGAGAGCCTCCCCTATGTCCAGAACAGTTATAACCAGGCTCTCCACAGCTCAACCGACCACAACACCTTTCAGATGGGCTTGGGATTCCATCCACTATGTCCCACTGACGTTGTCATGTCATTTGTAGCTACTTAGGCAGATTCGGCTTATGTCAAATCTGAATCTGACAAGGTGATTAGCTTCATTGAGTGCATTCAACACATCCGCCAATAGGTTCATGGAAGGAGAAATTCAATGCCAAGTACAAGCAGTGACATGATCAACATTGGGTACCACACAAGTTTCAAGTGGGCGACAAAGTTTGGCTACATTTGCAGAAGAATTGGCTCACTGGGCCCCACTGCAAGCTTCGTTAGCTCTGATATGGGCCATAAACCATCACCAAGGATGTAGGATACAATTCCTTCGAGCTCAGTATCCCACTATTCCTTGGTCTGCACCCAGTTTTCAATGTGTATCGCCTTCGGCCCTACTTTCCACCTCTACTGGACACATCCGACATGGTATAACAACTCACACCAACAGAGTTAAACCCAGATTGCATGGAGAAAGACATAACCGATCGTATCATGGACACACAGATCAAGAACACCCACCAGGAGAGAATCCATCTATATCGAGTTGTCAATGCAGGCCAAATCCTTCACCAAGGCAAGTGGTTCATTAGGTACCAGGTTCAAGAGAAATTTTTTCACTTCATAGAGGCTAAGCGTGCAATGGGGACCATTGCTTCCTAAGGGGGGAGAAATTATATAGGTGGATTTAGGTGGCCACCTTCCTTTCCACCTAGACAATTTCATCAGTTTTCTTATTTACTATTTTTAGCAATTTTCGGGTCCTAAACTTCTGGATAAATTTTGACCCCCTAAACAACATTATTTTGAGGTCCATTGCAGTCTCATAGATGAAGATAGGGGACTACGGAAAAAATTGTAGTCCTTGGAGAAATATTTCCAACGAGGTATCATATGCGCCATGCAGAGATAATATGACCAAGTTACGACCCCGGGAAGTTGGCTGGCCAACTAACCCCAACGAGGCCCATAAACTCTTGGTGTTACATATCCTCGGGTTAGGATTTTGGTTGTTTAGGGTTTTCTATTATTTTTCAATAATAAAAAGGCCCTTGAGCCTCATTGTAACATAGTTCAGAGGCATGTAGCTGCCACATAGTTCAAATATAAGCTACCGTCGCCAGAGCTAGTTCCTTTCAATTATGTTTGTAAGCATTTTCATTATTTAATATTAATGAAATGAAATATTATTTCTGTTACATATTTGTATTTGTGATTATATATGTATTTTGTTTCGTTCCTTATTAATTTTGTATCAAGCTTCTTTGATATAAAAAATTTGGAATGATGTATACTTATGCAATCGTTTGATGGTGGTATGGTAATCCCATAAGGTAGCTGGTACTCGCTCGTCCCATTTGTCCTGATTGGAAGAACAGATTTTTTTGAGGCCCTTCTCTAGGTTTTTGTTGAAATCTTCGACAATGTCGTTTGCTTGAGGGTGGTAGAGGTTTCTTTTATGGTGCTAGACCATGAAGTTTTTTAGCAATGTGGCAACTATCTCATTAATGAAGTGGGTCCCTTGGTCACTAGTGAGGCTTTGGGGGCACCCAAATTGAGTGATGATATTCTCGAAGATGAACTGGGCAGTGGTGTTTGCAATGAAATCTTTAACTGGTGCGGATTTAGCCCATCAGGTGAGATAATCTATAAAAGTGATAATGTACCTAGCATGTGAGTAATGCACCGACGAATTAATAGGCCCCACAAATTCCACTGTCCACTTTTCAAATTCCTAGTGTGCACATACTGCTTGTAGAGGAATTTCATCTTGATGCGATGGTCTTCCCACCTATTGAAAAACATCGCATTTCTTGACGTACCCCTTCGCATCCCAGAAAAGTGTGTTCCACCAGATTTCGACTTGTAGTACTTTTCTCGGAATGGATTTTCCCCCTACATTCCCTCCCGCAACTCCCAAATGGAATTCCCATAGCACATATTTATTTTCATGGCTAAGGACACATCGCCATAATATCTTGTCGAGACCCATATTGTACAAGTGACATAAAATTGGTTGGAAATCTGCAGCTCGACCCACCATATGCCTTCTCTGGGTTTTTGTGTACTCTTCTAGACATTTTCCAGTGGTTAGAAATAATGTGATGTCTTCCAAATAATCGGGGATGGCCTCAACCTGAAACAAAATAGCATCCGAAAATTGATCATATATTAACCCCCTAGCTTTGTCCAGCTCCAGATGGGAGAGATGATTAGGCCCTACATTCATCCTTCCTTGCGTCACAATAAATTTGAATGTAAACTCCTGGAACAGTAGGATCCATCTGCAAATTCGCCCTTCGAGAACACTCTTATTTTCTAGGTACTTCAATGCAAAGTGGGCAATAAAAAAACTTGAATGGACCACCTAGAAGATGGTGCCTAAAATTTTGAATCAATTACACCCTCACAAGGGCTTCCCATTCAGTGGTGGCGTAGTTCCTTTCCATAGTGCTAATTTTTCTAATGGAGTAGGAAATGGGTCATGGATGCAGGCATTGTCAAGCTCCTGTAACATGCATAGACCCGGATTTCTTCAGAATGTTTCTTGTTATGGATGACAATCAGACTTACCTAATCATCTTCATCAACTGGGAAGATGAGTCTCATTTCTAACATCTTATCAATATCCCTCTTCACATTCTCCTAAAATCTTGGGTTTAGTCGATACAGTCAGTGTTTCATTGGTCTCACCTCTGGTTTCAGCATGATCTTCATTTCTCAAAAATCCCCTTTAATTCCTTTGAGCTCTGCAGCAGACGAAGGGAACATGTCTTCATACTCCTCCAGGAGATTGAATATTTCCTTGGTGGTTTTTTCATCCCAATAGTCTCCTATGGAAGCTAATTTTGGTTTATCTTTAGTGCCAACGTTGTTCTTCAGCAACTTTAGAGGTTGTAGTTGCGGACCAATTGTTACAATCCCATCTTCCATGTTTCGTTATCCTTCATATTCCTTAAATTTCAAATGCCTTAATTCTTCTTAGTCGTCTCCATCAGGTTCAAGATTTATCTTCTCGCAAGCCACACCCTCATGAAACCTGGGTTCATATATATGATTGAAGGAATCTTGGTCATAATAGTCCTCAATAAGCTCTCATGCTAGGAACAAGTTCATCTTGATTGCCTTCAGTGCATCGGTTATCCTCTCTTTATCATCAGCAAAGGAGAAACCACAGATGAATTGGGTTGTTTGGATTTTCAGGTGATCCCACTCACTGGTCTGCCTCCTTATTTCTTCCTTAAGGTACCATGCTATGGGAATTCCCCTAGAGTGTGGACAAAGTTATGCACTCACATACTCTCAAGAAGTCCTTCCCTTGTCCACCTATCTTTACAGCTTATTATATGTTGGTGAGGATCAATGTTCCCTTCATACTTAATGAGATGGGGGAAGAAATCTTCTGAAGACCTAAATCTTCATATCAATGATCATTTAACCATATCCCACTCCTTGAGATGGTTGTGATGGGAACCCCACCACCTTGTTGGCGTCGCTTGAAGGGTGACATCTAGTAAGGGTGCCTTATGTGATTCCAAAATGTTTGAATCAACTTCATTGATAAAATAAATAATAGAACCCATATCATTAAAAACAGGGAAATACCATACCTCTGTACCAACCTAGTGGATTGTTGTAGCTGCTACAACCACCCTCCAAAAATTTTCTTATGCTTTGATTTTGGAGCATTCCCTGCTGTCCACAAGAGCTTATATTTTATTGTCGTCAAGTATTCATGATTTCATCAAGACTTATTATTTTCATGTGTGCTTGTGTTTTCTTGTTTTCATACTTATATTATCTTTTTGAGTCACAAGCTAACCTTTTGACTTGACCTTATATCAGTTCTGGGTTTTCCTCTAGAAACTGCGTAATCCATGAGCGCAAGCTAGCCTTGATGACAGTAATCTAGATGGAATCTTCACCTTGGATCTTGAGAACTATGTCAGAACTATGTAGTCATGGATGAAAGCCCAACACTAAACTCAAAAAATACACAATCAAAGATTTCTGAGCTCAAAAATGCACAATGCACCGAGCGCAGTTTCCAATTTCCTCGAAATTGCAAAATCTTCCTTAGCACTATGAGCAAAGGTGCATGGAAATTTTCTTGAAAATAAAATAAAATAAAAAATAAAAAATAGAAAAATAATCCCTAAAAAATAGGGATCCATTATTAGTTTCCGAAGGTGGCACAGCTACTATTTTTAGAGATTTCCGCCAAGTGTTGCAAAATTCCGCCAAGTGTTGCTTTTTCCTTGATTTTAGTCATGTGCGTCATAAATCCTAATCCACTCAAAATTATTTAATTGATGCCTCTAGAGCTAACTTTTACATTCGATCTTGGATCTCTAACGTTCCCAAGGAGATCAAGGAGCCTTCGGTGGAGTTTGTGTCAATTTTTCGAGTGAGTTTTTATTTTGTCGTCTTTTGCCGCTTTTTTGTCACTTTTGTTCGTTTCACTTTTGTGAATGTTGTTTTTCTTGTTTCTCTACATGGTTGGTGTATTTTTAATTCATATTAGCTTGAATAAGTGTTGGTTCAGTTTTTCATTCGCCTTTTATAAGTGTCACCTTAATTTTCTAGTTTTTTCACACCGATGAGCATTGTTTCAATGACTCTCCTTGCATACTTCTTTTCCTTCTGTTTTTTTAGTTTATGAACTTGATTCACATTTATCATATCAGAACTTTAAATTTCATTATCACTTAGATCTTCTTGTTTCCCACACCATCACTGAGCATATATGCACTTCACTTGGCCATATTTCACAACCTTGCCCAGCTAGGGATTTCCCAAGTCCAAGGTTCAATCTGAGAGCTTGGCCTCTGAGACTATGCAATGCACAATATAGGTTGGCCCAACTGTGCATTTCCCAGTCTGAGGGCTCAGTATTGCCACCTTTTCCATTGAGACTGCGCAATGCATAGCCTCTCCATGTCATTTCCCAGGCTGACCTGCGCATTGCGCAGTCTCAAGCTTCAGGCTACGTCACTGGATGCTAAGACTACGTAATGCGCAGCTCCCTTAGCTAGACTCCCTCCCTTGACCATGAAAATTGCGTAATTTATCTCATCAGCTCACAGGTTTGCTGCCTAATATTGGTTTGAAAGTGGATTTTCAAAAGCTAAGTTATTCTAGTTATGAGTGCCTTTTCCATCCCGCAGGTATCACAGTGGTTGAGAATTTATGTCTTGTAGTCACTGTTACCATGGAACCTAAGAGAGTTGCTTCAAAAGACACCATAGAAATAATTATCGGGGAATTAGTTGAGAGTACGCTAGTAAACTTGTTAGTGTATACATATACTCAAATTTTTGTGGAAAGGGAAACAGATCTTACGTAGCAGAAAGTGAACAAATATTTTTCAACAAAGAGCTTCAAAGAAGATCTAGAGGAACGACAGGTATACATTAATTTCTAGTGGTTGGGATTACATAAGGTTGCATGCAGCTATCTAGCCTTCCCATGTGTAGATGTTATCAGTTGGATTGTTTAACATATTGATGTGAAGACTATGAATTTGAACAATGCCAGTAGACAGAAACTTGCTACTTTTCTGGCAGAAGATTACCATCTTATGTACCATTTTCGCGAGCCAGAAACACTAATGGATTCATACTTCTATGTCACCAACATCTATATAATAACGAAGGATATTTTTAAAGTCTAGGTCAAAGAGCCATAAAATTTTCTATAGATACCCATCAACACATATAAGACAAAGTCTCTCGGAAAGGCCTATTAGCTCTTAGTTATCCTAGCTTGTGGAATCTATTGTCAACAGATCATATAGGCCTTTCCTAAAGGGTGGGAAGTCTTATTGAACTAGGTTGTGAACAAAGGAAAGTCGTACAATTGGCCAAATTTGTTGGCTCGAAAGTTAAGATTGAATGTAGCAAATGCCCATAATCCTCTCAAGGGCGGGCAATAAATATTCTACATGTCTACATATTTACTAGATGAAATCTATGCACATAATGAATTCCCTGGCATGGATTTGACCTGGACACCTTGAGACCCTGTCCTCTACATCCATTGCAGACTTCTCTCAGATTGCATCCATAGAGGAGTAATGGAGAAGCTAACTGACCACTTCCTCATTCTGTTGTACAAGATGATTTTTAAGGCAGAACCACCTTGCATGTCACGTGGGGAAATGATAGCAGTAGGGGAGATAGCAGATTGGTTTGCCTCATTGGATGGCACCTTCCTTAGATTATTCAAAAGTAAAAAATTTCCGCATATTTTGCCAAGGCATTCCATCGATAATCTTGTCATGCTAAAATTTTCATATCATCTCTCCATATGGTTGTCATCGATTTTTTCACAGGAAGAAGAAAGCAACTTGGCCAAATATTCCTATCCAAATTGGATTGTACGATATCAAGAACCTAAAAGTCTCAAATATCGAAGGAAATATGATAGAGAAGTTTGTATTCGGTACTCCGGACTTTAATCCATAGGATCCCCATGGTATTTTCAAAGGCCATTGTGTGAGAATTCACTTCCAGTGGCTTAGCGGGAAATTTTATTGGCCGAAAGAGGATCCAAGGAAGAATTTTTATGCTGCCTCCAAATCCCACGAGCCAGTTGGTTTTACAAGAACTTCACAGGTGACTCTGCAGAAGGAAGCTACTCTGGAAGCAATTCCAACAGAAGGGAGCAACCCTGCTTAGGATAAGGGAAATATAAAGGTTGTTTATAGTTCACAGGGGAATAAAGCCACAACTTGAAAGTGGATCTAGCTATTATTAAAATAGCTTTAGTAGCAAAGGAAAAGGGGAAACAGAGGATGTAGAGAGCATAACAGAGTAAGAGGGAAGAGTAGAGGAGATTGGAAAAAGATAGGTGAAGCACAATAGCAGAAGAAATAGCATAGAATCAAGCTGAGGAGAAAGAACGGGACTTGCATGATCCAGGTGGATATTGGTGGCCACCTACCTATTCCACGTAGACCTCTAGTCAGTTTCATCAGTTTCGTTCTTTATAGCAGCATTTAATATTTTTAGCAGTTTTTCAGGTCCTGAACTTTCGGAGCAATTTTGACCCTCTAAATGGAAATTTTTTGAGGTCCACAATAGGCCCATAGAAGAAAATTATGTATTACTCGAAGATTTATTTCTGATGATATATATTATGCACCAAACAAAGATAATATGACCAAGTTACTACCCCGGGAAGTTGGTTGCCCAACTAACCCCAACGGGGGCCACAAATTATTAGTGTTTCATCTCTTGGGGTTAGGGTATTGGTTGTTTAGGGTTTTCTCATGTTTTTCAATAATAAAAAGGCCCTTGAGCCTCATTGTAATGTAGTTCAGAGGCATGTAGATACCACATGTCTTCTTAGAGATAAGCTACAAATCGCCCGAGCTAGTATATTTTCCATTATGTCTGTAAGAATTTTTCAGTATTTGATATTAATGAAATGAAGTGTTATTCCTTTTGCATCTTTGTGTTTATATTTATTTTTGTATTTTATTGTGTTCCTAGATAAGTTTTCATCAGTGGTATCAGAGTGGGTTTGTTATTTCTCAATCTTTCTTTGCATGTCCCCAATGAGGTCAGGGTATAAGGAGTTAGGGCACGATCTGGTTGAACCTTTGCAACATCAGCCTAACCCCGAAGACCTCCCATGGTAGAAGAAAAGAAAGACAAGGGTGGAGGAGATCCTATCAAAATATTGCTCGAGGAGGCCCTCGAGAAAGAAATGAATGCGTTTATGGATAACTTTTCCCAAATCCTTCAACAACTACCCACCGGCGGCGCATCTTCATCTAGCAGCCACTCTGGAGGTGCCACTCCTTTTAAGTTACAATTAAACTTTGACATTCCCATATTTGATGGATAAATATATGCAGGCATCGTAGATATATGGTTGAATCTATTAGAAGGATATTTCTTGGTTCTTTACTTTTCCAATATGGAAAAGATTACTTTTTCACTCCTTAAAGATACACTGAGGAGGAAATGGAGTTCCTCAACATCTCCTCGCTTGGTGCAACATACTGGAATGCTGCTAAGTTTGAGAAATTCAAATAGAAGAAGCGATACTTTGGATCTGCGGATCAGAAGCAAGGGAAAGGCACCCCCAAACTGTAGAACAAGGGACAAAGTCAAGGCGGGATAGCCCAGGACAACCTGCCAAAACCGCAAGCGATGAACAACACTGCAAAGCCAAATAAGGACACGGGAAAGTGGTGTGAGTTCCATAAGAGCTACACTCACAACACAAGTGAGTGTCAGGCCAAGCAGTCACTAGTGGCTGAGATGAAGGCTTCTGAATCAGTTTCATGTTCTGACTCTGAGTCAGAACTCGACAAGGGGAATGACAAAGGAAAGAATATTTTCAATGTGGAGCCCAACGCCACTGTTGCCATTACCAAGATCTAGAAGGAGGAACCCAAATATCTAGAGTAGGCGAAGCACCTCTTCCATTCTTAGATGTGGGTGAAGGGTTCCCCGCTGCAATTTATTGTCGAAGGCGGAAGCCAGAAGAACGTCATTTTAGTAGAGGTCATGAAGCGTCTGGGCCTTCCAACCACAACACACCCACAGTCGCACACCATCGCGTGGTCTCACCAAGGACGGGATTTCCACATTAGCCAACAGTGTCGCCTTCCCTACAACATCAAGAATTTCACAGATGAGGTATTGTATCACATTGATCCTCTTAATGTTTCTGATGTATTATTAGGAAAACCATACTTGTGGAAGTGACACGCTATGTATGAGTCTAGGCGTCACATTATTATTTTTACTTTGGGAAATAATTTATACATGATACTAGAGGTAGCATCACCTACTTCCATCTCTTTGATCTCTGCAAAACAATGCAATAAGCTCATTTCCAAAGCCAGGAAATTTTTTTTCTCAATGATCTTCCCTCAGGGAAAGAAGAAGATCATGGCCAAGACCTATAGAAATGGCTTCTCTGCATGGAAAAAACAGATGGAAAAGGTCATGGAGGAGTATGGGGACATCTTCACCTCACCCACAGGGGTACCTCTGCATTGTCAGGTCAAGCACTCCATCGATCTGACCCCTGGCATGCCACTACCCAATGGATTGATCTATCGGTGCTCCATTTTGGAGAAGAACAAAATCAAGAGGTAGATTCAGGAATTGCTGCAGAAAGGTCATATATGGCCAAGTTCATCGCCCTATGGGAGCCCGATCGTGTTGGTGCAAAAGAAAGATGGGACTTGGAGACTCTATATTGACTATCAGGTGTTGAACAAGATCATTGTTCAAAATAGGTATCCAATTCCGTGGATTGATGACCTTATGGACCAACTCAAAGGGGCCAAATATCTCAGAAAAAATTGACTTGAATTCCGGGTATCACCAGGTACCAATCAATAACTAGGATGTGTGGAAGATTGCCATCAAATCCAAGGTGGGACTTTTTGAGTGGTTGGTCATGCCTTTCGGGTTGACGAATGACCCAGATACCTTCATAAGGTTGATGGAGGACATCTTGCAACCATTTAACAACTCATTAATGGTGGTGTATTTGGATGACATTCTGATATTCAACCAGAGCTGGGAAGAGAACCTCCACCACATTCGACAAATCCTCCAAACTCTCCAGCAGCACAAGTTGTGTGCCAATGTGGAGAAATGAACTTTTGGCATGACCCAAGTTCAATATCTGGGATACATCATCGATGAGTGAGGGGTACATGTGGAGCCATCCAAGATCCAGGTCATTCGGGATTGGCCAACCCCAACCACTCCAATAGAGCTCCGCATCTTTCTAGGTCTTGCTAATTTCTAGTGCATGTTCATGTTGGGGTTCTCTCATATCACTTGGCTTTTGAGTCAATTCACCAAAGGGGGAGAAAAAGGCAAATTATTTTGGTCTTAATATTAATAGAAGATGTTCGTAGAGTTGAAGCATCGCTTATGTTTTGTACCAGTGCTCACATTACCATACTTGCAACAACCATTTGAGATCAAGACAAATGCCTCTAACTATGATATTGGGGCAGCCCTTACTTAGCAGGGGCATCCATTGGCCTATCACAGTGATACACTTTCAGATACAGTCTGGAAGTATCCCACCTATGAAAAAGATATCTATTCCATTGTGCAGGCTTTTTGACAATGAAAGCATTATATTTTGGGAAAGGAAATAGTGATCCACATAGATCACCGACCCCTGTAATTCATACAGGCACAAGGGAAGTTGCAAAACGATCGCCATCAGAAATGGTCCACATACCTACAAAATTTCCATTTAAACATCAAGTACAAAAAGGGCAGCACCAATAATGTTGCAGATTTCCTTAGCTGACAGCCAATCATGGTGATAACCACTATGCTCGACTCTTGTGGGCATGAGACTTCGGGTTGGCCGCTTCTCTACAAAAGCAATCCAAAATTTGGCAAAACATACCAGACGCTCCTAGAAGATAAGAAAGCTCCAAATTTTCACTTGAAGGATGCAATGTTATGCCATCTAGGACACCTTTGTGTTCCTTCAAGCGAGTGTGCCAAGATGATTTTGGAAGCACACTACAGTTAGGTCGCTGGAAATTTCAGGGTCGAGAAAACAATGGTAGTTTTGTAGAAATATTTCTATTGGTTGAACCTTCGACATGATGTTGGGAAGTACATCAGATCTTTCACTGCATGCACCATTGCGAAACCAACCATCAAAAGGGAAGGCATATATTCTCTGCTTCCTACCCCTATTCGACCTTGGGAATCCATATCCATGGATTACATGTCGGACCTTCCTTCTACCAAGCATTCCAACGACTGCGTTTTGTGGTCGTCGACAGATTTTCTAAGATGGCCATCATGGCGGCCTGCAAGAAGAATATGACAGCAAAATTCACTGCTAAACTGTTCTTTGAACGAGTGTGGGTACACTTTTGGATCTGTTGGAACAGGGTCTCCTAACAAGCTGCGAAACTGGTCCATTTTGAATATTTTTTACTAGATTTAGTCTAGCGCAGGGGTTTTGGGGTGGGTCAAAGCCTCGAATGCATTGTAATGGGTAAAAGGGTAAACTAGGGGTCCGAAAACCACGGTTTGCGGACCATAGGAAAGTCTAGGCTAGATTGTTATAAATAGAGGATAATTTTTTATTGTAAATAACAAGAATGATAAGCTATTGATGTGAATTGTGGTTTAAGAATCTGTTTGGGTTTTTGGGGAAAGGACTCCTGTTGGCTGTGTGCGCGAAGATCCAAGTCCAGCTGTGTGCAGACCCTACTACTGTGTGCGCAGGTTGGGAAGGGAATTGTAAGGAAGAATTGATGAATGAATGAATAAGAAGGATTGATAGAGAACTGAATCTGTGAGTAATATTGTGCAAATTGTTGGTAATTTTTGTATTGTGCATTTTATGTCTTTAAGCTGCGAAGATATGTGTAAGTGTGTTTCTGGATCTAGACCTATTTTGTTCTGTTTATATAATGTTGTGTTATTGTCATAAAAGCATATAACTATAGATCTAGCGCACGTGGATGCGAACAGAGACCTAATTAACCCTGTGCAGAACAAGGTAATCTGGGATTACAGGACCTAGCGCAACTCTTCTTGCCTTACCCATCCTTTCTCAGGGTGCGGAAACCTGGTTCCAGCACCCACCCATACTACTTCGGGTGAGACTTTGACCTGCGCAAGCAGGTCACTGCCGAAAGGGCTAGTAGTATAGGGGTTTGTTGGAAAACCTTGCACACCGAACCTAGGTCAGGACCCCTTAAGCCAACAAATGGTTCCGTTTCCGGGACTAGAAGAAGTCTGAGAGAGGGATCGGGTAATGAAAAGCGAATATTGGAAATCTAACGCAGAGGTGAATGAGTGCTACTCTGGGCGAAAGCACAACACGGAGCGGTAAGTACTATTGAACCAATCAAGTGGAGGATCGCTCTGCTCGTAGCTTGCTGAGAAGAGCACCCATGCAAGGTTCGTCAGTTACCCCAACGTCGGGCCTCCGGGAAAATAAACCAAAGGAAAACATGACAGTACACTTAAAATTACCTATCTTTAAAGGTGCAGCCGATGAGGACATGGAGCGGTTTTGGTTCGTTGCCGACTCGGTGTGGACTACGCAGGGGGTGGTAAGCAATGCTATGAAAAGGGTGCAACTATCCACGACCTTCAAAGAAAGGGTGCTGGACTGGTATATGCGATATATATCTCGAAACAGGAGCGCATCGCTTCAAGATGTTAAGGACGCCCTAAAACAACAATTCTGGAAGTCGAAGTCTTACTCTCACTTGGTAGCCGAAGTGAAAGACTTCAAGCAAGGTGCGACCGAGTCGGTGTGGGAGGCCGATCAACAGTTAAAGAAAGAAATTAGGGAAGGGGGGTTCAAGTACGATGACAGACAACACACAGAATGGTTCATTCCTATGTTTCTACCTCACTTACAGATACCAATGAGCCACCAGACCTTCGAGTCACAGGAAAAATCCTTGGAAGCTGCCATGAGACTCGAAGCCATGCCTAAGGATAACACGTTGGGAGGAGTTCAATAAATTCAAGAACAACTCGGAGCAATGCACATGGAAATACAGAGCTTGCGGACGAAACAGGAAAAAGGAGTTAGCACAGACCTCTGGTGCATACGATGTCAGGTGTCTGGCCATACCAAGGACCAGTGTCCCCTATTGGCAGATTACCTACAGGCAGGGGGACCTAGTCCACTGCGCCCTGGTTACGACGGATTTGTGCTCTAGTGCGATGACTACCAGGTAGTGGGATTACATGATACGACCTAGTGCCCCCGGCTAAGTATGGGTGATCTGAAGCAACAATGGTGCAATTTCTGCTGATCGGTAGGGCAGGATGGGCAAAATTGTCGCACATATGAGTTATTGGTAGATCAGGGAAACCTTTATAGGGTACAATAAGATCTCGTGTCGTCGAGATCCCCCGCGACTTTTGGTGGCTCCCTCGCGAGGGGTGGGGGGGCGGGGATGAAGCGCGGGATGAGGACGGGGCCGGCCCGACCGTTATAACCGCAGAAATTTGAATAACCGATATGTTATCCACCGAGATTCTCCCGATCACACACTATTTTAGCTTCATGCATTACTACTTAATCTCTTCTACCATTGATCATCACATGCGGAAATAAAATCAATTGCATGCACACATTAAAACCATAAAAATTCACACATATGAACACAGTATTTCAAGGGAAAGCTTAAAGCTGAAAACCCCCAACTATCTGTATATTATACATGTCATGGAGATCATGTAACAATCATAGTACAAAGCTCTTCGCAAGCTCTCATGCACTACCTCCCATGCTACACACTATCAAGCTAGATCTAGCAAAACTCATGCTCCAACCTTTAGCCACTTGATAGCCAACCTCAATTGCTTTTTCAAGCTATGGGATGGCCTCTTTATATAGATAAACCACCCGGATTGAACTGTGCAATCCTCATTGATTACTCCACCTATCTGTGTGTTGCAACTAGCAACAGTATAGTCACAACTAATAGTTAACCTGTTCTTTCACCTATTTCTGCACTGGTCTCCACTGAAACTGTCCATGCACTGAAGTTAACTGATGTATTCTTTAGTTGATTTATGAGTTTATAATTAGTGAATTAATTAATAATTAATTCACACCACTCTCACTAATTGTATCTATTATTTAACTTGGATACAAAAATCTCAACTATGTTTAGATTAGTTAAATTGAATACAACTCCACTAACTTCCTCAATCAACTCCACCAAACTCTCTCACATGAGTTCTAACTGAAGTCATCATGCAATAGCTTCACTTAAACCCTAGGAAAAGCGTATTTCCTTCTGTCAGCTGCATGTGCCACATCCAGGCATCAAATTGAAGTGCTTCAAGAGAATAAGATAATGTTTATAGTCCAAATATTATTAAGAGCTAATAATATTCGACTTATCTATTTTTAGATTGGCAATCTAAAAATAGATTCCGCCCAATATGTCTAAAAATAGAAATCCATCTATTTTTCCAACTTGACCAACCATCCATAAATAGCATCCCGCAACTTATAGAATATGCTCCATATGTCTAAAAATAGACATAGTCTAAAAATAGACTTTGCGACAAAAATCACCTGTGTGGTCCCCCGCCTAGTTTAGGTGATCACTTTCCAACTAGGATCAGGAAATATGTTTCAGGATGCCTCCTTCACTGTTTCTTGTTGCCATCTTCAACACTCCCTCTCAACAAGAAAGGACTGTCTTTGCATGCGACATGCAACTCCATGCATTCGCCCTGCAACCTTCACAAGCGCCATGCAACTCCATGCATGCGACATGCAACTCCATGCATTCACCATGCACCCTTTGCATGCTCCATGCAAACTCATGCATGCACCATGCAACTCCATGCATATGCCATGCACCCTTTGCATGCACCATGAAAACTCATGCATCTGCTCTGCAACTCCTCTGAAACTGAATAGGCTCCAAACAACTCAATCAGTCTTGATGCATCTAGCATCTATCATCAAAGTCTTCGACTTTTGCTTGGCCAACTGCACATGTCATCAGGAACCACTGCGCTGTTGAACTCTTGCACCCATGCACTCTTGCACTTGCTGTCAACTCTGATCCGCGCTCCAGTATCCGACACTGTCACTTTGATCTGCCTGCATCACTCCAACTGATCTTGCTACTGCTGCGTTGTGGGCACCTCGTAGCCAGGTTCAATTCATGAGATCCACACCATCTCATGAATCTACCTAGAAATCTCCTCATGGGATTAATCATGCATGTCGCCCCACCTCATACCTGGTGGTATAACTGCATGCACTCCCTCTGCCTGTCTGGCACGAAATTTCTCTGCATGAGTGGTCTCTTCCACTCCATGATCCTCTTGTGGCTGCTCCACATCTTGAGGTTCACTATCATCTGCATGCAAAAATTGCTCCCTCTCAAGCTTCAATTGCATGTCTTTCTCGCCTGCATGCAACACTTGCTCCCTCTCAAGCTTCAGTTGCATGTCTTCCTTCCGCTTCCCAACAGTAGGAAGCTCCGTAGACATCCCATCTACTTCAAGTCTGTAGAGATTCTTTGCCCGAATCCCAACCTTCTTGACTTGTCCTCACGTTGCATGTTGAGAGGCTCCCTCTCAACCACCAAGTCACTAACCTCTGCTTTTCTCTTCAAAGCTTTGCATGCATCTTGTACCTCAATGCATGTAGATTCTTGGCTCGTGCACATTGCAATTGTCCTGCCGTCGCAAAATTTTCTAACAAAAAGAGCTGATTTTAAATCGATGATATCTCCCTCATCCGAGCTCCGATTCGACCGATTTTTTTTTCAATTTGGGTATTTTTTCGCAAGGAATCCAAATATGCTATTTGTTTCTGAAAATATTTCACCAAAAATTTTCAGATATTCCCTACAAACTCGCGCACCCAAAAATTCTCGCTCTCATTCCATGTATAAAATTATATACAATATGCATGTATATTTCCGGCGTTCTCCATCTTTATGTTTCTTGAGTTTATCCTAAAACTCAACCGCTTCAATGCTTTTCAATTGCTCCAATGATCAATATCGCTCCGATACCATGTAGAAATTTGAATAACCGATATGTTATCCACCAAGATTCTCCTGATCACACACTATTTTAGCTTCATGCATAATACAGAATCTCTTCTACCATTGATCATCACATGCGGAAATAAAATCAATTGCATGCACACATTAAAGCCATAAAATTCACACATATGAACACAATATTTCATGGGAAAGCTTAAAGCTGAAAACCCCCAACTATCTGTATATTATACATGTCATGGAGATCATGTAACAATCATAGTACAAAGCTCTTTGCAAGCTCTCATGCACTACCTCCCATGCTACACACTATCAAGCTAGATCTAGCAAAACTCATGCTCCAACCTTTAGCCACTTGATAGCCAACCTCAATTGCTTTTTCAAGCTATGGGATGGCCTCTTTATATAGATAAACCACCTGGATTGAACCGCACAATCCTCATTGATTACTCCACCTATCTGTGTGTTGCAAATAGCAACAGTATAGTCACAATTGATAGTTAACCTGCTCTTTCACCTATTTCTGCACTGGTCTCCACTGAAACTGTCCATGCACTGAAGTTAACTGATGTATTCTTTAGTTGATTTATGAGTTTGTAATTAGTGAATTAATTAATAATTAATTCACACCACTCTCACTAATTGTATCTATTAATTAACTTGGATACAAAAAGCTCAACTATGTTTAGATTAGTTAAACTGAATACAACTCCACTAACTTCCTCAATCAACTCCACCAAACTCTGTCACATGAGTTCTAACTGAAGTTTTCATGCAATAGCTTCACTTAAACCCTAGGAAAAGTGTATTTCCTTCTGTCAGCTGCATGTGCCACATCCAGGCATCAAACTGAAGTGCTCCAAGAGAATAAGATAATGTTTAGAGTCCAAATATTATTAAGAGCTAATAATATTCGACATATCTATTTTTAGCCTGGCAGTCTAAAAATAGAAACCGCCCAATATGTCTAAAAATAGAAATCCATCTATTTTTCCAACTTGACCAACCATCCATAAATAGCATCCCGCAACTTATAGAATATGCTCCATATGTCTAAAAATAGATATAGTCTAAAAATAGACTTTGCGACAAAAATCACCTGTGTGGCCTCCACCTAGTTTAGGTGATCACTTTCCAACTAGGATCAGGAAAGATGTTTCAGGAGGCCTCCTTTACTGTTTCTTGTTGCCATTTTCAACACTCCCTCTCAACAAGAAAGGGACTCGTCTTTGCATGCGACATGCAACTCCATGCATTCGCCCCCGCAACCTCTTCCAAGAGAAGGAAGAGGTTGAGCCCTTCCTAAGGGAATGTCTGAAACTACTGCATGACCCACGGGCTGTAGAAAATCATCAAGTATAATTGCATAATTGCGCAACCCTGCCCAACACAATTGCTAAGATTAAGGAAGTACAAAAATTACACAGCTATAAGAAATGTACCGGGAGGGAAATGCGGTTGACTGCGCAGATTGGCGACTATGAGATAGATCAAGTTATCCTCGATCTGGTATGTTAATGTCTTTTTTCTAAGTTACATGATTATTATTATGTGGAAATTTGGAATGTATACCACCTATATTACATGCGATGAATTGTTGTCAATGTACTTTGACAAATTGTGGGACCCATGTTGTGGGTCAAGTATAGATGCATGGTGTACATAAATGTTCCTTTGACTTAATGATAATATCAAAATGGAAAATTATGTAAATTACAGTGGATTTGTAGACATTGACTATTTTTAGACATTGAATTTTTATTGGATTCAATGGCTATGGAAGCTATGATGGGATTGATATAATGAGGTAATATTTTATTTTATTATTGAGTTAATGAATACTTTGGTTGGGGTATTCAGGAAATAACTCTAGAGTTTTAGAATACTTCTTGCCAGCTTATGAAAAGCTATTGGTGGTTAAGTTCAACATGGACCTTCCCTAAAAGTCTCCTAAAAATCCCTAGGAGAAAATAATAAAGAGAAAATATTAACATAATGGGAGAGAAAGATTATGTTAATGACTTAGTTGGAGATAAATACTAAGTTGGGTAAAATAAAGCATAGCGGGAGAGAAAGGCATGTTTTAAAGAAAAATAAGAGTATCTTTTTCGAAAAATATAAAACAAAAAGGCCTAGGCAAAAAGTTTGGCAGACCTTAAAGTAGGACGCTGCTAAAAATCTGTTGAGAAGAAAGCACCAAGGAATTAATGAGGTTGTTGATTCTAGTGGCAAGTAGATCTTAAATCATTGGGTAACTATTGGAGATAGTTCACGGTTGGGTGGAATATGCTCGGTTCCTCAATAACTCCCAGAAATTAAGTATGGTTAGATGAAATTATGTCTATGTTTTGTTACTGATTTTAAAATTTTCTAAAATTTATGTTGGATGTTAGAATAGACTGTAAATTGCATGACTCAAAGTTGTGGCATATCTTATAGTTTTGCATGGATGATATATTAAATTATCTTAGCAACAATTTCGATGAAATAGGTTGTGTTTTTATGAGCAAATGAACATGTCATAAATGACTTATCTATATCCATGCATAGAGGAAATAAATTGAAATATATAGGCATATGAAATAACTCATGTTAGATAAAAAAATGAGTTATTGAACTTTAAATTCCTGACACACTAGAGGAAAATGGCTGGAGATTAATGCCATGAGTTTGAATTTGAATGAAATTACTGTGGGAGAGAAAGATAGTAATTTGCAAAGGAAATGGTTGGAGATAAATACCATGAGTTTGAAAATTATCATTTTGATAAAATACAAATACAACATACAATAAATAAATAAAATAAAATAAAATACAACATGCACTTGATAGAGTTTTTCTTATCATTTGGATGATTAAAGGGCTAAGTGCTCCTTGAGTTTTTATGAAAGTATTATGATTTAGGTATTACTTTACATTTCCTAAATCATTGCTAACGAAAATTAAAGGCTAATGTTCCAACAAGAAAAGAACATCGAGGAGGATGTTCTCTTTAAGGGGGCGAGTTTATAATATCCCTAGCGTAAGCCACCGTAAAAACTCTCATAAAATGAGGGTTATTAAATAATTAAATATTATTCATTATTATATTGATATTACATGAAGAATATTCTTGTAATTCTTAATTATAAGAATATTGGAAAAAATATTTCTTAATTATTTTATTTAGAATAATTTAAATTCTTCTATGGAAATAAATTATATTTCCAAGTTGGTATATTTTATGAGTTTTAAAAATAATGAGTAATAGTTTGGTTTTAGAAATAATGAGTAATAGATTTGGAAAAAGTATGGATAAGTGATATTTTTCTCACAAGGAAAAAACAAATATAGCTTTAAAAATAAAAGCATGAGAGATTTATGGATTGATTTTGTGAGTTAGAAAAGCTGGAATGCTTTTATGATTTAGAAAAGATGGAATTCTTTTATGATTTAGAAAAAAGATGGAATACTTTTATGATTTAGAAAAGCTGGAATGCTTTTATGATTTAGAAAAGATGGAATTATTTTATGATTTAGAAAAAAGTTGGAATACTTTTATGATTTATAAAATCTATTCCATTCTATTAATTCTATTTATTATAAGACTATGAGGGAAATAGAAGAGGGGAAGGGGAGAATACATGGAGAATGGAGCCAAGGAAGAGGAAGAGAGTATTCCAAGCATGCATCAAGAGATAAGTAACCATATTCTTTGAAAATATTTTTGTTTTCATATGGGCCATGATTCTATAATGATTGAATTTATTTGCAATAAAAAGTTCAGTGTATTAAAAGCTAGATCTACACTTATTTATGCATTATTTTGATAAAACCCCAAGGGGATCTTGTTAAGAAGGCTGAGTAGTTCCAGATCTGGTATGGATCTGATGTTTCAGCCATATATCAGTTGTAGATCTGAATATTAACCTACAGTAGCTGAAGCTCCTCATATAAAATGCTGTCAAGTCTTTCTGCAGCTTTTCCAATTGTTTCTGCTATTATTTTTGAAGGATTCTTGCTCTTGCTTCAAGTAAATCCAATGCTTCTACAAAGGAACTTGATTATAGATCTGATTTCTTGATGCCATACTATAACATGATTCTAATGGCTGATTTCTAGTGTCTTCCAGCAGAAACTGCGCAATTTCTAAAGGACGGTTTCTCTATTTACCAACTCTCTCCTTTAGCTGATTTTCAGCTAGTGTTGATTGTGGGAGATCTGTTAAAACCTCTAAACTCATTTATTTTTGCTGAAACTTTGCTTGAGGTCCGACACAGCCTAAAATAAGGGAAACTAGCCCTGTTCTGCGTTATTTTCACACTGGATTGCCTATACAATGTCCTCCATGAGCCTATTGCAGATTTTCCTGAGAGTGGAATTTCCCGTTTCTTCCTTGGTTGGTTTTTACTTCTCTTTTGGATCCATTTTTTAGATCTGTAGATCTAAGGTTCCTAAGAGCAGCAAACTCTAAGAGGAGTGTGTCATTCCCACACTTGCTGTGTTTCACCATTCTTCTATAGACAAAATCTGGAACGGGCCAGGAAGCCTCTGGATTTCACCCTTCCTTGTGAAGGTGAGGCATCCAGTAAATTCCCTACTAGTCTATCTCTGGTTTAGATCTATTGGTGTAATTCCATATTGCTGTGATTCCATAGTGGAATATCTTAAGATATTCCCTACTGAGCCTATTTTTTCCCATTTGGAACATTACATAATTGTATGCAAGGAAATAATTATTGTGTTAAAACTCTTCAAAATGAATAGAAGAGAAAAATATATCCTTGTATGAATTATTGGATTAGATTCTTGGAGAGGAAAAAGGGTAATCACATGCTTTATTATGTAATATTATTTAGAGAAACATATATGCTTGTATGCATGGGAAAAATATAGTTTTGAGTATTAGATTTCTAGAGAAAACGAAGATGAAATCACATAATATTTATTGTGTTAGCCCTCTTTTGGGCAAAATAATATGTATTTTGCAAACCTAAAGGGATTAGCTATGGTATTAGCTTTATCTTGGGAGAATATTATGCATAGTTATTGGTTATATCTTTTGGATGAGAGGGAAATGTCACTTTGCATGCATGAAATAATAAGTGGTATGCGTTTGACCCTTGGAAAAGAAATGTGTTTATTTTTCCATGAAATATTTATTTGGTTTCTTTTGGAAAGAAATATATGTTTTACATGCGGGAAGAACAAGATATGTTATTGCATGCACAAAACTATAACTTGTATGTTAACTTTGTTTGAAATAGAGTTGGAATTGTTATACATAATAACCATTATGAATAGATCTTGGGTGGAAAAGATGTTTTTGGAAAAGAACATGTATTCACATGCATAAGTATAACATCTATTGCATTAATCCATTTTGAAAAGAAAACATAAGAGTAGGCAAAAAGAGAAATTGCTTGTTGGGATAGTTATCTTGAAATCTTGTTATGCATTTGCATGCACAATATTATTATATAGTATGTTAGCTTTCTTTTGGAAATAATATGAAAGTGCATGCAAGATTTTGTTAGTGTTTGTTAGAAAGAGGATGCTTGATAGTGATTTATTTGTTACTAATGCATGTGAAATGATGTTAAATAAGGAAACTAATGTCAATGTGGTTATGTTTTATACATGCATACAAATATTTGTTGAAGTGTCAAAAATAGAGATTGATTATTGGTTTATTAATATTTTATCTAATCATGATATCAAGTGTGCTGACGACAACAATGGCAGGAAAGAAGGATGACTTGAGAAAAGGATTTTTCAAGTTTAACATTGTGGAAGATAAAAAGTTGTTAGTCCATGCAGGTTTAGTAGTTCCAATTGCACAATGATCCACTGAAGGAAACAGTCTGACTACAAAGACAGAGAGTGATGATTCATGTGTAAATGGTATCATGATGATTGTAATAGCTTATAGCTAGTTATGTTTCATTTAAGATTATTTTTCTATGTAATTTTTATAACAATGGTCAAGGGATGGACTCCCTTATAACCATTGAGTGAGGGGTGACAACCCTCACGAGCGTTTAATAATAAAATTAAATGTTTGTTGGTTTTCACCCTATGGGTTTTCCAGGGTATATTGGTGTCTATTTATGTGATTGTTCATTGTGTCATTTTCATGATGTTAATTTCTTTCATGATTTGATGTTTATATTATCAATTAGGTGATGTACTAATTGAATTAAAATGATCATGGGATCGATACATAGTTATAACAGGAAATTTAAGTTAATATGCTACAACAAGGACAATTAATGGTTGTGTAACTCACTATTATTTTTACTAAATGTTTCTCTAAGTGATGATTATGGGTATCTAAATGGTTAATGCGGAAATATAAAAGGTAATTTATAAGGTTACACATTCGTATATTTTGAAAAAAATTCCTAACTCCATGCATTTTCTTGCGAGGTTATCAGGGTATGTTACAAATGATATCAGAGCATTACATAGCAATGAATGGGAGAACCGAAGTTATACTGGTACACCATCTAGCTGCGCATGGTGAACCAATAGAAGATCATCCCTCTGGGAAGGTTGCCGAACATCATGGTAGATATCGCAGGAGTAAAGGTTCTAGCTGACTTTGAAGTAATAGAAATCGTGGAAGATGCGGATCCCTACCCTGCACTCCTAGGGCTGGACTGGGCTATAGACTTGGGGGGCGTCATCAATCTGAAGAAACACAGCATGGTATTGGATAAAAATGGTACGTGCATAATAGTACCACTAGATCCCGCCGAGGGTGTGCGGTATACGGAACTAGCATATGAAGAGGAGGAAATATATCATATCTACAAGATGACGGCACAGGACGAAGACTGGGGTAACCCTACAACAGACAGAGTACTCTGTTGGGAAAAGGACAGGGAGTACTTTTCTGACCCTAATGAAGAATTAGAAAGTTGGCAGAACCAGTTGTGTGATGTCTCAGCACTACGATGCCCTCAGACCGCGAGGACCCTCTACTGCATTAATTTAGAGGTAAGAGACCTTCCCCACTTTGATGGGTCTAGCAATGTCTAGGAATTTCTAAGAACATTGGAAGCTAGGGTGCCAAAAGAACGGTAGCACTGGGCCCTCAATCTGGCTCTGCGGGGAACACCTGCACGATGGTGGGATACCCACAAGAAAGCATTTCCAGACTGGGAAATGTGTCAGGATAGGATGATTCTGCAGTTCGCACCTCCAGCTGACGTGCGCACCAAGATATTTCTTGGACCCGGGGATCCCCGAGTGCATCTACGTGCTTGGATGACCAAATGGTCCGATCAAACCCCGGAAGAATGGGTCCATATATTTTTTCATGCCTTGGGCCCTATCCCTGCTGCTTGGTACTTATATGCGGAGTTACACCAGTGTACTCACCACTGGGAAGTGTTAAAATAAGACTTTATCGGAATGTTCGGACTAATTGGGGGAACGGAGACGCTCGACGAAGTTCTGCAGGATATCAATGCGTTTATATTTAATAAGCCTCACCCCAGCACTACACCAGCAGCCCTGACATGGGAAGTCCAGATGCAAGACATAGTCAACTTCCGGATTTTGGTGATTAACGAAGAAGAAGATAATCCGCGAAATATCTCTGTCCCGAAATCTCAAGGAGAAAGTACCGTTATCGAACTGTCACTACAGAATAGCGAAGTAATGCAACCTCTCAGGTTGCGCGAAGTTAATATTGGAACAGAAGAACACCCTAAACTAGCTAAAATTGGGGACTATTGGGATGAAGGAACTGTAGGAAAAATTGCAAAGCTACTTACGGAGTATCAGGACTTATTTTCGACAAAGTTTTCTGAACTCAAAGGTATCACTGGGGACCTAGGCATTATGCACATCACTTTGAAACCCGAGGTGCGTCCCGTCAAGCAGCATCCTTACTGACTAAACCCTAAATATAAGCAAAAGGTCAAAGAAGAGCTAGACAAAATGCTTACCGTAGGTATCATTGAACCAGTTGAACAATAAGATTGGGTAAGTCCAATGGTCATCTAGGAGAAGAAGACAAAGGGGGAAATACGCATCTGCATGGATCTACACAAGTCAAACAACGCTTGCGTCCATGACCCCTATCCTACACCTTTCTCTGATGAAATCCTTGATAGCGTGGGTGGCCAGGAGGCATATTCCTTCACCGATGGATTCTCAAGATACCACCAGATCATAATTGCACCTGAAGATCGCAGTAATACCACCTTTGCGACCAAATGGGGTTCCTTCCAGTATATAGTCATGCCCTTTGGCCTCAAGAACGCACCTGATATCTTCTCAAGGGTCGTCGTGGCGCTATTCAAGGATTTTATTCATAAGTTTCTGGAGGTTTACTTCGATGACTGGATGGTCTTTGGCCTGGTAAAAGAGCACATCTCCAACCTGCAATTAATGTTGGATGCATGTCGGAAGAACCAAATCTCCTTGAATATCAAAAAGTGCATCTTCTGTGTACCATTCAGAATCTTGCTTGGACACATAGTCTGTCGGCAAGGAGTAATGGTTGATCCTGCGAAGATAGCCGTAATTATCAACCTTGCAGCCCCCACAACGGAGAAACAACTGCGTTCTATTCTCAGCCACACGGGTTATTACAGGAAATTCATTCAAGGGTACGCTCTGATCACAACACCCATGGAACAGCTACTAAAAAAAGGATGTCTCTTTTTTCTGGAATGACGAATTTCAGAAGAGCTTCGAACTGCTCGAGGAGAAGATGATCTATGCACCCATACTGATATTTCCTGACTGGTCAAAGGAATTTAATGTACATGTGGATGCATCAGGCGTCGCCCTGGGCGCGGTGCTCACTCAACCTGGAGAAGGAGATATTGATCACCCGGTTGCCTTTGCGAGTCAAAAACTCTCGGGCGCAGAAGGGAACTACTCTACCACTGAGCGCGAAGGACTGGATATGGTATACACATTACAGAAATATCGGCACTATCTGCTGGGTGGCCACTTTAATATGTTCACTGATCATTCGGCTTTGAAATACTTGGTCAACAAGCCTGTGTTGGGGGGGAAGATTTGTTGTTGGCTGTTGCTATTCCAGGAATATGATTTTGAGATCATCGTTAAGCCTGGAAGGTTGAATGCAAGTCCAGATCATCTGTCTCGCATCGAAACAGGGGAAGAACCTACTAACTTGGACGAGGGCTTACCCGATGCACAACTTTTCACCATTAAGGTGGTTGATGCTCACTTTGCTGATATCATTGAATTCCTTACTACGGGCGTAGCCCCTGCAGAATATTCGGTGCAGCAGAAGAAGGAGTTGGTTACCCGGGCTGCGGACTTTACTATCATCGCCGGTCAGTTATACAAGCTAGGCACAGATGAAATACTACGCAAATATGTGTTGGAACATGAATGGCCCATCGTTTTAGCAGAAGCACACGATGGAGTCGCAGGAGGACACTACGCAGGATGAGCTACGACACAAAAAATCTTGCGGGCTGGCTTATGGTGGCCTACCCTACATCAGGATTCTTACACCTATTGCAGATCGTATGATACATGCCAGCGAACTGAACAACCCTCACGGCGAGATGACATGCCATTACAGCCTCAAGTGGCCCTACAAGCTTTTGACAAATGGGTCATTGACTTTATAGGACCCATTAATCCACCAGGCAAGAAAACAAGTGCGCACTACATTATCACTGCCACTGACTACATCACTTGATGGGCTGAGGCACAAGCGGTGAAATATTATACTGCAGATATTGCTGCACACTTCATCTTTGATCAAATTCTGACCAGGTTTGGCTGCCCAAAGATCCTAATGAGTGACAGAGGTACGCACTTTGTTAACCAAACGATTCAAGCTTTGAATAAGGAATTTTGGATACACCATGCGAAGAGTACACCATATCATCCCCAGGAAAATGGGGCAGTTGAAGCTTTTAACAAAATTTTGGAACAAGCATTAACTAAGGTTTGCAATGCTGATCGCAGCGACTGGGATGTTCGCATCCCCTCGGTTCTATGGGCCTACCGAACGAGCTGGAAGAAGCTGACAGGCAGGACCCCCTTCTGAATGGTCTATGGCAAGGAGGCCATTATGCCCATAGAATAAGTTGTTCCTAGCCTACGCATCGTAGCATTCACAAATATGGCTGACCTAGATATCATAATGGAGCGGCTTGCGCAACTGGTGCCTTTGGAGGAAGATCAATTTATTGCTAATTTTCACCAATAGGTTCAAAATTCTCATGATAAAGCCTAGCATGATCGACATCTTCACCAAAAGACATTCATCGAAGGTGATCTCGTCCTTCTATACGATAGCCAATTTGCGAAGCATCCAAGGAAATTTCGACAGCACTGGCTTGGTCCCTACACAGTTAAGGAGATCACGAATGGCGGAGCAATCCAGCTAGCTACCTTGCGTGGTGACCTCATTCCTAGCTTTTTCAATGGTAGTCGACTTAAGCCATACCAAGCTAAGGACTATATGGCTGCACCACCGCAGTGACTCGGGACGAGTCACAAGATTGTGTTGGGGGACTATTGGAACAAGGTCTCCTAACAAGATGCGAAACTAGTCCATTTTGAATATTTTTTATTAGATTTAGTCTAGCGTAGGGGTTTTGGGGTGGGTCAAAGCCCCGAATGCATTGTAATGGGTAAAAGGGTAAACTAGGGGTCTGAAAACCACGGTTTGCAAACCATAGGAAAGTCTAGGCTAGATTTTTATAAATAGAGGAGCATTTTGTATTGTAAAGAACAAGAATGATAAGCTATTGATGCGAATTGTGGTTTAAGCTATCTGTTTGGGTTTTTGGGGAAAGGACTCCTACTCGCTATGTGCGTGGAGATCCAAGTCAAGCTGTGCGTGGACCCTGCTGCTGTGTGTGCAGGTTGGGAAGGGAATTGTAAGGAAGAATTGAAGAATGAATGAATAAGAAGGATTGATAGAGAACTGAATCTATGAGTAATCTTATGTGAATTGTTGGTAATTGTTGTATTGTGCATTTTATGTCTTTAAGCTGCGAGGATCTATGTAAGTGTGTTTCTGGATCTAGATCTATTATGTTCTATTTATATAATGTTGTGTTATTGTCATAAAATCATATAACTATAGATCTAGTGCACGTGGATGCAAACAGAGACCTAATTAACCTTGTGCAGAACAAGGTAATCTAGGATTACAGGACCTAACGCAGCTCTGCTTACCTTACCCATCCTTTCTCAGGGTGCAGAAACTTGGTTCCAGCACCCACCCATACTACTTCGGGTGAGACTTTGACCTACGCAAGCAGGTCACTACCGAAAGGGCCAGTAGTATAGGGGTTTGTTGGCAAACCTTGCACACCGAACCTGGGTCAGGACCCCTCAAGCCAACAGGATCCCACAATCCATTATCTCATATCACGACAGCAGGTTCCTCAGACATTTTTGTCAAGTCTTTGGTCGATGTTGGACACCAAGCTCACTAAGTCCACAGCGTTCCACCCCCAAATTGATGTCCAAACAGAGGTCGTCAACAGGATTATCGTACATATCCTACGTATGTAAAACTCAAAGCATCTACGCACATGGGACGAAATCCTCCCCTATGTCTAGCACAGCTATAGTCGGGCTCTCCATAGCTCAACTTTCCACAACCCCTTTCAGGTGGGTTTGGGATTCTAGCCACTATGTCCCACTGATGTATCCATGCCATTTGCAGCTACTCAGGAAAATTTGGCTCATGTCCAGTCTGAAGCTGACAAGGTGAATAGCTTCATTGAGCGCATTCAACACATCCGCCAACAGGTTCACGACATATTGGAGAAATCCAATGCCAAGTACAAACAGCGACATGATCAACATTGGGTGCCACACAAGTTTCATGTGGGCAACAAAGTTTGGCTACATTTGCAAAAGGAGCACCTTGTTGGACCCCACCGCAAGCTTCACCCGCTTCGATATGGACCATAAACGATCACCAAGGTTGTAGGAGACAATGCCTTTGAGCTCATTATTCCACCATTCCTTGGTATGCACCCGGTGTTCAATGTGGACTGCCTCCAGCCCTACTTTCCACCATTAATAAACACATCCAACATTGCAAAAAATCTCACACCAACAGAGTTAAACCCATATTCCATGGAAAAATACACAAATTATAAAATCATGGACACACATATAAAGAACACCCGCCATGATAGGATCTAGGTATATCGAGTTGTCAAAGCAGGCCAACTCCTTCACCAGGGAAAGTGGTTCACCAAGGACCAGGCTCAACATAAATTTCCTCACCTCATGGAGGCTCTGCACGCAATGGGGACCATTGCTTCCTAATGGGGGAGGAATGATCCAGGTGGATATTGGTGGCCACCCACCTATTCCACCTAGACCTCCAGTTGATTTCATCATTTTCCTTGTTTATAGCAGCATTTACTATTTTTATCATTTTTTCGGGTCCTGAACTTCCAGAGCATTTTTTACCCCCTAAACGGTGTTTTTTTAAGTTCTGTAGTAGGCTCGTAGTCTTAGGCATAGAATACAATCTTGTATTACTCGTAGCTATATTTCCGATGATATATTATACGCACCAAATGAACATAATATGAACAAGTTACGACCCCAGGAAGTTGGTTGCCGAACTAACCCCAACGGGGCCCACAAATTCTTTGTATCTCATCTCCTAGGGTTAGATTTTTCTCATGTTTTTCAATAACAAAAATTCCCTTGATCATCATTGTAATACATTTTAGAGGCATGTAGTTGCCACATCTCTTTTTAGAGATAAGCTACCATCGCGCGAGCTAGTTTATTTTCCATTATATCTGTAAGCATTTTTTAGTATTTGATATTAATGAAATGAAGTGTTATTCCTACTGCATCTCTCATTTTATGTTTATTTTTGTATTTTATTGTGTTCCTACATAATTCTGGATCATGACAACCAGCGGAGGAGAGCAGACAAATGTAGGACACGGAGATTTCTCAGTAGATTGAAGAGTTGATAGAGATTGTAGACATGGAGGAGGAACCAGAGTCGCAGAATCAAGATATCAACCTGATGTGGAGTACACAAACAACCAGCATTTAGTCTCCACCACCTCCAACAATAGAGTTAACTCCAGGAGAGGAAGAGGAGGTTGTTCCTCTTGATGATGATCCAGTCATGGACACATAGAAAGCATCGTACGATGAACTTCATAATAAGATTGTACAAGTGTGTAAGAATAATTTTTGGAATGACCTCGCATCTCTTGCATTTACTAGAGAAAGGGTTATTGTGGCGGACACCAATAATAATCTCGATGCCATTTTCGTAGCTAACTCGGCCTTCGCAGGTGTAGCAAAGTCAAACAATAAGTATTTGATGGCTAAGAACAAGCAATTGGAAAATAACTTGCATGATGTACAGAAAGAGGTTCAAAAACTCTGCATAGTAGCTTAGAATGTAGCTTTCACACAGGTCCATCTGGAGGAAATGAAGGCAGTGATACTTGGTGAAGTATCGACACTTGGAGAGACCATACGGAACCTCTATGAGGAGTTTGGTATCGTGCCTAAGGAAGTTGTCTACTTGCATGGCTTGTAGAAAAAGTTTAAAGACTTTTTCAAAACTCTTCAGAATCTACAAGTTGCCATCTCTGTCATGCATGAATGGTCAATGTGATACAAAGGGGCATCGCTTGAATTGGGAAAGAAACAAAGCAACAGGCAGAGCTGGAGAAGCAAGAGTTTGGATATTGATACATAACAAAAAAATATTTTTCCTCGTTCATTGGTAGCATTCAGCCCTCGTATGCATGGTTATACAATATTCTGGATTTCTTGGTGCACTCACATAGGATCCCATTAATTTTCTCACTCACGGAAGCTAAACCCAGGAACCAGGTCATGAAGGAGATTGAATAATTCTTGGAGTAGCTTAGATGGATTTCCACCAAGGAGGATTTGGTGTTGAATAGGTAGAACTTGCAGAAGTACATCGGTGGTCCTATCGAAGTGAACACAATTTTACTCCTGCTCTAGAAGGAAGTACAAACTAGTTCCAACTCATTGTACCTAGATGCCATGGGGTCTAGAGTTAGCTTCTAGCCAGGCATCATCCCATAGTTTGGGGATGTCATCGCATAGTACCAATATTGGCACCAATACGTGCCCGATAGACATCAATTGGAAGTTGTTAAGCTATAGTTTCCCCAAACTAAAGCATGATAGTGTTTTGTCTTATTATGTTGTCTAGTGGGCTCTACCAAATTTTATCTCATATGGGTATGAGTAATTTTAATATTCTTTTGTAAATAGTTTTTAAGTGAAATTCCAAGTGTCAATTGTGGAATGTCAAGAGTCATGATGTAATGTAATTGAATATTCATTTGTAAATAAGTTGAAGAGTCATGAGGGGAGTCCAAGAGTCACAAAGGGGAATGTGAAGAGTCACCCCTTTTGTTATAAATACATCCTCATAACTCATGTAAAGGGATTTTAGGACCCAATATTTTGGTTAGGCTTAGGCTTAGAATCAGGAGCTTGGGAGTTTTTTGAGAGCCTTGGCTTCTCTGTAATGTAGAGGGAGTATCTTTATTTGGAGGAGTAGATGATGTTGAATTCACATTCCACTATTGGGGCTAGTGCTCCATCAATGGTATTTTTATGATTGGAACTTTCAGTTTAAAAAAGCTCAGAGTGAGCATGTTTTCATGCATATGTTGTGAATATAGTAGGACTATTCTTGTTGTATTTGCGATGTATGTTATTTAACTTACACTTGTGCTTATGAACTATTTCATTTTCATTGGTACGAATCTTGTTGAATGCGCGTTGTTGTATTATTTCATCACTGTTAAGTTTTGAAATGTTTCGCATATTAGCTTGTGATATTTTTATGCTCGTGTGTCTCTTTGAAGATGTGTACTATTACAGCCTTCTAAGGGGCTCACTTGCTATCCCTTCGGGTGTTATAAGGTTCATGCATCACACTTGAATTTCCGCAAGGTCACACACTTGCTCTCACCAAAGTCACCATACATCACTCTATGCATTATTGCAATGAAGGCACATCATTAAAACCCACTTCATTGGAAACTAAGTCGTATTTAGGATGGGACTCCTACACCAAACAGTGTGAGGTCTAATTGGGACTTCATATCAGGGAGATCCCATGAATGTTGGCAGGTCCAACACCATCAACATTTTGGGCGCTAGAGGAGGGCCAGATGACAAGGTGAGCCCATCAAGTTTGTTTGAACTTTCTGTACTCATTAATGGATTCTCCCCAAATCAAACCCTGGCATGTTTTTCTAGAATTGAAAACCCGAAAGTGTAGGCAAGAATCAATGATGACTTGTCAAATATTAAATTCAGCGGTGAGGGTGAAACAACCTTTTCCAAGCAGACCTCTCGTTTTCTCAAATTTTTCACAAAACACAATATTCACTGTGAGGATCTTGCTCGTAAGTTGTTGATTCTTACATTTGAAGGGTGCGTAAGGGAATGGTGTTACACATTTCATGTCACCTATATACACTCTTTCAAACATCTTACCACAAATATTATCGCGCATTTGATAGGTATGATTATAAATCTGTGTTAAAAAAAGCATGTGATTACAAAAATCATTTGTTGAATCTCTTGATAATTTTCACGATTGTTTCATTCATTTTTGTTTTGAATTTTCTGAAGATGATGATGATTGGCCTTTATTGAAAGAGAAGTTTTAACTTCTTGTTCACGTTTCGATGAATCTGCACAAATATTAATCTTTCGAAAGTATCCCAACATAGATCGGTATTAGAGCTTCTAAATTTGCGATAGATGAAGTTGTTGTTCCAAATGACTCTCCGTAGAGGTAATGTCTTTCTTTGGAGGAGCAGGTGATGTTGACTTCACGTTCCAATATTGGGGATAGTGGTATGTCAATGGTATATGTATGATTGGAACTTTCACTTTCATAAAAGCTCAAAGCCAGCATGTTTTCATGCATATGTTGTGAATATAGCAGGACTATTCTTCTTGTATTTTCTCTGTATGTTATTTAACTTATGCTTATGCTTATGAACTATTTTGTTTTCATTGGTACGAATCTTGTTGAATGTGTGTTGTTCTCTTATTTAATCACTATTAACTTATGAACTATTTCGTATATTAGCTTGTGATATCTTTATGCTCATGTATCTCTTTCAATTTTTGTACTATTACAGGCTTCGAAGGGGCTCACTCATTATCCCTTCGTATGTTGGAACCTTCATGCATCGCACTTGACTTTTCATGGGGTCACACTCTTTCTCTCACAAAATTCACCATACATCACTCTGTTAGTTATTGCATCTAAGGAACATCATTAAAACCCACTACATCGGCAATCGAGCCATATTTCGGATGGGACTCGTACACCAAATGGTGTGAGGTCTAATTGGGACTTCATATCAGGGAGATCCCCTGAATGTTGACAGGTCTAACACCCTCAACATTGATACAATGAATATTTTTGCATCGCCTCAAGTGGATCTCATGGTTTGGTGCCAATCATCCCACACAACTTCTAATTTGACTTCGAAGCTTTGGGTGACTTCTCCAACTAATTGACCCATTTGTTGCAGGTTTGATGTAGTCTTCCTTTTTCTTGTTGTGAGTCAGTATAATTGATCCATTAATTCAAGTTCTTCCTTTTCATCCACTAACTCAGTGGACCTAGGGCATGGATAGGGATCCAAGGGATAAATCACCCTAACTCCCTCCACCTCGAAATTCGTTGTTACCCTTTTTAGCTCAATCACTACATAATTTTCAAAGGCCCAATCTATCCCCAACAATATTGGATAGGGGTCTTTGTCTCCCATGATGTCTATGACCTCAAAGTCTTCATATGTATTTACCCCTGCTATGTCTACTTCCACATATTTCAAGTGTCCAACTGGGAGGATACACTAATAATTCTCCATGTGCAAATGAATCGTGGAGAATGCCAACTTAGGTCTTCCCATGGCTTCTGTTGTGGATCATATTCATATCCTTTTATTTTTCAAATATTTGAAAAAATAAAAATATAAAATGTGGGAAAATATGTAGGGAAAGTGCCGATCATTAAAATCTTTATCAAAAATCCCAACCATTGGGTACAACTAGCACGCCGGATACCATGAGGAGTGCCTCCATAGTTGACCGGGTTGACTGTAGGGACAGCGGACATCAACGGCGGAGATTGAATGCGGGGGCACTAGCCAAAGTTTTCCTCCGTACCCCGAGAGCCCCCGCAGTGACGTAAGACGTTGAATTGGTCACAACTATCTTCCACTTCAATCAGAGTTAACAGCTTGCTAGCGCATCTTGTCAGCATTTAATTTAAAAGCCGCGCCACCTATTTAAATAATTTTTTGTCTGTTTTTCAAAATTACTTGTGAATTGCTGCACAGCAAGGCGTTTTAGCTTTCCACCACCTACAAAATTTGACCACCCTGTAAATTGTTTTCCACGTAAACTTTTAACCATGGCTAAGCGGTCATCCCTATCAGGTTCAGCCATCCATATCCCTCTCATGGATACTGAGATGGATATTCAAGATACCCTCTGTTCAGTAATTCACCTCCCCTTTTACCAGCAAGTTATCTTGAATGCTAATGCCTCCCTTGTGTATTCTGCCATGGTCAAGTCAGGAGTCTTGTCTGCATGCATTCCTAAAACCCACATTTTCCCTGAATTTATCTATTGGTTGGTATCTGTTATGTATCCAGGGAAATTTGTTGTCATGAATTCCCAAGGAGAGAATTTTATGCAGGTGTCTACCCTATTAATCCGCTAAGCCCTTTTTTATCCTGAGTCAGAGTCATCCATTCAATTTTCTGATGATTCACTGGTTCAATATTATGATAATCTTGCAGGAGAAGAATTCAATTAGTTCATGTTTCATTTGAAGCCTAACATGAAGCAGTTTCAGCCAAATTGCAAGGAGTTTGATATGGGGGTTTTTGATGCTGAGACTCGTCCAGTATTGAGTCATATTGCAAAAATTATGGGTAAGGATGATGATAATACAGTGGATAAATCAGTTCTAGGGATGTTTTCCATGATGATGAGGCCAGAAATGGTGCTAGATATTCCATCATATTGGCAGGAAGCAGTCAACTCACAGCTGATGAGCCTTTCATTAACAGGTTCCATTAAATTTCCCTCATTAATTGTATATTTGTTCTTATACCAAAATGTGGAAAAATTCATGAATTTAGGTCTAAATATTATCGATGTAAATAAAATAATACAATCAGTGATATTATGAACAGATGTAGTTAGAAGGGAGAAAAATGAGGCTATGTTGTTTGATTTTGCTAGTTATTACATGTGAACTGCATACAAAATATTGAATGGAAGTCCTCCTCTCTGTTTCTTACCTAAAGCTCAGGAGTTTATGCATTTAGGAAACAATTGTAAATATGGAGATTGGTTTGTTTTTTAGGAATATTCTGAAATAAGGCTATATGGAGCAAGTGTTGAGCCTTACAGACTCCCAAATTTTGTACCAATGAGGCTTTTTGCTTTAGAATTCATTAGACAAAGTCTAAATGTTGATCAGGTTCATTTCGTGCCTATGAAGAAAGGACACATGTATAAATTACCCATGGTTGTAGGCCCTTTCATAGTAAATATGAAACAGGCATTTGATGAAGTAACAAAAATGTTAGATGACATGCAGATGTTATTAGGAGAAAGTTGGGCTTATGACCCATATAGTGTTATTTCAAATAGAAGGATTGAGAATGGGTATTATGCTTTCATTCATGAAAGTAGGCTAGAACAAGAGAAGATAGCATGTAAAGATGTGAAGAAATCAGTAGATTCTAACATTCAAACTCCTATTATAGCAGAGAAAATAGCTAAAAGAACCAAGGAAATGGTGATTGATCTAGATGATGAGGAGCAGGGAGCCATAAAGAGAACAAAACTTACTGAAGAGCCTGCATCTACTGCTCCTGGTTTTTCTTTGCATTTGGGAGAATAACAAAATGCTCCTGCCTCACCCAGGAATCATGAAGCTTCTCATGAACAGGTGCCCTTGATTAAACAGATGTTTTCACAAATTGAAGAAAGAAATCAGAGGATGAAGGCCAGCATGGAGGCCCAAGCTGAACATCAAGTCACTACTGAAAAAACAAGATTGTTAACTGTAATGGATCTTCAAAAAAATCAGTTTATAATTTCCCTCTCACATCCTACAGATATGTCGATTGGTTCTTCCAGCAATTTCAACACTGTTAATGTGACTGTGGATGTAAAGAAGATTCCACTAATAGATAAAATGAACTTGCATATGCAAACAGGTCAATTGATTGTAAATGACCTCACAAAGACCAATGCAATAGCAATAAAGGCAGAGAATATGTTGGGTAAAGTAATTAAACAGTTGAAATTAGAAAAGGCTAACTCAAGAGCCTTAACAGTTCAAAATGAAGAATTGAAGAAGATTATTATAAAAATTGGAGTAGACCCTAGTGATAAGAATGATGTGCAGAAATTCATGCAAAGTGCTGAGGTAGAGATATCTACATTAAGAAATAAATTGAAGTTACCTACTGGTGAACATTAAATGGCTACAGAAGTTGCATAGGTAGAGAAGGAAAAGGAAAATTTGTTGCAGCAACTCATGCAGAAGGATGAAGAACTATCCAAAATAAAGCAGATTGTAATTTCATTGCAAAATCATATTGATAATCATAACTATACATTTGTTTTTCCTATAGGTGATGAAGACCCTCAAACACAAATTATTCAATTAAATACTGAGTTGCAGATGGCTGAAAGAGATAGAAATAAGGCTCAAACAGATCTGGAGACTGCAACAAAATTGATGAAGGTCATAGAAAATGAAGCAGATAAATACAAAATGGATTTCTGAAATGCTGAAGCTGAGATTCAGAATCTCAAAGAAAGAATGAAAGGTAATCTTTCACTAATACAAGCTAAAGATATTATTTGGACTGATATCATTTCAAAAATGAAATCCAATTGGTGCTTCCTGATGATAATTGCAAAAGAGAAAAGCCTTATTGTAGAGTTTGAAGAACCAATTATGTCCGATAAGCAAAAAGGAATTAATAGAGCCATTTGGGCGAGAAGATTTATTGATTTTATTAATTCCAAATAAGATAAGGAGTTAGAGGAGAATTATATGCAGGATAGAATGTTATATGCAGTGAAAATTAATAAAATGATTGTCAGGAATGATCTCAGAAAGGCTGCAGAAAAGAAACTAATGGAAATGAAAGAAGCAGTAAGTCAATTTGATAAATCTTTTGATAAAATGACAAGAGTAGGCTTGCCATCATGTTGGGGAGCTGAAGGAAATATTTTTCCATGGAGCTCTTATGAGAATTTACTGGTGATGACAAAAAGCAAGGTTGATAATAGGCATGAAAAGACTTAGGTGCTTAAAGGAGAGACAATGGTCAACTTCTTGCAGAGACATTTTCAACTCTTATGGATGGTAAAAACTCTTTTCTCATAAAGGCCTTCTTATAATCGAATTACTGCATTCAGATTGGAATATCACAATCTGACACATTCGTCCAGGACGAAGGTAGAAATATGGAAAAAGTGTAAAGCTTAGACAATTGACCTGCCAAAAGGATCAGCAGCAAAGAAAGACAAATCAGTTGACCAAGGAAAATAAGCCACATCATCAACAATTCCTATAGATTAGGATATTTATTTTATGTTATTTCCTGAAGACAATGTAATTGTAATAAGACATTTTCAAGGCATGTAATAGACAGCCTTCGAAGTCTTGAAGTACTTTTGGTAGTTAGGATTGGTTACAGTAGTTCCAAACTGATTTTTACTGTATTTAATGTAATTTTCAAGAGAAAGAAAGGTTTCGAGTTTTGGACCTCCAGACAAATATTTTTGTACTCAAATATTCAAAGATTATTGAACGAGTAAGCAAGTTTTTGGCATTTTGTTTATGTTGAAATGTATTCAAGTTTTCATTATGTATTTCCATCTATGAATAAAACAAGGTTATGAGCAGTAGGTCTCTTTTTACTTTTGTGTATAAGAGTTAAAAAACCTTAATTGGCGCTCCTTTGTTTTAACTATTTCTTTCACATATTTCTTCTGGGGTTTGGAATGACATTTTCTGTATAAAACAGCATATTAGTTTGGACTTCTTCTTACATTTTCTTCTAGTCACTTCATTCAACATCAACAGATGGTAGCATTATGAAGCATTCATAATATTTGATATTTAAGGGTTTGATTATAAATACTTGAGGGTTAATAAAACAGAGACATAAAAATTTGTGACATAATCATAAAATGTCTTAAGCACTGATTCCTTATCACAACTAAGGGATTTTCATTTAAGGTACAACATTAATTGGTGTCGCTGCTGGGGAACGAAGATTCGAAGGTTTTCCTTGGTTTTTGTTCATATTTCCTCTAGTTGTTCAGAGAGGAGGAAATACTAAGTTGTGCTTTATTTTAAATAATTCTGGCTCCTAAGAGGCCTCACGCGAAGTCAAATACCTCTCAGCAAAAAGTCCCTATTCTATCAGATCTAGAAAAGTTAGTTTCAAAGAAGGGCCAGAAAACAAAAATATTTTCTACACCTGATGCCACACTGCTTGCACTAGGCTGCAATTCTCATATTTTTCCATCCAAGGAAATTTCCCAGAAACTCATTTTTCCGAAAAAATAATCCTTATCATCACCCATTCATTTCCAAGAACCAACATTAGAAGAACTATCTTTTGAGTTTGTAACATTTCCATTCACAGAATCTCAACCTAATTCAATTTCCAGTTCTTCTGCTATCGTTCATATACCCCTTGCCATATCAGTTGTTCCACCCCTTTTATCCCCACCTACAACTGGTCTTCATTTACCCCCGCTCAAGGAGCAGTCAGTCAGGGCATAAACATGGCAGCCCTTGCTTTCTTGATGAATAGATATGCACCATTAAATCTACCCCAACCAATGAATGCAATGCCTCAAGAGTACCTTAAGTTAATCCCTATATTTACTGGTGAAGATGAAATAACTGCAGAACAACACTTGCCTTTGTTTTTCACTTTTGCTAAAAACTTTAATGTAGAACATCTTGATGTTGTAATGAGACTTTTTGTATAGTCTCTAAGTGGAGAGGCAAGAAAATGGTTTAAAGGATTACCTAATGGTTCAATCAATGATTGAGATGAATTAGAAATACAATTCATCCAGAGATGGGGTGAAAAAAGAGACCATGGTTATTCTTTAACAGAATTTAATGCTATAAAGAAAAAATAAAATGAAAGTATGAGTGATTTTGTCAAAAGATTTAATAAGTTGTACAATAGTTTGCCTATGGAAATGAAACCTCCTCTTATTGGAGCAAGGGTTGTTTTTGCTGGTGCATTTGCATCAGATTTCAGTTTTACCTTGAGAGAAAGAAGAGCCTCCACTCTTGAACAAATTCAAACCGATGCCTTAGAAATTGAGGCAAACATGACTGCTGCTGGAAAGGTTCAAGACAAAGGAAAGGCTAAAGAAGAAGATTCATCACAAGGTCAAAGGATAGATGATATGACTAAGGTTATTAAAAATTTGTCAAATAAATTAGTAAATGTGGAATTAGATAACAAGAAACCTGCACAACAAAATAGAGGGGTTTTCAACCCCCAATTCAGAAAAAATCCCCTACAGATTCTACAGAGAGAAAGAAAAGATCAAGATCAAGTCCAAGCACCTTTATATATAGAGGCAGCCCCATCACATTTTGTTGATAATGATCAGAAAGAAGATCAAGATCAAATTTCTTCTGTATATATGGAAGATGGTGAAACAAAAGAAGAGAGTGAGAAAGAATATGCAGAATAATTTAAAGAAGCTGATATCTCATTTGATCAAGAAGAAATGGATGATTATTAAAAACAATTTACTGATTTTATGCAAGCAGAGTTGTATAAAAAATATGATTTGAGGTCAAAAAAGAGGTTGAGAACTCAGGATGATGAAGGAGAGGAATTAGAATCAGTACCTACTTCAATGGCGACTCCACTACAAAAGAATCCTATTAAAAAATCAGATAAGGGGAAACAACCCATGAATCAAGAAAAAGAGAAAGATAAGCAGCAAGCTGAAGCTCCTCAAATAAAATCTAATGACCCAAATATTTTGGAGAAAATTGTTACTGTTCCTGATCAACATGCAAATTCAAATAAAAACCAAGAAGAACCTAAAAAGTTAACAAAACAAAATCAAAATTTCAGCTTGTCTAAAGAATTAGAAAAATTAAAGATTCAAGTGCCACTTCTTGAGTTGGTCAAAACACCTGGTTATAAGAAAGAAATTGCAGAGTTTATTAATTTATCTCGGTCTGATGAGGTGGGTGATATAGTGAACCTGCAAGAAGAGAAACTAGTGGTTACTTTTGGACCTCATGTTGAAGAGGTAGATTCTTCTGTTCCACCTTTTTATATATCAGTTTTGTTGCATGATTTCATTTTACATAATTGTATGCTAGATTCTGGAGCATCACATAATCTAATGTCATTGTCTGTGATGAAAGAATTGAATTTACAAATCACCAAACCATATAGAGACCTTTATTCCTTTGATTCAAAAAGGGTGAAGTGTGTGGGTCTTATCAAGAATATGGTTGTTTCCCTAGCTCAAATTCCAGCTAAGAGTATTATGATGGATGTGGTAGTAGCAAATATCCCAGCCAGATTTGGTATGTTGTTCTCTAGATCTTGGGGGGCAAAGCTTGGAGGAGTTTTGAAATTGGATTTCACATATTCTATCATTCCTATTTTTAATGGGGAGGAAAGGAGGTTATACAGATAAACTAGATTCTTGAAAACTACTACCAAGAAAGATGCAGGTAATTCCCCCATTTATGGCCAAGAGAAGGAGGATCTCTCTTGTTTCATGCTACATGAAGATGCAGAATTTGCTGAAGATTCACAAAAGAAGTTTGATTCAACCAATGTACATAAAGAGCTATGTTCAAATAAAATTTGGAAGTGTTATTTTGATGGTGCATTCTCTAAGGAGGGCATTGGAGCTAGATTCGTATTTATATCTCCTGAATGTAACTTTTTACCTTTTTCCTTCAAATTGGAATTTGAATCTACTAACAATGTGGCTGAATATGAAGCATTGATTCTAAGTCTATAGGCAGCTAAACAGATGGGAATTCAGTTTTTATCTGTTTTTGGTGACTCTGAATTAATCATAAGACAAATTAAGAATTGGTGCCAGACTAAACATCCCATATTGAGATCTTATAGAAATGAGGTGTGGGATTTATTTGAGAATTATTTTGAGGCTTTTAATTTATATTTTATTCCAAGAGAAGAGAACAGAATGGCAGATTCATTGGCAGTTGCAGCTAGCACATTTAAACCACCAATTAATCCAAGATTGAGATATGAAATTGAATTGAGATACAGGCCTTAAATCCCTGATAATGTAAAACATTGGCAGGTTTTTGAGGATGATGAACAAATTAATCAGTTTTTAACAATGATAGGAAGTTTTGAAGATATTCAAATTGATTTAGAAGTTGATGAAAGTGGTCAAAGTGATATGTCCAAAAATCTGAAACATTCAATTGGTGATCAGAAGATAATTCAATTGAAAGATAATATTTTGCCCAAAGGCCTGGTACCTCTTGAAATATTGTTTGATGCTAATGATGTGTCGATGAACCAGAAAAAAGTATCCCAAGATGGAGAAATGGAGGACTGCAATTTAGGGACTCAACATGAGCCTAAATTAGTCAAATTGTTTAGAGGAGTTCCTAAGGAGTAAAAAGAAAGGTATGTAAATATTTTTAAACAATTCATGGACGTATTTTCATGGTCATATGAAGATTTGAAAACTTATGATTTGGATATTATTCAACATAAATACCACTGAAAGTTGGGGTTAAACCACACAAGCAGAAGCTCAGACAAATTAACCCACTATTGCTGGCTCCAATTGCAAAAGAGGTGAAAAAACTTTTGCATGAAAAAATCATATTTCCACTAAGATATTCAGATTGGGTTTCGAATCTGGTACCAGTTAGGAAGAAAAATGTAGAGATAAGATTATGTGTGGATTTCAGAAATTTGAACAGAGCATCCTTAAAATACAACTATCATTTACCCAAGATGGATTTTGTTCTGCAGAAAGTAACTGGAGCATTCAGGTTATCCATGGCTGATGGTTTTTCTGGGTATAATCAAGTGGTTGTGGAGAAGGAAGATCAAAAGAAGACTGCTTTCACCACACCTTGGGGAACATTCATGTATGCCAGGATGCCATTTGGCCTCATGAATGCAGGAGCAACTTTCCAAAGAGCAATGGATATTTCTTTTGTGGGTGATAAATTTGTAGTTATTTATCTTGATGATGTTACTATTTTTTCAGGTTCTGGTGATGAACACTTAGAACACTTGAAGAAAGCTTTCTTGAAATGCAAAAAAATTGGATTATCATTAAATCCCAAGAAATCTTTATTTTCTTTAGAAGAAGGTAAGTTGTTGGGTCACATAGTTTCAAAACAAGGAGTAAAGATTGACCCTGCAAGGGTTGAAGCTATATAGACAATTCCACTGCCTAGAAGTAAAAAATATATCCAAAGGTTTCTGGGAAAAATCAATTTTCTGAGAAGATTTGTTCCAAATTATGCTGAAATTGTCAAGAGAATAACAGATATGTTAAAAAATAATGCTGAAGTAAAATGGGAAAAAGATGCAAGAGAATCATTCGGTAGAATTAAAGAAGCTCTCCAAGAAGCTCCTATCTTAATCAGTCCAGATTACTTAAAACCTTTTCAGGTCTTCTCGTTTGCATCATATTCTAATATTGTTTTTGTATCATTACAAAAAAATGAAGAAGGTAGTGAACAACCTGTAGCCTTTTTCAGCAAAGTCCTCAGAGATGCAAAACTGAAGTATAATATCCTGGAGAAGCAGGTATATGCTTTAGTAAAATCATTAAAGGCTTTCAGAACTTATATACTTCATTCTCAAATAGTAGCATATGTACCTAATTCTGTTGTAAAGGATGTTCTAGTACAGAGTGATGTGGAAGGAAAAAGAGGAAAATGGATTTCCAAAATCCAGGAATATGACTTAGATATCAAACCAGCAAAGTTAGTCAAAGGACAGGGACTAGCCAAATTGCTGACATAATCTAATTTCCAAGCTTTGGGAATTAGTTTACTTGCGCCTGTAGATGAAGTAACTGAAGAAACAGATCAGATTAAGACAAAGTCAGCAATTAAGTACAAATTTCTCTGTTCGGGCTGGTATAAGGATATCATTCATTATCTCTGTTTCTTTTCTTGTCCTCCTTCAATAAACAGAGCTAAGTACAGAGCTCTGAAACTTAAAGCTCAACCTTATGTTATAATTGAAGCTAAGTTGTATTGGAAAGATTCTGCTGGTGTATTGCTGTTATGTTTGACAAAAGAGGAAACCATGGAGGTGATTAAAGAATATCATGAATTCTTGTGTGGAGGTCACTACAGCTAGAAGGTAACTGCTCATAAGATTCTTAAATCAGGTTTTTATTGGCCCTCTTTATTTTTTTATGTATACATAATTGTTAGAAGTTGCCAGAGATGCCAATTGTTTGCAGAAAAGAAAAGGCTAGTTCATTTATCGCTTCTTCCTGTATTTATTGAAGAACCTTTCAGACAATGGGGATTAGATTTCATTGGAGAGATTAATCCACCATCAATTGGGCATTTTAAGTGGATTCTAACTGCTACTGATTATTTTACAAAATGGGTAGAGGCAATTCCTACTAGAAAGGCAAACGATTTAGTTGTGATGAAGTTTTTGGAGGAGAATATTTTCAGTAGATTTGGATGTCCAATAAAAATTGTAATAGAAAATGCTCAGGTTTTCAATTCAGTCAGATTCATAAATTTTAGTCAGACTTATAATGTAATATTATCCCACTCTACAGCATATCATCCTCAAGGAAATGGATTAGCATAATCATCTAATAAAACATTGGTGAAAATATTGAAGAAAAAAATCAATGAGAATCAAAAGGATTGGGATTCAAAGTTGATTTTTGCTTTATGGGCAGTAAGGATGACTACTAAAATATCCACTGGAAGTCTCCATATGAATTGGTATATGGTGCTCAGGCTATGTTTCCTACTCAGCTATCAAGACCAATAATTTCTTTTCTTCAAGACTCTCAAGAGGAACCTAATGCCTTGAACAGAAGACTAAACCAGGTGATAGAATTAAATGAAAGCAGAAATAAAGTCAGAGACAATTTGATCATTTATCAGGAGAAATGAAATCTATTTTTGACAGAAAGGCAAGAGAAATCATGTTTCGGACTGGAGATCTTGTATTAAGATGGGATACCAGGAGGGAAGAGAAAGGGAAACATGGTAAATTTGATCCTTTATGGTATGGTCCTTATAAAATCTATGAAGTCAGATCAAATAACACTTTCATGCTGGAAAATCTTGATGGAGAAGCAGTAGAACTTCCTGTAAATGGGCAGTATCTGAAACATTATTTCCAGCACTAAAGGCAATTAGTTTACTATTGTACATATTCAGTTTCCTCTCACTGTATATTTCTCATCAAGCAAATTTTGACTCCATGCCCGAAGTGAAGGCACTGATCTGTGGGTTCTTAGTGTTTTGTGGCAAAAAACACTATCCCCAGGTGGAGCCAGATGTTGTGGATCATATTCGTATCCTTTTATTTTTCAAATATTTGAAAAAATAAAAATATAAAATGTGGGAAAATGTCTCAAAGTATTAAAGTCGTATACTTTAGCATGAAAAAGATTTATGTTCATCAAATTTTAAGTTAAATTTTAAACATTTAGACTTTATAATTGTGGGTCTGGTATTAAATGTTAAATAGTGATTGGTTTGAATGGAAAAAAGTGTCGATCATTAAAATCTTTATCAAAAAGCCCAACCCGCGGGCACAACTAGCACGCCAGATACCATGAGGAGTGCCTCCGCAGTTGACCGGGTTGATTGTGGGGACAGCGGAGATCAATGGCAGAGATTGAATGCAGGGGCACCAGCCAAAGTTTTCCTCCGTACCCCGAGAGCCCCCGCAGTGATGTAAGACGCTGAGTTGGCCACAGTTGTCTTCCACGTCAAGCAGAGTTAACGGCTTGCTGGCGCGTCTTGTTAGCATTCAATTTAAAACCCGTGCCACCTATTTAAAGAATTTTTTGTCTGTTTTTCAAAATTACTTGTGAATTGCTGCGTTGCACCCCTTTTTAGCTTTCTGCCACCTGCAAAATTTGACCACCCTGTAAACTGTTTTCCACGTAAACTTTTAACCATGGCTAAACGGTCATCCCTATTAGGTTCAACCAGCCATACCCCTCTCATGGATACTGAGAGGGATATTCAAGATACCCTTTTTTCAGTAATTCACCTCCCCTTTTACCAGCAAGTTATCTTGAATGCTAATGCCTCCCCTATGTATTCTGCCATGGTCAAGTCAGGAGTCTTGTCTGCATGCATTCCTAAAAGCCACCTTTTCCCTGAATTCATCTATTGGTTGGTATCCGTTATGTATCCAGGGAAATGTTTTGTCATGAATTCCCAAGGAGAGAATGTTCTACAGGTATCTACCCTATTAATCCGCCAAGCCCTTTGCTATCCTGAGTCAGAGTCATCCATTCAATTTTCTGACGATTCACTGGTTCAATATTATGATAATCTTACAGGAGAAGAATTCAATCAGTTCATGTTTCATTTGAAGCCTGACATGAAGCATTTTCAGCCAGATTGCAAGGAGTTTGATATGGGGGTTTTTGATGCTGAGACTCGTCCAGTATTGAGTCATATTGCAAAAAATTTGGGTAAGGATGATGATAATACAGTGGATAAATTAGTTCTAGGGATGTTTGCCAGGATGATGAGGCCAGCAATGGTGCTAGATATTCCATCATATTGGCAAGAAGCAATCAACTCACAACTAATGAGCATTTCATTAACAGGTTCCTTTAAATTTCCCTCGTTAACTGTATATTTGTTCTTATACCAGAATGTGGAAGAATTCATGCATTTAGGTCTAAATATTATGGATGTAAATAAAAGAAGACAATCAGTGATATTCTGGACAGATGTCGTTAGAAGGGAGCAAAATGAGGCTGGGTTGTTTGATTTTGCTATTTATTACATGCCAACTGCATACAAAATATTGAATGGAAGTCGTCCTCCCTATTTCTTACCTAAAGCTCAGGAGTTTCTGCATTTAGGAAACAATTGTAAATATGGAGATTGGTTTGTTTTTTAGTAATATTCTGAAATAAGGCTATATGGAGCAAGTGTTGAGCCTTAGAGACTCCCAACTTTTGTACCAATGAGCCTTTTTTCTTTAGAATTCATTAGACAAAGTCTAAATGTTGATCAAGTTCATTTCGTGCCTATGAAGAAAGGACACATGTATAAATTACCCATGGTTGTAGGCCCTTCCATAGTAAATATGAGACAGGCATTTGATGAAGTAACAAAAATGTTAGATGACATGCAGATGTTATTAGGAGAAAGTTGGGCTTATGACCCATATAGTGTTATTTCAAATAGAAGGATTGAGAATGGGTATTTTGATTTCATTCATGAAAGTAGGCCAGAAAAAGAGAAGATAGCATGTAAAGATGTGAAGAACTCAGTAGATGCTAACATTCAAACTTCTATTATAGCAGAGAAAACAACTAAAAGAACCAAGTAAATGGTGATTGATCTATATGATGAGGAGCAGGGAGCCATGAAGAGAACAAAAATTACTGAAGAGCCTGCATCTACTGCTCCTGGTTTTTCTTTGCATTTGGGAGAAGAAAAAAATGCTCTTGCCTTACCTAGGAATCATGAAGCTTCTCATGAACAGGTGCCCTTGATTAAACAGATGTTTTCACAAATTGAAGAAAGAAATCAGAGGATGAAACCCAGCGTGGAGGCCCAAGCTGAACATCAAGTCACCACTGAAAAAACAAGATTGTTAACTGTAATGGATCTTGAAAAATATCAGTTTAGAATTTCCCTCTCACATCCTACAGATATGTCAATTGGTTCTTCCAGCAATTTCAACACTGTTAATGTAACTGTCAATGTAAAGAAGATTCAACTAATAGATAAAATGAACTTGCATATGCAAATAGGTCAATTGATTGTAAATGACCTCACAAAGACTAATGCAATGGCAATAAAGGCAGAGAATATGTTGGGTGAATTAATTAAACAGATGAAGTTAGAAAAGGCTAACTCAAGAGCCTTAACAGTTCAAAATGAAGAATTGAAGAAGATTATTATAAAAATTGGAGTAGACCCTAGTGATAAGACTGTTGTGCAGAAATTCATGCAAAGTGCTGAGGTAGAGATATCTACATTAAGGAAGAAATTGAAGTTACCTACTGGTGAACATTCAATGGCTACAGAAGTTGCAGAGGTAGAGAAGGAAAATGAAAATTTGTTGCAGCAACTCATGCAGAAGGATGAAGAACTATCTAAAATAAAGCAGACTCCAATTTCATTGCAAAATCATATTAATAATCATAATTGTACTTTTGTTTTTCCTACAGGTGATGAAGACCCTCAAATACAAATTATTCAATTAAATACTGAGTTGCAGATGGCTGAAAGAGATAGAAAGAAGGCTCAAACAGATTTGGAGACTACAACAAAATTGATTAAGATCATAGAAAATGAAGCAGATAAATACAAAATGGATTTCCGAATTGTTGAAGCTGAGATTAAGAATCTCAAAGAAAGAATGAAAGGTAATATTTCACTGATACAAGCTAAAGATATCATTTGGACTGATATCATTTCAAAAATGAAATCCAATTGGTGCTTCCTTATGATAATTGCAAAAGAGAAAAGCCTTATTGTAGAGTGTGAAGAACCAATTATGTCTGATAAGAAAAAAGTAATTAATAGAGCCATTTGGGCCAGAATATTTATTGATTTTATTAATTCCAAATCAGATCAGGAGTTAGAGGAGAATGATATGCAGGAAAGAATGTTATATGCAGTGGAAATTAATAAAATGATTGTCAGGAATGATCTCAGAAAGGCTGCAGAAAAGAAACTAATGGAAATCAAAGAAGCAGTAAGTCAATTTGATAAATATTTTGATAAAATTACAAGAGTAGACTTTCCATCATGTTGGGGAGCTGAAGGAAATATTTTTCCATGGAGCTCTTATGAGAATTTACTGGTGATGACAAAAATCAAGGTTGATAACAGGCATGAAAAGACTCAGGTGCTTAAAGGAGAGACAATGGTCAACTTCTTGCAGAGACATTTTCAACTCTTGTGGATGGTAAAAAATCTTTTCTCAGAAAGGCCTTCTTATGATCGAATTACTGCATTCAGATTGGAATATCACAATCTGACACATTCTTCTAGGACGAAGGTCGAAATATGGAAAACGTGCAGAGCTTGGACAATTGACTTGCCAAAAGGATCAGCAGCAAAGAAAGGCAAATCAGTTGACCAAGGAAAAGAAGCCGCATCATCAGCAATTCCTATAGATTAGGATATTTATTTTATGTTACTTTCTGAAGGCAATGTAATTGTAATAAGACATTTTCAAGGCATGTAATAGACAACCTTCGAATTCTTGAAGTAGTTTTGGTAGTTAGGATTGGTTACAGCAGTTCCAAACTGCTTTTTACTGTATTTAATGTAATTTTCAAGAGAAAGAAAGGTTCCAAGTTTTGGACCTCCAGACAAATATTTTTGTACTCAAAGATTCAAATATTAATGAATGAGTAAGCAAGTTTCTGGCATTTTGTTTATGTTGAAATGTATTCAAGTTTTCATTTTGTATTTCCATATATAAATAAAACAAGGTTATGAGCAGCAAGTCTCTTTTTACTTTTGTGTATAAGAGTTAAAAAACCTTAATTGGCGCTCCTTTGTTTTAACTATTTCTTTCACATATTTCTTCTGGGGTTTGGAATGATATTTTCTGTATAAAACAGCATATCAGTTTGGACTTCTTCTTACACTTTCTTCTATTCACTTCATTCAACATCAACAGATGGTAGCATTGTGAAGCATTCATAAAATTTGATATTTAAGGGTTTGATTATAAATACTTGAGGTTTAATAAAACAGAGACATAAAAATTTGTGACATAATCATAAAATGTCTTAAGCACCGATTCCTTATCACAGCTAAGGGATTCTCTCTTAAGGTACAACAGATTCCTTGGTAAAAAATTTCATGTTTGAACCCAAATCTAACATAGTGTCCTTGATCTGGAACCTCGTGATCTAGGCATCGACCCGAAATTCTCTCCCCATCCTTTTCTTGTTCCTGCGCACCTGTCTAGAATGTCTTTCAAGAAAATTGGCAGAGATGAGCCCTTCCAAGAGCTCCTCATATTTGATAACATATTTGAGATTTCTGCAATTTCCCTGACATCTACTCGTCATTCATGATCTATACGAACAATTTGAATCATTCTACTATAGGTTGGGAGTTTTTCTATGGTAGTTTTGGGCTTTTGGCCTTCAAAAGTTCTGCTTTCCCTCCTTGCATGCCATCAGTCGGAACCAACTAGTTAAAGATATATGTGGCATATTTATAGTACTGCTTCTACTGGTTGGAATCATAAGAACGCTTTGGTGAGGCAGGAGGTTGTTCAGCGGCCCCAAATTCAGCTTCAATATTCTTTCCCTACCTGGGTGACTATGCTAATGTTTGACAGCAAAGATGGTTCGGGTTCTCTTGGTTCTGCATTAATCAAATTTTCTCCCCTTTGTTGGTTGTGCTCCTCCCATCTAGTGATCAGTTTCGGGAAATCCTATGTTTGGTGCATGTCCTTTGCACTAAGACACCAAGGTCTTCTAGGAAACATGAAGTCTCTTCCAGCATGCCCCTCCTGATCACAATTATAACAACGGATCAAACCCTTGCCTCCTATCCCCCCCCCCCAACTTTTTCCTCCCTATCCTCGCTGGCGAGAATCTTCATTAATGCTAAAGGTAGAAGGATTAAATCAGTTAGCTAAAGTCTCTAATACCCTACACTAATTGTTGTATTTACGATTGTCATTAGACCAAAACCCGTAGGCATTATTCTTTGCTACAATCGCCAGAGTTAGGATCCACGAGAGGCAGTTAGTCCATGTCACAAAACACACGGGGAGCGTTGAACCCAATGTTCAACAATCTCCCCCCCAATGTGAGCCAGGTGAGTTTCAAACTCGAGACCTGTCACTCTGATACCACTTGTTGGAATCATGATTGTCGTTAGACCAAAACCCGCAGGCATTTGTCTCTGCTACAATCACTAGATTTAGGATCCACGAGAGGCGGTTAGTCCATGTCATGAAACACACGGGGAGCTTTGAACCTAATGTCCAACACTAATCAGTGTGGTGAGTCAGAAAGCCGCAAAATTCATAGAAAACATTTTTCGTGACATTCAAATATTTTTGTAAGATTGGACAGAGGCGTGGAAGATGTCCATCTTTTTGGCAGATTTCATAGTATTTGTTCAAAGATGCACCCTATTGGTTAAGGAAGTCATGAAACTATGGTTTTCTTGGATATAAACATTGTGTACTAATCTGCGCAACTTTGGTAGTGGGTAAGGATGTAGAAGGCCCTATTAGTATGGAGGGAATGCTCGACCCTCTCAGTCTTGGGCACGTTGTGGCGTGATTCCCTTCATTGTGGCAGTTGGTACACCACATGTGAGGTCACGCAGGTCACAATGGGTGCATGTGCCTCAAATTCTCTGATAGATAAATGATTTGATGTTGTGATCCTATGAGTAGGATCATTGGAAATTGATCCTCCTCGGTGCTCATGTGTATATCTTGTCATAGCCTTAATCATGGTTTCTTTTTTAAATTCATCTTGTAGGGTATTAATAATTTGTTGAGTCAACGGCATGAAGGTGAGTGGAAACAATGCTTTGATGAACCAATCTTGCTAGTGTTTGGGCTCAATGGGGTAACTCATCTTACCAATAGCATCCTTAAACCTTTGCATCATTTCCCGTGCGATTTATCCCTCTTGTTTCTTGATTTCCCATAGTTTTGATAGCCCTGGTTGGTTAGTTTGTGGAAGCTTAAATTCCTGGACAATTCCTGTCGAACTTCATATATTGTCGGATTTTGCTACGTCGGCCTGAGTCCAGGTATGGGGAGATATACTCTGACTACTAGTCCTTTATTTTGTCTACAATCTTTTCAACCAATAATAAAAATATTTTGGGAACTTACGACAAAATATCTCGTATTGATCACTCACGGGATCCGCATACAAAAGGTATTCCTTCACTCACTTCACACTTTAGTGACGGAGTTGCCATTGTTGAGAAATAAACCACTCGACTTCCTCATGCCACCAATCTTGAAGATCCTTTTTAAAAATCCTTAACACCATGTCCAGATCCCTTCAATAAATTTCAGGTCCTGGAAACAAAACCATTTTTTGGCGAAAATTGTAAAATATAGAGACCATGGGTTCATAAATACGAGCCAATAAAGGATCCATTGTTGTCTAGCAAAACGTTGGCATTTTCACCTTACTCAAAAAGGGTAAAGCATATCACCCGAGGCATGTTGTGACCTTACTAGGATAGGGCTTAGGACCAGGCATCAATGGGATTTTTGCAAAGACTGGCATTCCCATCTACTTTAGAAATCATAGCACTTGACATATAACCATCACAAAGAGTAACAAGAAAATCATCCAAAGAGACAGAAGGCATATACATTCATTCATAAGAAAAAAATTTAAAGAGGCCCATGCAACTAACAAATTTAGAACCATAAAGAAATCCCGCAACTCTTTCCATTAACTTAAAATACTTTATGACTCTAAGGCCCTTCATATATAAACAATAGAATCAACACACAAAGTAGCTCAGAATTAGATAAGCACATAACAAAGATAAGTCCAATAGACTCAGCGATAGCATCTCATCATATGAGTGTCTTCTCTCCTTTTTTCCTGGTGTATTTTCCTTTAGCTTTTATAACCTTCGCTCACTTGAATTTATAGTCTCTTCCTTAGATGCCACGCCCTTTCCTCCTTGGTATTTTTCTGGCTCGGTTGTGACTGTTCCATCTCTCGTTGACGACCTTTGCGACTCGGCTACGCTTGCATGTCCCCATATTTTCCACTTTCCAACTTCAATCTCTGACGGATATTGGAAAATTTTATCTCTTTCCCTCGTTGTTTCCTCCGCAACTTCCCTTTGGTCATACTGGATCAAAATGTGTCAAAAACTTTTGGCCCCCCGCACCCACCCAAAATGAAGTACCCAACAAGGGTTTTACCACATAAAATTTGACGTGTAATTTTTATTTCTATGGGAATTTTGTATACAAACTTTGAATACCACATGTGGTATTAGAGCCATGGTAACGAAATTTGTGGCATATGAACCATGATAAGGAGAATAGTGACATAACCCACTGTCAAAATCATGTTTGAGTTATTGGGTTGACGATAACAAAGGAGCCATGTAAGCTAAAAAATGTGTATAGTGATTAATGTGCAAAGGCATGTAGAGAAATTCGTCAATGGGAGAGCAGAAAAATATAACTTCTTAGAGGTCATGTGTGCATATCTTGTCTATAGTGGAGGAACCGACGCATATAAGGCAGTCAACAAGTAGTTCGACTGCACATGTCGAGTCCATTGTGCATAGTATAAACCCATAGTGTGAAACCAGAGTAGTCGCATAGAGCCGAGTATCTGCAGACCCATGGAGGAGTCCGCAAAACCGTTTCGGAAGAGGAGAGCGATACAGAAGCCTCGAGTATCCTTATGTCGATTTTTTATTTCAGGAATATTCGAGAATATGACAATCAGGAGAGCTCAATTGTTTGACCTCTCCCCTAACCGTCAGATTCCAAGATATTCCTAGAATTTGCAATCGACGTAAATTTAGGAAGAAGCCACAGTTTGGAGGTAGATATTGTCATAGGTGTGATGCATCAAGTGCTGCATACACCAAGAGGAAACCACCGGTAAATTTTTTGTAGTTGAGGAGCCGCACGTAGAGAAAAATTAGCCAGTTTTGTGAAGAGGAGAAAATACAGCACCCACAAAGCATATATTCTATCCTTCCAAGGAGAATATTTTTTTTTGGAATAATCATATCTAAACAAGTAAACTCGAGCATGATATCGACATTTTTTATGTGGAATTAATTACCTTTTTTTTCATGGAAGTTCATTTTTTTTAAAGGGTATAGATATATAATTTTAATTTAGACATCCAATTTTTTTAAATAAATCAAGTCTATCAAGTCTGGAAAATGAGGCTTGAGAAACCATATCTAGACATCCAAATTTTTTTATAGAAATCAAGTTTATCGAGCCTAGAACATAAGGTTTGAGAAACTAGGGTTGTGAAGAAAAAAAAATCAATTTTTTTTGGAAGTTATTTTTTTTCTTTAAAGGGTGGAGATATATAATTTTTATATAGTGTACATCCAATTTTTTTTAATAAATCAAGTCTAACAAGGCTATCAACTATGGACAATAAGGTTTGTGAAAATATTTTTCCAAATTTCTTAATTGACATATTATAAAAAATTTGATTTGGAGGGAGACTATGTGTATAAACTAGTGGCAAATGTGATGAATACCAAATTCAAGGTTGAAAATTCTAATGGTAAAAATAATTTTGAATTATGGAATGTGAGATTTGTTAATACAACAAGGGTTGCATAAGGCAGAAGTACAAAGAAACCTAGAAATATTATCGATAAAGAATGAGAAGACCTGGATGCCAGAACTTTCAGCACTTTTTGGTTATGTTTTGAAAATGACGTTATGTTTAACATTATTAGTGAAGTTATAGCAACAGACTTATGGAACAAGATGGAAAGACTTTATATAATGAATTCCTTGAAAAATTGGATCTGCACGAAGAGGCAACTATACTGTCTAAAAATGAATGAAGGTGCAAAAATTGTAGATCATTTGAATGTGTTTAATACTCTTATATGACAGTTTAATTGTATGGATTTTAAACTCAATGGTGAAGATAACATAGTCACTTCATTATACTCAAGACCTAAATTTTAGAATCATTTCATAATTTACATTAGCTTTAATACAACCAAGACTCTTGAATTTGATTATGTTGTTGGAGTGTTGTTGTCTGAGGAGGTGCGAAGAAAATAAAGTATTGAAACTTCCACACCATATGCAAAGGTGGTTGTATATTGATCCAAAGAAAGAGGACATAAGTGGAGAGATACATCTAGATCAAGGTCAAAAGGTAAGAAAATCAAACTTAGATGTTGGTATTGTAACAAGTTGGGACATCTAAAGAAGGATTGTTCGAAGAGACAAGAACCCAAAGAACATTCTCAAAAGGAGGTAAATCTAGTTGAATCGGGTCCATGTATGATTAATGAAGGTTTTTTTATTAGTAATGTTCCAAATACTATGAAGAATAGCTATTAGATTCTAACACTTCTTATCATATGTGTCCACATAGAAATTTGTTTTATTCATATGAATTTGTTGATGGTGGAATTGTTCTTATGCAATATAACATTTATTGTAATACGGTTGGGGTTGAAAGCATCAAAATTAAAATGTTTAATAGTTTTATAAGGACATTAATAGATGTTAGACATGTGTCTGAACTAAAGAAGAACTTAATTTCTTTCGGAGCTTTGGATTCTGTGGGGCATAAGTTTACACGTGAAAGTAAACCATTGAATGTGTCAAAGGGCACTTTAATGGTTATGAAGGCTACTAAGATAGGATACCTTTACAAGCTAGATGGAAGTACTTAGATTAATGAAGTAGCAGTGGTATCTGAGGAGGTGATTGAATCCATAGATTTATGGGATCAACAACTAGATTATATGAGCAAGAAAGAACTAAAAGCACTGATAAATAGCCAATTTTTTCCAAATTTAAAATCTCTAAATTTGAATCTCTACAAACAATGTATATTTGGAAAGCAATATAGACATATATGTAAGTCAGGCAGTCATGTTACTAAAGGTATTTTTTATTATATTCATTCTGATTGTTGGGGATCATCCCCTATAGTTTTGTTTGGAAAATCATCACATTTTGTAACATTTATAGAGGATTTCTCTAGAAAAGTGTGGATCTAATTTTTTAAAAGCAGCATTGATGTGTTTAATACATTTAAACAATTTAGGGCTATGGTAGAAAAACAAACTGGAAAAATAGTCAAATTTTTAAGAACAAATAACAAAAGCAAGGTCGCTTCTTTGAAATTCAAAAAAAAAGTGAAAAGAAACTAGGATCATAAGGTCTGCCAAATATATATATATATATATATATATATATATATATATATATATATATATATATATATATATACTCCCTAGAAAAATGGCATAATAGAACACATGAACAATAATCTTCTAGAAAGAGCAAGGAACATGCTTAGAAATGCAAATTTGCAACAAGAGTTGGGGGAGAAAGCAGTCAATATTACTTGTTATCTTCTAAATCTATCACCATGAATTGCAATAGATTGTAAAATACATGAATAGATATGTATAGGGTATTTCCATGATTATTCAAAATTAAAATTATATATATATATATATAATTTTGTGAAGCTTACATACTTACTCCTAAGAATCAGAGTTCTCAGTTAGACCCTAGATCAAAGAAATGTTTTTTTGTTGGTTAAAATAATGTAGCTAAAGGATATAGATTGTGGGATCCTACTACCCACAAAATCATCATTAACGAAGATGTGACATTTGATGAATCTATTTCAATTTAATCTAACAATGTAGAAGCTAATTTTAAATAGAAACAACTACCATTAAATCAAAAAATTCAGTTGGATACCCAACCATCTATAGACACAAAGGAAGCAAGAAGAAACTTCTAATAATAAAGAAGTTGTAGATGTTGAATATATTCAAGAAAATGTGGAAATTACACAACCAACACCAAGAGGTATACCTTACATTATTGTTGTTATGTAGGCTTTGATTATATTGTGACCTCTTAGACTCTTATATATACCAAGGAGGTCTTATCATTTTTATCATCCAAGAATTGTTGATTTATGTGATGTAAATGAGGTTGCCCCCTTAAAGAGGCTAATTTTCAAGTCGTGCACCTATATTTTGTTTTGTTTTGTGATATGGTTGCATAACATTTGGTATGAGAGCTTTGGAATTTAGGGTTTCTCTACTTTAAATAGGTCATCTTGGAATTTTCTCTATAATTTATTTTTTTATGAAGCTCAAGAAGCTGAAATTTTGACCACATGGAGCTGAAATCTCGATGAACGTTTTGTAAAAATTTCATATCTTGGTTCTTTATATTTTCTAAGTTATGGTCCAAAGAAGTTAGGGTTTCTACATGCTCCAAAATTCAGTCTGAAACAGGTGACCTAGGGAAATTAGCCATAACTTTCTCTTCGAGCATCAGATTTGAATTTCATAAAAATTGATAAAAAGTACACAGACTATAGTTTCTCATGTATCAATTTTAGGGTCTTAGTCTGAAATAATGACACGTGATATTCCGTACATGTTTGCTCTACTTAACAAGTCCATAATCAAGTCATCGTGGGAGATTTGGCATAACTTTACCTTGAATAATCCAATCTTGGTCTAACTTGTGGCATTGGAAAGAATACTCGAAGGGATACCACAAGATGGAATTCCAAACATTGGGAGGGCGAAATTACAGAGATATGGCAGTTTCAATATCGATCTCCTAAAAAGAAGAAAAATGTGTGTATTTTTTTTAAATTTTGCATAACTTTTGTTTGAAAATTCAGTTTGAAGTGATTCAAAGGACATAGTGAAACATAGATATCGTTTTTTGATTCCAAAATGTTTCGAAACAAAAAAATGGATACATGTGATGAAAAGGAAAAAATGCAACATGATATATCAAAATTACGAGATTAAGTGCAACAAATTTCACTCTCGCAAAGAGTAAACAAAAATGAACTGGAAGTTAAGATGTATGGTTTAGAAGCAAAAATAAAAGGCAACATGGAGGTTTTGAAGGATGACATGGACGCGATGAATGTCAAGTTGGAAGGGTTAACAATGTCACTGCGAGAAAGTCTTGTCAGTGGTGACAAGGTAATCCATGAAAATCATGATGAGGACAAAAGGAATATGAATTATGATTTTAGAGACTCAAATGTTGGGTTTAAGAACCACCACATTCCAAATATAGAGATGAGGAAGTTTGATGGCAAGGATCCAGTAACATGGATACTACAGATGGAGCAATTCTTTGATCTACATGATGTGTCACACACACAAAAGGTATGCATTGCATATTTATATTTAGAACAAAATCAGTTTGTGTGGTATCGATGGCTTTGTTCTCGTAAATCAATTGTCACTTGGACAATATTTGTGGAAGAATTGGTATCACAAATCTCAAAAATAAGGGTTCAATGATGAAGCACGTTGAAGACTTCCATAGATTGAATATCAAATTAAACGATATTCTAGAGGAGCATAGGATTGATGTCTTCATAGGGACTTTTGTAACTCCTAGAGACAGTCTAGAGTTGTTATAGACCAGTGCCTAGGACATCTTATGAGGTGTAAAGAGCGGGGTATTTGAAACAGCGTTTAATCCTTTAACATGACCGAGCTCTTACACTACTTCCTTTGAAACAGAGAATAAACTAGAATGGAACCAGAACTTCGGACAGTATGAAATATTAGGAATAACACTGAACAAATGCAATGCTATATTCAGATACTACTGCATCAGACAATTTTAAGACAGGTCGCCATAATGAGGGCCAGATTCATGATACATGGTAGAGAAGGTATATATAAAGACGATTACAGAGATGTATAGCAAGAGGGAGATATCGGCTGTCAAATAGACGATACTAAGAAGAACTTCATGATATAGGATGGGCTTAAATAGCTAAGAATCCATACATACCAAGAACTCCCGTCAATAACATTTCAATACAGCCAATATAGTTGAAATACGCATGAAATACAGGTGGAACAATATATTACTCCTGAGCCATTTAAAGTATCAAGCCGCTACTGATATAAGTATCAACACGATAAATTCATATCAAAAGACGAGGGACACTCGCATTCCAGGATGTAATACTAGAGACATGAACGTGAATGAATTGAACAATAGAGAAACACACACACTACCATACAACCATGTCCAGAATCCTTACTAAGGTGAAGCTTCTTATTATTGAGACCCAACGGGCTCTTCCGGGCAGTATCTGAACTTTCACAAAACATACACACAGGAAATTCTTACACAATTCATTTTTCTGAAGAAGTGGAACCTTGTTTTCTTCTTTTTCCTGTATTATATAGGATTTCTTCTCCCTTTCAACGAGAAGATATTTTCTGAAAATATCTCTCTCGCGTGAACAAAATTGTTAACAGTCATTGTCAAAACCAAAAAATGGCATGATGGGGAAAACAGCCCTTCCATCATGCGTAACAGGCCCCGGGCCAAACTTAAAACAAAAACGTAGACCAATGTCTGATGTAAAAGTAAAAAATGCAAGAGTGGGGGAAAAAACCACCCACTCGGAAATTTAAACAAAACGTAACTGAATGAAAGTAAAAGGCCGTTTAGGCCATGTCATGAGTAAACATGAGGTGTCATGAGTGCTGCTGGGTCGAGGCTGTAGTAGACGCTGGAGGAGGCACGTCGGTGGAGGGACTAGCATGCTGAGTCAGGAACTGTGTCAACCTCTGCTGGCTATCTGGATTCGGTTCTGGCATCTCTGAGAGTCTCTCTACCCTGGTAAATGCTTCGCCGAGGGTGTGAATGTCTGCATTAGTTGGGAGCCGATACTTGATCATATGGAGGAGACTAAACTCCTTCTTTAGGATTGTGACGATGGTAGTGGCCTTGAGCTGAGTTGCTTTGCCCATTTGAAGATCTGACCGATCCCTTTCTGTTTCTAGGAGTGCTGTGTATTGATCGGGGTGCATGAGTACGGCAGGGGCGTTTGGTTCCCAACTTGAAGGGAGGCCGGCTGTGATGATTTCGTCCCACACCTTGTCGAACTGCTCCACAATGTCTGCTACCTGTTGGAGAACCTTCGAAGCTGCCAATCGAGCCTCCTCTTTCTCTATAATTTTTTGACATTCGTTGATTTCCATAAACCGACTAGGAATGCCATGTTTTCCCACGTCATTTGCTACGATTGTAGCAGAAAGATATATAAATGCCGGCATGTCGGGCTCTATTTGGCGATTATCCCCCGCCTCCACAGCCTTCTATTTAGATAGGAAGGGTAGACTTGAGTTCTCCTATCATCGTCAGGAACTCCCACTGCTCAGTCACAGCCACGATTATATCCGACCAGATCAGGCTTCTGGCCTCGACCAGGGTGAGATTTCCCTTCGCTCTACTCTTCAACTCGGCAATGGTCTGTTGTTGCTCAGTCGTGGTCTTTTTTCCTTCCTCAACTTCTCTTTGCAGCCCTTCAATTGTTCTGACCTTTTCAGCCAGGGCGCCCTCCAACTCTACCACCTTTTGCTTGGCTGTCGTTGTTTGCTTCTCCAAAACTTCTATCTCAGCCATAGCTGTGGATAGTTGTGCTGTTGCTGAACCAGTCCCACTTGATGTTTCGGCTGCATGGCAACTGTGCGTATCCCACCGGGTCTGCAGCTCAGTAGCTCTGCTCTCAAGCTCTTCAATCCTTTTAGCCAGTTTTTCCTTCTCCTCTCTTTCTCTGGAAAGTCTAACGGTCTTTCGTTTTCTCCCTCCTCCACATGCACCGGTTCATCGGTCCAGTACCGGATGTGAAAGGGAAAGTGCAGTATACCGATACGTTCTTAGGCACTGTAATGTCCTTACACTGTGACTATTCTGTGACTTGCATTCTCCTATCCCCTCCTTAAAATCTGAATTTTAATGTTTGCTCTTTAAGAGCAGCGCACGATGTGCATTGTACAGCACTGCGATTACCAACGCCAAAAGAGTCCCCTCGGGTTGCCTTATTTCTCTTTCTGTCTTCCTTAGTGCGAGGGTGATCTGTGAAAGCTTGTCTTTCATCATGTCGCAGACTGTTTGGAACAGGTCAGTCATGTCCTGAACTGGTACCTTCTGCATATCGATAGCCAATTCAAGCACCTTATAACTCGGAACATCTGAATTCGGGTCCAGGATGGCCTCGGTCATAGACAGTACCAGGCTTTCGGTGTCTGCATTGACAGAAGCGGAGAGCCTGGTATGGTATTTCTCAACGAACCCTCCTAATTCGGCCCTGTATTTGTCTCAGACAGTTTTATTTATCAGCTCCCTTTCGCTCGTCCTGGAAGGAGGAGGCTCGACGATGGCTTGCGTGACTTCAGTGTAGTCAGAGGAGGCGACACTGTCTCTTAGTACCACTATTCCTGCCTTGCCCTTATCGAATTGACCAAATTTCGTAAAGGGCTCCAATATTATCCCTTCCCCGATGACTTCAGCTTCGCTAGTGGCCACCTTCTGCCTCTTGGGTGGTGGTTATAGATACCCGACTTCTTGCTCATTGCCCCTTTATTCACTTCTTCTCCTCCATGCTTGAGACGAGTCCGTCTCCATGCGAAAACATAGGCGGACTTCGAGGTTAGCCCTCCACTCCATAAATGGCCTCGGCTCATGTATGTAGGGCGTAGACCTGTTTCTTTTTCTTTTATTTGAAATTATTTCTCATGGGTCATAAGCCCAGCTTGTCCCCAACCTCAGGTCCATGTTTTGTAGCATTTTTTCAGCAATTGGGAGGGCATATCTAGAGTTTACCACAAATGGGCCAATGACCAATCGGGGAGCGCTTCAAGATGTAGCCTTTCTTAAGCGGGGCCGAAATGGGTAGTGGGCGCAGGGGGCTTCTTGGGATGTACTCGAGGGTAGACTCGTCGGACGGGGAAAAGCGGCGACCGGTAGGGGCTGTCGGCTCCATAGACATGGATTTCAGTATACTCTTCGATAGGGGCCAATCGCGGTACAACTGGCGTGCTTTGACTGTAACCAGCGCTTCATCTCTGGGAAAACCCTAGGGGAAGGGGTGTCGTGGATGATGGTATAAGCAATGGACATGAAGGTATTCACGAAATTGACATAACCTTCTCCCCTAGGCAACTGACGAACAGAGCAATTCCAGTCGAAGACTGGCCTGGGCTGGGAATTTTCAGAATACATCCTGTCCAGCCCCAAATGATTGAACTTGTCCGCATGCTGGAACAGGAAGAGGTAGAACACCAACGAGAAAAAACGAAACTTTCGGGCTTGAGCGAGCTCTCGAAATTGGGTCCGGATGGTGAAGGAAAGGAAACCTGGAATATCCAGTGTAACTCCATTCTGTGTCATAAGCCACAAAAATCGAATGCATACTGAAGAGATGTCTTCAGGACTCCCTATTCCTAGGAGGCCGGCGATGAGGGACAGAACAGGACTCACTTCCTCGGCAAACAGACTCAATGGGAACGGCTCCAATGGGGGTAGGGCCGTTGCTTGATCAATGGTTATGGCAGCTATGAAGGCACGGCGGGCTTCTCTCGACAGCTTATTAAACTGTGCGAGCAAGGTTTCATCTTTGAAACTGAAGTAGGCATCGCTGGAAGGGAAACGGAGGGCCTGCCTGATAACATCGGGAGAAAGGGAAAAAATTACGTTACCCTGAGGAGAAATGAAAGCATCCCGATGTGTATCGTAGGAGTCCCTAAGCCAGACAATAAAATCGACACAGGAATGGACTTGGGGGGTGATGTGGTGATAGAAGCCGGACGCGACAACTCAGAAATGATCAGCATTTTTACAGTGGCGGCCAAACAGTAGGGGCTTGATATTCCGTATGTCGAAAGGGTATTTCGGGTCACAGATACCCGCCTGCAAGTCACGGAGGGGTTCAAAACCAGGGGGGTTTCTAGACTCATGGAGTTGGGGAGTTTCAGGTTCGTTCTTCTTGGGCGTTCCTCTCCCCATGGCAGTTATTCAACAATTTGGAAAAGAGAGAAAGGAAAAAGATGGGAAAACGGAAAATGGATTACCTGAACAGAGGGTGACAATGCTTGGGAAAGCGACGAGGGGAACCGTGACAGTGACTTGGACAAACCCGGCGTTCTTCCCTACTCGGTATTCGCCGTAGAAAACTACCTGAAATGATTTACCAGAGAGAAATACGGGAGTTTTTTACCATTCGGGAGGACTGTTTAGGTTAAAAGGTGAAAATGTAAGAGAACAGAGGGCAAGTGTCGTAAGGACACTGACACTGAGACACGTGGCGCGTGGGGATCGGGTAAATCAGGATGTAGGTGAGCGCCTCGTGTCGGGTTAAAAGTTGGTACGGGCCTTAGTACCAGCTGTCCTAATAGACTTACCTTACCGTTATTCCATATGCGTTGTCCAATCTTTAACATGTAGGACTTCCCCTTGCCGGACTAACACTTATCTTTCCCCGCTGCGTAGGCCCACCTTAACTCCGCCACGAGACAGCGTCCCGCAGCCTAACCTTGTTGTTCCTTTCCTACCGTAAGGTCTTACCATGCCACGTGTCGCAGATCCGCGGGGGTAAGGGCCTCGTCCCTTCCCCACAGCTCGACCCCCTCGGACTTACTCCGTACGCTGCCGTGTATGACCCGAGGCCTTTTTCCAATATATGGGCCGATATATAACGCAGCACCCCCATTACATTTGTATTTGAGTTCATTTATTAATCCGACCATAACCGCTTAGTGCTGTTCCTTCCTTAGTTTTAATATATGTGCGCTTCACCACCTTTTCTCTTTTCGGCCTTATTTAATTTAACACTTGCCACTTGATATAAAACTTTAATGTGACATGTTCTTCCTATTTGTATTCTCGTGGCTAGTGCTAGGAGTTAAACAACATTGGCTCCACCTGGGGACGGCACGTTTGTCCCTGAACGTGTCGAGAACTACGCAGACCACCTGTATATCTTCTTTGAACAACACTTTTCGATTTCTAGAGCTTTGCCCTGTACAGATCATCCTGACACATGCATAATCTATGATAAGAAAATGAACAACAGCAACTATTGTACAATATAATACAGTCAGGCCTTTTCAGCCTTCTTCAGAATTGGAAATATGGTTTGAGGAATTGCCCGTTCACAGGGGCTTCCAACAGATCTCCCTGTAAATTCTCCAGCTTAAAAGTGTTATTTCCTCCCTGCTCTGCAACCTTGAAAGGGCCGAACCAGAGGGGGTCAAATTTACCATGCTTGCCCTTGTCAGCTCTTCGTACATCCCACCTGAGAACTAAATCCCCCACCTGCAGCTTCCTATCTTTTGTATGCTGGTCAAATAATTCTTTCATCCTCTCCTGATAATCCACCAGCTTCTGGTTCACCTGAATACGCGTTTCTTCCAGTTCAATCAACTGATTGATTCTTCTGGTCATGCCATCTGCTTCTTCCTGAGTCTCCTGCATGAAACGAGCCACAGGTAGAGCCAGCTGTATGGGAAATACAGCTGCTCGTCCGTATACTAGTTCATAAGGCGACTTTCCTGTTGCCCTTTTACTGGTTATCCTGTTTGCCCACAGAGCAAACTTCAGTTGAGAGTCCCAATTTCTCTGGTTCTCATTTATTGTCTTCTTCAGTGCTCTGACCAACGTTTTGTTTGATGACTCGGCAAGACCATTTCCCTGGGGGTAGTAAGCTGTGGAGTGACCCAGAGTGATGTTGTATTGTTGACAAAAATTCACCATCTTAGCAGATTTGAAAGCCTGAGCATTGTCTGTGACTATTCTGGCAGGACATCCAAACCTTGAGATGATGTTCTCTTCTAGGAATTTTATGACCACTGTATCTGTGGCATTTCGTGCGGGGATGGCCTCCACCCACTTCGTGAAGTAATCTGTAGCAGTCAAAATCCATTTGTGCTGCCCATTGGAGGGTGGGTGGATCTCACCTATGAAGTCAATACCCCATTGCTTGAAAGGTTCATCAACATGCACAGGGATGAGGGGCAGAGCTACTAGCTTCTGTTTTTCCGCAAACTTTTGGCATTTGTCACATGCCCTGACCCAATTGAAGACATCTCCAAATAATTTAGGCCAGTAAAAACCAGCCTTCAGGATTTTCTGAGCTGTGCTTCTCCAGCTGTAATGCCCTCCACATATTCCCTCATGGAATTCAGTCGTGATGTTTCTTACCTCCTCTTCAATGAGACATAACAGCAATATACCTGAAGGATCTCTCCAATATAATTGACCATTAGCTATGGCATACTTCTGAGACTTAAGCCTCAAGGCTCTGTATTTGGACTTATCACAGCTGGGTGGGCAGCTGAGAGTCAGGAGATACTCAACAATTTCCTTGTACTAGGGGCTAGTGAGATACTTCATCTGTATTTTTTGTGTAGCCATTTCCACCTCTTGTCTCCCTGTCTGTTCCTCAGATGCTTCACCTGCGATCATGGATAAGTGGATGCCCAGAGCTTGGTGGTTCGATTCTGATAAAATCTTTGCTAGCCCCTGTCCTTTAATTAACTTGGTGGGTCTTATGTCCAGGTCATATTCTTGTATCTTCGCAATCCACCTGCCCCTTCTGCCTTCACTGTCTCCCTGCACGAGGATTTCCTTAACTGCTGCTGTGGGTACAAAAGCAGTCACATGAGATTGTAAAATGTACATGCGAAATGCCTTTAAGGACTTTACCAGGGCATAAGCTTGCTTCTCCAGTATGTTGTATTTTAGCTCTGCATCATGAAGAACTTGACTAAAGAAAGCAATGGGTTGCTCATACCCATCCCCATTCTTCTGTAGAAGGACCCCTGCCACCGTGTGAGGTGATGCAAAAGAGAAAATCATGAAAGGCTCAGTGAAGTCAGGCTTTGCCAACACGGGAGCCTCAGCGAAAGCAGTTTTGATCCTGGAAAAGGCCTGTCTTGACTCCGGTGCCCATTTTACCTCATTGTCCTTCTTCAACATATCTGTGATGTGTCTAACTATTTCGGCATAATTGGGAATGAATCTTCTGAGAAAATTGATCCGCCCTAGGAATACCTGTACTTCTTTCTTGTTTCTGGGGAGAGATATACCGTTTATAGCTTCCACCCTTTTAGGATCGATTTTGACCCCATCTTTAGTTACTATATGTCCTAGGAGTTTACCCTCTTCTAATGCAAAGAAATATTTTTGAGGGTTAAGAGAGAGTCCATACCTCCTGCATTTCTCAAAGGTCTTCTGCAAATGCTGAACGTGCTCGACATCATCCTTTGAAAAGACTGTTATATCATCTAGGTACACTACCAAGAACTTATCCTGTTCTCCAACAAAGGTTATGTCCATCGCTCTCTGAAACGTAGCCTTTGCATTGATCAGTCCGAATGGCATCCTGGCATACATAAATGTCCCCCAGGGCGTGGTGAAAGCAGTCTTTTTCTGGTCTTCCGGGAATACAGCCACTTGATTATATCCCGAGAACCCATCCATCATGGACATTCTAGAGGCCCCTACCACCTTTTGCAGAATATGATCCATCTTTGGTAGTGGATAGTTGTCTTTTAGAGATGCCCTATTCAGGTTTCTGAAATCCACACACAACCTGATTTCACCATTCTTCTTGCGTACTGGGACTAAATTGGCCACCCATTCAGAATACCTTAGTGGCACTATAATTTTAGCTTTCAGTAACTTTTTTATTTCTTGCTCAATCGAGGGTAGCAATAGGGGATTAATCTGCCGGAGCTTTTGCTTGTGGGGTTTTGCGTCTGTCTTCAATGGAATTTTATGCTGCATCACACTGACATCAAAGGTTTTCAAATCTTGATATGACCAAGCAAAGACATCTTTGTAGGTTTGAAACAGCTTTTGGTATGACTGTCTGTATTCATCTGGAACTTTCTTCGAGAGCTTGACAATCTTTGGATCTTCTTTCGTACCCAGATTGAGATCTTCGACCTGATCCTCGGTCACCATTTTGTTTGGCTGTACTGGGACATCATCTTTATTGAACAGTCTCTCCAAAGGTACCAGCCCTCGGGGAATGACGTTCCCTTTCAGCTGCAGGAATCTGTGACCGGCTATTTTCTCTTCAAGCTTGTCCTCTGGGATGTCCGCGACTTCTTCTTCTTCACAGTTATCAATCTCTAGATTGGAAAACTCCCCCACGGTCTCTAAAAACCTCTTCACCTGCTCCTCATCTTCGAAGACCTGCCAGTGCTTGACATTATCAGGGATTGAAGGCCGGTATCGTACTTCAATTTCGTATCTCAGAAGAGGGTTCTGAGGTGGGCGGAATGTACTGGCAGCCACAGCCAAGGAGTATGCCATTCTGTTCTGTTCCCTGGGCATAAACTGAATGTTAAATGCCAGAAAAGAATTCTCCACAAGATCCCACACTTCGTTTCTGTAGGCCTTTAGCCTCGGATGTTTCGCTTGACATTGGTTTTTTACTTGCCTCACCACCAACTCGGAGTCTCCCATCACCTTTAGATTCTGTATCTTCATGCTTCTTGCTGTTTGTAACCCCAATATGAGTGCCTCATACTCAGCCACATTATTTGTGGCCTCATATTCTAGTTTGAAAGACAGGGGGACCCATTGACCCATAGGTGAGATAAGTAATACTCCAGCCCCGTTTCCTTCCTTGGAGTTTTCTCCATCAAAGTGGAGTGTCCAGATGTCTGATTCATTGTCCTGTACTGATAGATCAGTCTTTAACTGGCAGAACGAGGGTTCATGGGCATAGTCCTGATCTTCCTCCAACATTAGACAAGAGAAATCTCTCTCTCTACTGTAAACTGGGGAATTCACTGAATCACCTGCCTTTGTGACTGTTTTGACAAATCTGGTCTCTCGGTACAATCTCCTTTCTTGACCACCAAAGACCGGAATTGTGGCGTATGACAGATCCAACTTGATCGACCCTCCAATTCTAGTCCCCTAGGACCTTGAAAATAGCATACCGAAGCGGGCTGGGATGTCAGCCACTACGATATCCATTACCACACTCTTGGCTGGGATCTGAGCCAGGGTGACTGCTAGATCTTTGATCATGCCCAAGCATTTCACTCTTTTGGAATCAAAAGAGTAAAGATCTTTATAGGGGCGGGTGATTTGGAGACCCAATTGTTCCATGACAGACAGGGGCATCAAATTGTGGGACGCTCCTGAATCTAACATACAGTTATGCAATAGTAGATCGTGGATTACTAGAGATACATAGAAAGGGGGGGTGGAGGGATCTAATTCCTCGACATGGGGGCCGAACACTACCATGGGCCTTTCTTCTTGTAAGTTTAGACTGTCCGGAATGTGTGGGACTTCAGGAGCTGAAATGAAAGAGGAGACTTGTGACTGATATGCAGGCTGCTTCAACAATTCAGACAGAGGGACAGGTATTTTAACTTTTTTAAGTTCCTTTTGCAAACTGAAGGCAGACGAGGGCTTTTCTATTGGGACTTCCTTTTCTTTTGACTCTTTGTTTGGCACGGGAGACTTAACTTCTTTAACTGGAGTTTTATTTACAGGAGACACAGCTGTTTGAGAGGACGAAGGCATGTGACTGTCAGCTTGCAAGGATTGGTTAAGAGGCTTCTTACCTTTGTCCGGAGATTCTTGAGTATTGGCCTCTTTCTGTGTAGGTGCTGACCTTTGGGGTGCATCTTCCTCTTCATCTTGAGTGCGGGTCCTTTTCCTGGAGGACCTGAGGTCATATTTCCTGTTAAACTGAGCTTGCATGAAATCAACGAACTGTTTGCAGTAGTCATCGATTTCTGGCTCTTCGGCATCCTCGCTATTCTTCGCTTCTGAGTGAGGTTGTAGTGCACCTTTCTCACTTTCTTGCACAGGGCACTCTATGTCATCATTGTCTGAAAAAACAGGACATGTTTCATCTTGCTCATAGGAGGGGTCTTCATGGGAAGCCTCCATTTGTCCTTCCAAGTACAAAGGGTGCGGTACTTGGTCTTGTTGCTCCTTCTGCCCCCTCTGCAGTATCTGCAAGGGTGGTTTCCTGTATTGAGGATTGAACCCTCTGTTTGGAGCATTCTGAAAGTTCTTTGGTGGAGAACTTTTAGCTTCCATCTCTAGCTTGACCAACTTGCTAGAGAGGTTCTTGATCATTTTATTCATCTCTTCGATCTTGTCATTTGCTGAGTCTCTGTCTTGACTTGAAGTAGATACTTCTTCTTTGCCCCTTCTTCTAGTATCATGTTCTTGCTTTACTTTGGACTTGCCAGTCGAGACAAAGTTTGCTTCTATTTCCAATGCATCTGTCTGTGCATCGTCCAGAGTGGCTGGCTTTCTCTCCCTCAGTGAGAAACCAAACTCGGAATCAAATGCTACCACGAAAACAACCTTGGCAGCGGTCTGATGGGGCTTCATCTCAGCTGGGAGGCTGTAATACAATTTTTTAAACCTTCTGATGAACTCTGATACCCCTTCATTATGCTTCTTTTTAAGGGTGTTGAACTCGGTTAAGGTATCCCCATGATCTTTCCTATCTCCCCACTTTTTCACGAAAGCTTCTTCCATAGCCTCCCAGGTGTTGATGGAATTAGCTACGAGAGACTTAAACCATTTTCTAGCCTCTCCATCTAGGGACTGCACGAACAATCTCAGAACCACGTCCAAATGCTCCACATTAAAGTTCTCTGCGAAAGAGCAGAAGATTTCAACATGCTTGTAGGCATCAATGCCGTTTTCCCCATTGAATCTGGGCAGAATCTTTAAATAGTCTTGTGGCATGTCATTTAGAACTGCAGGCAGCTGTAAAGGGGCATACCTATTTTGTAAAAAGCCAGGTATATTTGCCATTGGGGGAGGCGGAGGTAGAATGAGAGCCTGAGCAGTGAGTGGTGGAGGAGGTGGTGGGAGTTGAGTATGAATAATGATGGGGATGTAGTGAACAGCAGCTTGAGAACTTGATGAGAAGGTAGGGCTGTCAACAACAGATACTTCAGTGACCTCTTTGACCTCTTCAACTTCTGGGGTAGGATGAAAAGAATAATGTGGAGTATAACTAGACTCAGCTTCGTCTTTGATACGGACACCTTCTCGATAAGGGCTATCTGAATAATAACCAGTATCTCTTATAATAGGGTTAGAGCTTTGTATTTGGGCGACCTGAGAAGAGGAGGGCTGAAGATATGGAAAGTTTTCAAGGGAAAACTCGGGAATATCAGTATGGACTGGCGGCCTTTCTCTCCAGCCTCTTCTATGTAGGATTCACTCTGGGTCAGACACAGAGGGTGTCCTTGACTGAGATGTATCTGACCTTAGGTGTGGCTTACGGGGAGCCAGGACTGCAAATATGTTTATCTGAAATATGAATGTGGAGTCGCCAAGGTGAGGTATACACAACTCTCAACTCTTCGTGCTCACCTAACTGAAGAGTGGACGGGTTTTGTCGAGGCCCAGGGACTTAAATTTCTTCAACTTCGTTCCCCGGCAACGGCGCCAAAAAGATGTTGTAACTCCTAGAGACAGTCTAGAGTTGTTATAGACCAGTGCCTAGGACATCTTATGAGGTGTAAAGAGCGGGGTATTTGAAACAGCGTTTAATCCTTTAACATGACAGAGCTCTTACACTACTTCCTTTGAAACAAAGAATAAACTAGAATGGAACCAGAACTTCGGACAGTTTGAAGTATTAGGAATAACACTGAACAAATGCAATGCTATATTCAGATACTACCGCATCAGACAATTTTAAGACAGGTCACCATAATCAGGGCCAGATTCATGATATATGGTAGAGAAGGTATATATAAAAACGATTACAGAGATGTATAGCAAGAAGGAGATATCGGCTGTCAAATAGACGATACTAAGAAGAACTTCATGATATAGGATGGGCTTAAATAGCTAAGAATCCATACATACCAAGAACTCCCGTCAATAACATTTCAATACAGCCAATATAGTTGAAATACGCGTGAAATACAAGTGGAACAATATATTACTCCTGAGCCATTTAAAGTATCAAGCCGCTACTGATATAAGTATCAACACGATAAATTCATATCAAAAGACGAGGGACACTCGCATTCCAGGATGTAATACTAGAGACATGAACGTAGATGAATTGAACAATAGAGAAACACACACTACCATACAACCATGTCCAGAATCCTTACTAAGGTGAAGCTTCTTATTATTGAGACCCAACGGGCTCTTCCGGGCAGTATCTAAACTTTCACAAAACATACAAACAGGAAATTCTTACACAATCAATTTTTCTGAAGAAGTGGAACCTTGTTTTCTTCTTTTTCCTGTATTATATAGGATTCCTTCTGCCTTTCAGCGAGAAGATATTTTCTGAAAATATCTCTCTCGCGTGAACAAAAATTGTTAACAGTCATTGTCAAAACCACAAAATTACATGATGGGGAAAACAACCCTTCTATCATGCGTAACAGGCCCGGGCCAAACTTAAAACAAAAACGTAGGCCAATGTCTGATGTAAAAGTAAAAATGCAAGAGTGGGGGGAAAAACCACCCACTCGGAAATTTAAACAAAACATAACTGAATAAAAGTAAAAGGCCGTTTAGGCCATGTCATGAGTAAACATGAGGTGTCATGAGTGCTGCTGGGTTGAGGCTGTAGTAGACGCTGGAGGAGGCACGTCGGTGGAGGGACTAGCATGCTGAGTCAGGAACTGTGTCAACCTCTGCTGGCTATCTGGATTTGGTTCTGGCATCTCTGAGAGTCTCTCCACCCTGGTAAATGCTTCGCCGCGGGTGTGAATGTCTGCATTAGTTGGAAGCCGATACTTGATCATATGGAGGAGACTAAACTCCTTCTTGAGGATTGTGACGATGGTAGTGGCCTTGAGCTGAGTTGCTTTTCCCATTTGAAGATCTGACCGATCCCTTTCTGTTTCTAGGAGTGGTGTGTATTGATCGGGGTGCATGAGTACAGCAGGGGCGTTTGGTTCCCAACATGAAGGGAGGCCGGCTGTGATGATTTCATCCCACACCTTGTCGAACTGCTCCACAATGTCTGCTACCTGTTGGAGAACCCTCGAAGCTGCCAATCGAGCCTCCTCTTTCTCTATAATTTTCTGACATTCGTTGATTTCCATAAACCGACTAGGAATGCCATGTTTTCCCACGTCATTTGCCCTCAGTGTATAGAGAAAAGATATGTAATTGCCGGCATGTCGAGCTCTATTAGGCAGATTATCCCCCGCCTCCTGCAACCTTCTATTTAGATAGGGAAGGGTAGACTTGAGTTCTCCTATCATCGTCAGGAACTCCCACTGCTCAGTCACAGCTACAATTATATCCGACTAGATCAGGCTTCTGGCCTCGACCAGGGTGAGATTTCCCTTCGCTTTACTCTTCAACTCGGAAATGATCTGTTGTTGCTCAGTCGTGGTCTTTTTTCCTTCCTCAACTTCTCTTTGCAGCCCTTCAATTGTTCTGACCTTTTCGGCCAGGGCGCCCTCCAACTCTACCACCTTTTGCTTGGCTGTCGTTGTTTGCTTCTCCAACACTTCTATCTCAGCCATAGCTGTGGATAGTTGTGCTGTTGCTAAACCAGTCCCACTTGATGTTTCGGCTGCATGGCAACTGTGCGTGTCCCACCGGGTCTGCAGCTCAGTAGCTCTGCTCTCAAGCTCTTCAATCTTTTTAGCCAGTTTTTCCTTCTCCTCTCTTTCTCTGGAAAGTCTAGCAATCAGCTCGTTTTCTCCTCCTCCACATGCACCAGTTCATCGGTCTGTACCGGATGTGAAGCTGGTATGCCAGCCCGTTTCTTAGCCGCTGTAATGTCCTTCTGCAATTTGGCTATTACTGCAGCTTGCATTCCCTTCCCTCCTTCGTCTGAATTTTTAATCTGCTCTTTAAGAACGCGCACCTGATGTGCGTTGGCACGACAAGCGCTCTGTTCTGCTGTAAAAGAGTCCCTCAGGTTTTCGTATTTCTGCTCTGTCTTCCTTAGGGCAAGGGTGATTTGTGAAAGCTTATCTTTCATCATGTCGCAGATTGTTTGGAACAGGTCAGTCAGGTCCTGTACCGGAACCTTCTTCATATAGACAGCCAATTCAAGCACCTTATAACTTGGAACATCTGAATTCGGGTCCAGGATAGCCTCGGTCATAGACAGTACCAGGTCTTCGGTGTCTGCATTGACAGAAGCGGAGAGTCTGGTGTGATATTTCTCAACGAAACCTCCTAATTCGGCCCTGTATTTGTCTCGGACAGTTTTATTTATCAGCTCCCTTTCTTTTGTTTTGGAAGGAGGAGGCTCGACGATGGCCTGAGTGACTTCAGTGTAGTCAGAGGAGGCAACGCTGTCCCTTAGAACCACTATTCCTGCCTTTCCTTTATCGAATTGACCAAATTTCGTAAAGGGCTCCAAAATTATCCCTTCCCCGATGACCTCAGCTTCACTAGTGGCCACCTTCTGCCTCTTGGGTGGTGGTGCTCCGGAAGTACCAGCTTCTTGCTCATTGCCCCCTTTATTCACTTCTTCTTCTCCTCCTGTAGCAGACGAGTCCGTCTCCATCTGCGAAAACATAGGCCAGACTTCAAGATTAGCCCTCCACTCCAGAAATGGCCTGGACTCATGAATGTAGGGCGCGGACCTGTTTCTCTTTCTTTTATTTGAGATAATTTCCCGTGGGTCATAAGCCCAACTCTCCCCTAATTTCAGGTCCATGTTCTGCAACATTTTCTCGACAATTGGGAGGGCATATCTAGAGTTTACCACAAAGGGGCCAATATTGTCAGGGAGCTTCAAGATGTAGCCTTTCTTAGCGGGGACGAAATGGAGCTGGTCAGCCTTGAGGGCTTGCCGGATGTACTCAAGGGCGTAGACTCGTCGGACAGGAAAAGCTGGCAGCCGGTAGGGGGCTACTTCGGCTCCATAGACACGGATTTCAGTATACTCTTCTGATAGGAACCAATCGCCGGTACACTGGTACTTCCCAGCCTGTAACCAGCGTTTCATCTCTGGGAAAACCCTAGGGGAAGGAGCGTCGTGAATGATGGTATAAGCAATGGACATGAAGGTATTCACGAAATTGACATAACCTTCTCCCCTAGGAAACTGACGAACATAGCAATTCCAGTCGAAGACTGGCCTGGGCTGGGAATTCTCAGAATACATCCTGTCCAGCCCCAAATGATTGAACTTATCAGCGTGCTGGAACATGAAGAGGTAAAACACCAATGAGCAAAAACGGAATTTTCGGGCTTGAGCGAGCTCTCGAAATTGGGTCCGGATGGTAAAGGAAAGGAAACCTGGAATATCCAGCGTAACTCCATTCTGTGTCATAAGCCACAAAAATCGAATGCATATTGAAGAGATGTCTTCAGGACTCCCTACCCCCAGGAGGCCGGCGATGAGGGACAGAACAGGACGCACTTCCTCGGCAAACAGACTCAATGGGAACGGCTCCAATGGGGGTAGGGCCATTGCTTGATCAATGGTTATGGCAGCTATGAAGGCACGGCGGGCTTCCCTCGACAGCTTATTAAACTGTGCGAGCAAGGTTTCATCTTTGAAACTGAAGTAGGCATCGCTGGAAGGGAAACGGAGGGCCTGCCTGATAACCTCGGGAGAAAGAGAAAAAATTACGTTACCCTGAGGAGAAATGAAAGCATCCCGGTGTGTATCGTAGGAGTCCCTAAGCCAGACAATAAAATCGACACAGGAATGGACTTGGGGGGTGATGTGGTGATAGAAGCCGGACGCGACAACTCGGAAACGATCAGCACTTTTACAGTGGCGGCCAAACAGTAGGGGCTTGATACTCCGTATGTCGAAAGGGTATTTCGGGTCACAGATACCCGCCTGCAAGTCATGAAGGGGTTCAAAACCAGGAGGGTTTCTAGACTCATGGAGTTGGGGAGTTTCAGGTTCGTTTTTCTTGGGCGTTCCTCTCCCCATGGCAGTTATTCAACAATTTGGAAAAGAGAGAAAGGAAAAAGATGGAAAAACGGAAAATGGATTACCTGAACAGAGGGTGACAATGCTTGAGAAAGCGACGAGGGGAACCGTGACAGTGACTTGGACAAACCCGACGTTCTTCCCTACTCGGTATTTGCCGTAGAAAACTACCTGAAACGATTTACCAGAGAGAAATACGGGAGTTTTTTACCATTCGGGCGGACTGTTTAGGTTAAAAGGTGAAAATGTAAGAGAACAGAGGGCAAGTGTCGTAAGGACACTGACACTGAGACACGTGGCGCGTGGGGATTTGGTAAATCAGGATGTAGGTGAGCGCCTCGTGTCGGGTTAAAAGTTGGTACGGGCCTTAGTACCAGCTGTCCTAATAGACTTACCTTACCGTTATTCCATATGCGCTGTCCAATCTTTAACATGTAGTACTTCCCCTTGCCGGACTAACACTTATCTTTCCCCGCTGCGTAGGCCCACCTTAACTCCGCCACGAGACAGCGTCCCGCAGCCTAACCTTGCTATTCCTTTCCTACCGTAAGGTCTTACCATGCCACGTGTCGCAGATCCGCGGGGGTAAGGGCCTCGTCCCTTCCCCACAGCTCGACCCCCTCGGACTTACTCCGTACGCTGCCGTGTATGACCCGAGGCCTTTTTCCAATATATGGGCCGACATATAACGCAGCACCCCCATTACATTTGCATTTGAGTTCATTTATTAATCCGACTATAACCGCTTAGTGCTGTTTCTTCCTTAGTTTTAATATATGTGCGCTTCACCACCTTTTCTCTTTTCGGCCTTATTTAATTTAACACTTGCCACTTGATATAAAACTTTAATGTGACATGTTCTTCCTATTTGTATTCCCGTGGCTAGTAGGATTGATGTCTTCATAGGGACTTTAAAGGATACCATCCAACATGAAGTTCACCTTTTGGAACCATATTCATTGGAGTAGGCATTCAAGGTGGAAAGAAAAATTGAAAGAAAAATTATGGCAACAAGGAAGTCTACCACTGACAACTATAAATATGGAGGTGTTGTTGCCCCTAGCCTCCCACAAGCTACAAGGTTGACACCACAACTTGAGAAAAAAGAGAAAAAAGTACTTTGTTACAGTTGTGATAACGAATACACTAAATGTTATAAGTGTCGAGAAAAGGAATTATTGTACATAGATTGTGAAGAGGATGAAGAAAATGAACTAGAAACACCAAAAGAAGAGGATATACACTAGGAACCAACCCCAAAGAAAGAAGAAAGGAATTCGACCATATATTGTAATGCATTGGCAGGAATTACCACTCCTCAAACTCTTAAGATAGAAGGATATAAAAAAAAAAGGTGATAGTGTTGATTGATTCTGGTAGTACCCATAATTTTATTCATTGTAAGATAGCCAAAGAATTGAATTATTTTCTATATCTAGCGCCAGAGTGTCAAATGATGGTTGCAAATGGAGGAACTATAAATTTCTCAGGGAAATTTCATAATATCAATCTAACCATGGGGGAATATGTATTGAATAGTCCAATGCTTTCCATTCCAATGGGTAGTGTTGATGTTGTTTTAGGAGTCTAATGGTTGCAATCTCTGGGGATAATAGATTTTAATTTTCAAGAACTTTTCTTGAAATTTTTCTAGGAAGAAAATGAAATTGAGTTTAGGGGGCATTGAAAGGAAACTAGGGAAGATAATCAGCTCTAATGGCATGAAAAATATTTTGAAGAAATAAAAATGAGACATAATTGCACAATTATGCTCACTAGATATTCAAACATTGAAATCATTTGTTTCTCTAGATCTCCAAAGAATATTGGACAATAATTCCACAGTATTTAAGACTCCCAAAGGCCTCCCACCTATTCATGATCATGATCATGTTATTCACTCAATTCCAGGAAGCACTCCTCCTAACATCATACCTTACATATATCCCTATGCCCAAAAGAGTGAAATTGAGTATATGGTTGCAGAAATTCTAGAGGCGGGTATACTTCAACCTATCCAAAGTTATTTCTCTGCTCCAACAATATTTTTACACAAGAAGGATGGATCATGGCATATGTTTCCGAATTATAGGGAGCTCAGCAAGTTCACTATTAAAGATAAATTTTCCATTCATGTCATTGATGAATTATTGGATAAATTACATGGAACAATTTACTTCACCAAGCTAGATCTTCGTTCAGGGTATCATCAAATTAAAATGAAGACTAAAGACATTATGAAAATATCATTCAGAACTCATGAAGGTCATTATGAATTTTTTGTCGTGTATTTTGGCCTTCCTAATGCACCTTCCACATTTAAAGGTTTGATGAATTACATTTTCAAACTCTTCCTTACAAATTTTGTGTTAGTATTTTTTGATGATATACTAATCTACAGCAAGTCTTGGGACGATCATTTTCAACATGTTGACAGGGTGTTCAAACTATTGGAGGAGAAACAATTGTATGCAAAAACCTCCAAATGTTTATTTTGGGTACAGGAGGTGGAATATTTGGGTCATATTGTATCTCATGGGAGTGTTAATTTGGATCCTAACAAAATTAAAGTCATCAACGAATGGAAAATCCCCACAACCTTAAAGCATCTTCGAGGATTTCTAGAGTTGAAAAGGTATTATCACAATTTTGTTAAGAATTATGGGAAAATAGTAGCACCTCTAACAACATTATTAAAGAAAGATTTATTTTTTTGGACTCCAGAAACAACTAAGTCTTTTGAACATCTTAAAGAGGCAATGTTCCAAGCTCCGGTTTTAGCTACTCCATACATCAAAAAAACCTTTATGATGGAATGTGATGCATCATGGAATGAAATTCGTGTTGTTTTAATGCAAAAAGGAAGACCCATTCCTTTTGAAAGTTGTACAATCAATGGAAATTATTCACACACATATTTATGAGAAGGAAATGTTGTCAATACTACATGCCTTGAAGCAATGACGCCCTTGACTAATGGGAAGACACTTCAAGATAAAGATAGATCATGATAGTCTTAAATACTTTTTGGAACAAAGATTATCTTCAAAATAGTAACAAAAATGGGTCACTAAGATGTTGGGTTATGACTTTGAAATCATCTACAAAAAAAGGGAGCAAAATGTTGTTGCAGATGCACTCTCGAGAAGGGATTAGGATGTGGAAGCATTGCTTTATGTCATTTCTATTATCCAACCGGACTGGATAATTGAAGCAAGGGAGGAATGAAAGAATGATGAAGAGGTGTGGAAACTCATTAAAAAGTTGCAGCAAAATCTCAGTACATCGGTTACATTTATCTGGAAAAATGACTCATTATGGTACAAAGATCGCTTATATCTATGTAAGAATTTCCAACTCAAACAAAAGATTCTTTTGGAATTACACACCTGTCATTTAGCAGGGCACTCAAGATTTTTAAAAACATACCATAGGGTCAAGAAGAAAAATTTTCGGGATGACCTCAAATATGATATTTAGAATTTTGTGGCAGAATGTTTCACTTTCCAACGAAATAAAGTTGAGACAATTTGAGACCCTAGGTATGTTATAGCCTTTATCCATTCCAATTTAGCGTTGGGAGGAGGTCTCAATGATTTTATTTTTGGGTGCGTGTTATATTCTTTCTACAACTAGTTTCAAGTGCAGTGGGATCACAGGGGGGGTGCTAGCCCCCCCTATCAGGGGGTTTGAAGGGGGGCGGTAGCCCCCTTGCATGGGGTTCGGGGCAGCACCCCGAGAAATTTTTTTTGGACCCTATATTAGGTGGGCGGACCTACCTAAGGGTTTTAGCATGGGTTTTTCCTCTATAAATAGAGTCTGTTCCTATTTCCTAGGTTAGCTAAAACTAGTTTCCTTATTTGGTGTGAGGTTGAGATATTCCCTCAACCAACTTATTGTACGTCCAAGATAGATTTCCTATCTTGAGACTAATTCATGTATAAATGTGTGTAATCTATTTAATTAATGTGATATAGTTTTGGATATTGACATTTTATTTTGGTATCAGAGGGTTAGAGTAGACCTCGACCCTCCTGGGCTGAGGGAAACAAGAGTATATATTTCATTTGTTTTTGTTGATTGGTTTGGGCGGACTGGTGCGGTGAGCGTGACACCACCCTGTACTTAACGAAAGCGTAGTTGAGGTTTTCTGAACGTATCGGTAGTCGGGATTGTCAGATTTAACCTCTAATCCTCGGACAGAAGTGAGGAATTGTGTACTTGAGGTTTTTTTTTATCTGTTGAAGGAGCGAGGTCAGATTGCTTGTCCAGTGAGTCTGATTTGTGGTTGCATGTACTGCGTACTGAGTGTAGTGGATCTAAGACTGGAGAAAACCGATCCGTGAGGATTAGATCGGTTCCCGGGTTTTGTGGGGTGGCTGTCGAGGTATAGCAGCAAATCTGCTCTTCTGGAGATAGAGGATCGGTGCTTCCCATGAGGAAGGAACGCTCTGAAATGCACAGAGGAGCATGCCAATCAGTCGAATGTTTTTGGATTGCGAGGATCAAGATTGTGAGGCTTTTATGAGTTTCGTGGTAATTTGTTCGACCATTCTGCAAGAACAGTGCCTGGTCCGAGGCAAATACTCCCTTTCCTTGTATCACATTTTGGTAGTAGGCGTTGTCGAATTGAGTAGCGGTGGAATCCAGAAAAGAACCTGCGCTGCGGTTGGTGTTGGGCTGGGGGCACACCCTGCGTAGTTTCTGCGCAAACTGTGGCTCCATGGTCGGGTCCATATTATGCGTGGCGTTGAAATTGTGAACTCTACTCTCAAACGAAGAGCAGTGAGAGAACCCCAATGAGTGTCCGCCTGTTGTCAATGGGATGAGTCATTATTCAACCACAAAAGAAAAGAAAATAAATAGATTATGTAGAGAATATGCTATTTAGTACCGGACAGTGCTACGAGATCATGTAGAGAAATCCCACGGAGGGTGAAGCTTTGAATGAGTTGAGTGATGTTGAATGTGGGAGTTGGTAAATTTCTCGTATCGTTTTCCCTAGAGACAACAGTGTTTTATGTGAAACGATTGATTGGAAGGATGTTTGAGAACAAGGAGATCCAAAGAGACCGCGTGTTTCATCTTTTGAATCTGGAATCTGAGGATGCACCCCCCATGTTGCATTGAAGGTTGTGCGTTGTTTTCCTCATCGGCATTTCTATATTACAAATGTGTGAAAATCGCTCGTATGGTAAGTATTTTTTGGATTATTCATAAAAAAAATTATTGAGTTTAGCCAACTCAATGGGTGGTGATGTTGTTAGAATTGGCTACTCTAGCAAATCACACTTGTATGAATATGAAAATCCAATATAAATTATAATTGATGGACAATGACACTAAAGATGCCAAAAATAAATGAGGTAATGAAGCAGCAACAATTAATATGATGGAGATCAATCTAGTTTGTGTGAATTTTTTATGAGTTTCCTGGAATAGACTCAATAGCATGTTGTATAATGAGTCACTCAGTTGCATGGTAAGCAAGTCTAGGATGGTTTTGTAGTGGTCATTTTATGTACCTGGTAATTCCAAGATATGGAGTATGTAAGCCTTATAAAGGCATGTGAATCCCTGTAAAAGTTCGTGGTCATCTCAAAACCACTTTGTAACTACAGGTTCATGGTCAGCCAAAAACCATTTTGATGAAAGAAGAGCATGGTTACGGGTCATCCGATAAAACCCCGATGAAATAAGAGCATGGTTACGGGTCATCCGATAAAACCCCGATGAAGGAAGAGCATGGTTACGGGTCATCCGATAAAACCCACGTTGGAGGGGGATATGCAGATACAGGTACATGTATGCAGTGATAATGGTTGACAGAACCATGTATACGAAGGACATCCTACAAGACCAGCGGTTGCAACGGTTGGTACCCATGCATTCCGGTGGATGGTTGCTCCTTTATATGGACGTCGACATATTCTTTGTTATGTTTGATCACAACTAGATTTTGCGAAGTGATATCGAGACAAGTAGTCATTAAGGGGGTGTGTTGAAATGTGTAATTCCTACTTGTCCAGTTGTGACTCTCTATGAATAGAGTCTGTTCCTATTTCCTAGGTTAGCTAAAACTAGTTTCCTTATTTGGTGTGAGGTTGAGATATTCCCTCAACCAACTTATTGTACGTCCAAGATAGATTTCCTATCTTGAGACTAATTCATGTATAAATGTCTGTAATCTATTTAATTAATGTGATATAGTTTTGGATATTGACATTTTATTTACTTAAAAATGTCCACAAAAGAACCTGCGTTGTGGTTGGTGTTGGGCTGGGGGCACACCCTGCGTAGTTTCTTTTCTGGATTTTCTTATCTGACAGGACGTTTATCCGGTCTTTTTCTTCATGCAGACGTGTCTTATATTCTGTCAACGGTTGTAGGACGGACGGAGTGGTTGGGTCCCAGCAAGATTGGAGTCCAGCTGCTGTAATCTCATTCCACACTACATCGAATCGGTCCACGTTCGATATCACCTGTTGCAAGGCTTTCAAAGCTGCATCTCGGGCTGCCTCTTTGTCGATGATTTTCTGACATTCGAAGGCCTCCATGAACCGACTCGGTATGCCGTGCTTTTCCACTTCGTCTGATTCTAACCCCTGCAAGAAAGAAATATAGCTTTTAGCGTGCGGAGTTCTACCGGACACATTGAGATCTGCCTCTTGGAATTTCCTCTTGAGATAAAGAATAGCAGCTTTATTTTCCCCTATCATTTTCAGGAAAGCCCATTGTCCTGTCACTGCTGAGATTATGTCCGACCAGATTATACTCCTCGCTTCCCTAAGAGTGATATTTCCCTTCATGCGATTGTTGAGTTCAGCGATTGTTTTCTGCTGGTCAGCTTTTGTTTACTTCTCCTGCTAGATCTCTTTTTGTAGTGTTTCTATCCTCTTGCCATTCTCAGCTGCCAAACCTTCTAAATCGGTGATTTTATGCTTTGCGGTGATTGCTTGTTTCTCTAGCACGTCATTTGCAGCTTTTTCTGCGTCCAGCTTTTCTGAAAGAGAGCTCGTCTCAGGTGGCGTAGTAGCTGGCACACAGTTGTGCGTTTCCCAAGTGCTCTGTAGTTCTTCCAACCTACTCTGAAGAGTAGCGATTGTTCCTGCCAATTTCTCCTTCTCTTCTCTTACCTGTGACAAAGTGTCGGCCAACTCCCTTTTCTCTTTCTCGACTTGTGCCAACTCGGCTTTCTGTGCATGTTGGGAGGCTGGCCTGTGGGCTTTGCCTTTCAGTGAGTTGACTTCCTTCCGCAATTGATCTATTAAAAATGCCTGTGGGTTTGTTTCCCCAGTGTCTTTCCCTTTGATTTGATCCTCGAGACTGCGTATTCGATTTGCCTGTGCACGGGCACTTGCCTGCTCGTTCTTCAGGGTGGTCCTTATCTGATCATGCTTTTTCTCAAGTTTCCGTAGTGCGATAGTAGCTCGCATTACCTCATCTTTTATCATATCATCTACAACCTGGAACAGGTTACACATGTCAGTGGCTGGCACCTTAGACATATCAATTGCGTGTTGGAGCACCCGGTAGTTAGTGGCGCCTGTGTCAGGGTCCAAAAGGGCTTCGGCCATAGACAGTACCAGATGCTCGGTATCCACATTCATGGTGGCGGAGATCCTGGTGTGATACTTTTCTACATACCCCTCCAGCTCAGTTTTATATTTCTCTCTAATTATACTATTTTTCTTGACCCTTTCGGCGGCCACCGGTGAGGTATGATCTCCCATGGCCTGTGAAACCTCAGTGAAATCGGAAGAGGTGGTGTTGTCCCTCTACACTTTGATCTCGGCCTTGCTGCTGTCAAGTGCACATATGGAATGAACGGCTCAAGCAGTTGTTCCTCTCCTATAATTTCGGCTTCACTTGAGACTGTTTTCTGTTTTTTACGAGAGGGAGAACCTGTTCCTGAAGGACCGACCTCCTCTTCTTGGTCTTTGTTGACGCCTTCCTCTTCTCCTGTGGCAGATGAATCTGTCTCCATCTGCGAAACCAAAGGCCAAATTTCCATGTTAGCCTTCCACTCCATGAACGGTCTTGGTTCATGTACATAAGGTGCGTACCGATTTCTCTTTCTCCTGTTTTAAATAATCTCCCGGGGATCATAAGCCCAAGTCTTCCCCTGTCTTAGGTCCATACCCTGCAACAGCTTTTCGACAATGGGAAGGGCGAGTCTTGAATTCACAACAAATGGGCCGATTTGGGTAGGAAGCCTCAGAATGTAACCTTTCTTAGCGGGGACAAAGTGGAGCTTATCGGCTTTGATGGTTTGCCGAATATACTCCAGAGCGTAAACTCGTCGGGCGGGAAACACCGGCAGCAGGTAAGGGGCGACCTCGGCTCCATAGACCCGAATTTCCGTATAATTATCAGAGAGATACCAATCCCCGGTGCTCTGGATTTTACCAGCTTGCAGCCAGTTCTTTATTTCAGGAAAAACCCTAGGGGAGGGCGAGCCATGAATGATGGTGTAAGCGATGGACATGAAATCGTTCAGGAAACTAGAGTAACCCACCCCTTTTGGCAATTGGCGCACTGCAGAGTTCCAATCAAAAATGGGTCGGGGCTGAGAATTGACCTCATATACCCTATCCAAGCCCAAACACTCGAAACTATCAGCATGCTGATACAAGAAAAGATAGAACACTAGAGAACAAAAACGAAAATCACTGGTTTCGGAAAGTTCTTGGAACTGGGTGTGGATGCTAGCAGATAAGTAACCCGGGATATCTAGGACAACCCCCTTCTGATACATTAACCATAGAAAGAAAACACATACTTTGGAGGTTTCCCCCAACCTGCCTACACCTAACAAACCCGCAATGAGCGCGAGGATGGGTTGTACCTCCTCCTTGAACAGGTTTAATGGGAAAATTTCCGTTCTGGGAACGGTAGTAGCCTGGTTGCTGGAAATAGAAGCAATGAAGCTTTTTTGATGCTCCCATGGCGATTTGGTAAACTGGGAAGTTAGGGCTTCGTCGCTGAAAGCAATGTAGGTGGCGCTAGTGGGAAAATGGAGGGCTTGCTGGATGATGTCGGGCGAAAGGGAGAAAATCTGATTTCCTTGGGCGGAGGTAAAAGTACCTCGGTCTTCATCGTAGGCGTCTCTGAGCCAGTAGATGAACTCGACCACCGGGAAGACTGGGGGGGTAATCTGATGGTAAAATCCTGACACAACCACCCAGTATCGATCCCTATTATGAACATGACGCGAAAAAAGCTCAGGCCTTATACTACTAATGGGGAATGGGTAATGGTGGTCGCAGACTCCGGCTTGCTTGTCGATGAAAGGTTCGAAACCGGGAGGGTTTCTGGTTTCCCGAACCTGGGGAGTCTTTGGTTCGTTCTTCTTGGGTTTGCCCCTTCCCATGATTGAAATATGAAAACAAAAAGAAAAACGAAGGGAAAACAAAGGGAATTGAAAGGGACAGAGTACCTGCACAAGAGGTAGATTTGCTTGGGAAAGCGACGCAGAGGGTAATCTGGTGATGATTGGGTAGACCCGGTACTTGTTCCCGCTTGGTATATACCGTGACCGGAAGGCCTGAGACTTTTACCGCAGAAAACGACAGGAAACTGTTGTGAAGACTGGTAATTCTGAGGTAGGAAGGGGTAGAAGTGAAATAGGTAGGGCAAGTGACGTAAGGACATTGACAATGGGGCACGCGGCGTGTAGGGATTGGGTGTTATTTGGGGACAGGTGAACACCGCGTGTCGGGTTTACTACCGGTACGGGTCTCAGTACCAGCTCATCTAGGACTTACCTTACCTCTTTTGCCGCATGCGCTGTATAACTCCTGAAACATATTATCCCTAATGCAGATTAAATACATAACCTACCAACTGTAAGGGTCCACCTTTCGTTCCGCCACGTCACCATGTCACGCGACACGCTCCTGCTACCTCTTTCTAACCTTGGGTCCCCACCACGCCATGCTGTCACAATTCCGCAGGGGTATGGGTCTCTTCCCTTCCTCGCTGCTCGACCCCCTCGAAATTTCCCTTGTGTGCAGAGTCACGCGGTGGTAATTCTTTCAATGTTTGCGTTTTGCGCTCTTCGTACCGCTTCTTTGCACTTTTACGTTTCCGTTAGCCTTTTCGCTTTATACTCCACCTTTGGCTTTTAAGCACGTGACTTTCGTTACCTTGGTTCATTTCGACCAACTTTTGAAGTATCTCACCCTTCGATATAATGTCTCAATGCATGACTTGTCAACATTTTAATAAACCAATGACTAATGTTGAAGGTTGAACAACATTGGCTCCACCTGGGGACGACACATTTATCCTTGAATGTGTCGAGAATTACGCAGACCACCTATTGTCTTCTTTGAACGCCACTTCTCATCCTTCTCTACTCTTGACCTCTTCTTCATGATTCACCGTCAATCGACATTATTTAAACAACGCTTAAAACAGGAAATAATATACAATATGGTACATCAGGCTTTCTCGACCTGAGTCAGTACTGGAAATAAGGCTTGAGGAACTGACCATTAACAGGGGCATCCAGCAAATCCCCCTGCAAATTCTCCAATCTGAAAGTATTGTTGCCACCTTGTTCTGCAACTTTGAAAGGGCCAAACCAGAGGGGATCGAATTTTCCGTGTTTGCCCTTATCGGCCCTTCGTACGTCCCACCTGAGTACTAAATCCCCTGTCTGTAGCTTTCTGTCTTTAGCGTGTTGATCAAACAGCTCTTTCATTTTCTCCTGGTATGCCTCTAGCTTCTGATTTACCTGACTACGCGTCTCTTCGAGCTCTACCAACTGATTAATTCTCCTAGTAACGTCGTCAGGCTCGTCTTGATTTTCTTGCATGAACCGGGCTACCGGGAGAGCCAACTGCACAGGAAAAACTGTTGCTCTTCCGTAAACTAATTCGTATGGTGAATTCCCGATTGCCCTTTTACTAGTGATTCGGTTAGCCCACAAAGCGAACTTCAGTTGAGAATCCCAATTCTTCTTATTCTCGTTGATAGTCTTCTTCAGTGCTCGGACCAGAGTTTTGTTTGAGGAATCTGCAAGACCATTTCCCTGGGGGTAGTAAGCTGTGGAGTGACCCAGTGCAATATTATACTGCTGGCAGAAGTTGACAAATTTTGTGGATTTGAAGGCTTGTGCATTTTCGGTTACTATCTTAGCGGGACAACCAAATCTGGATATGATATGTTCCTCCATGAATTTTATTACCACAGTGTCAGTTGCGTTCCTGGCAGGTACAGCTTCTACCCATTTCGTGAAGTAATCGGTGGCCGTCAATATCCATTTATGTTGCCTACTTGAGGGGGGATGTATTTCCCCTATGAAGTCAATTCCCCACTGCTGGAATGGCTCCTCTACGTGGACAGGGATCATGGGGAGCGGTGCTAGTTTCTGTCTCTCAGCAAACCTCTGACACTTCTCACAAGCTCTGACTCGAGCAAATACGTCTCCAAACAGTTTAGGCCAGAAGAAACCCGCCTTCAGAATCTTGTGAGCAGTAGCCCTCCAACTGTAATGACCCCCACAAATTCCCTCGTGGAATTCAGCCATTATACTCTCCACCTCCTCTTCCGTAAGACACAGGAGTAGGATACCAGAGGGATCCCACCAATACAACCGAACGTTTGCAACTATATACTTCTGTGACTTCAATCTTAGTGATCTGTATTTAGTCTTCTCACAGCTGGGTGGGCAACTGAGGGTTAGGAGGTACTCTACCAACTCTTTGTACCATGGGCTGAGAAGGTACTTCATATGTATCTTCTGAGAGGCTACTTCTATTCTCTGTGCTTCCTCCCCTGCTCCAGTATCTTCGTTTGCTGTCGTAGACAAGTTGATACCCAAGGCCTGACAATTTGATTCAGACAGGATCTTGGCTAAACCTTGCCACTTGATTAATTTGGTAGGACAAATATCTAACTCGTATTCCTGTATTTTCGCTATCCACTTTCCTCTTTTTCCTTCACTGTCCCCCTGGATAAAAATGTCTTTAACTGCTGTTGTAGGGACGAATGCAATGATGTGGGACTGCAAAACATACATTCGAAAATCTTTGAGGGATTTCACCAGAGCATACGCTTGCTTCTCCAATATGTTATATTTCAGTTTAGCATCCCGAAGCACCTGACTGAAAAAGGCAATAGGCTGTTCGTAACCCTCTTCGTTTTTCTGCAACAAAACTCCAGCTACTGTGTGGGGGGACGCAAAGGAGAAGATCATAAATGGTTTGGCATAATTTGGCCCGGCTAACACAGGAGCTTCAATAAAAGCATTTTTAATTCTGGCAAAAGCTCCCCTTGACTCTGGCGACCATTTCACTTCATTATCCTTTTTCAACATATCAGTTATGTGCCTAACTATCTAAGCGTAGTTAGGGATGAATCTCCTCAGGAAGTTTATACGCCCTAGGAACACCTGAACTTCCTTCTTGTTTCTAGGCAGGGCAATATTATTTATGACTTCCACTCTTTTGGGGTCTATCTTTACTCCATCTTTAGTGACAATGTGTCCCAGGAGCTTACCCTCTTCTAGTGCAAACAAAGACTTCTGTGGGTTAAGGGAGAGGCCATACCTTCTACACTTCTCGAAGGTTCTGCGCAGGTGTTCTATGTGCTCTGGATCATCCTTTGAAAACACTGTAATATCGTTCAGATATACCACCACGAACTGGTCTTGTTCCCTAATAAAAGCAATATCCATGGCCCTCTGGAAAGTGGCCCCTGCGTTAATCAGCCCAAAAGGAATTCTGGCGTACATAAACGTTCCCCATGGGGTGGTGAAGGTCGTCTTCTTTTGATCTTCTGGCAACACAGCTACTTGATTATACCCAGAGAATCCATCCATCATCGACATCCGGGCAGCCCCTACCACTTTCTGCAATATGTGATCCATCTTAGGCAGTGGGTAGTTGTCTTTCAATGAAGCCCTGTTCAGGTTCCTAAAATCAACACATAGTCTTATTTCTCCATTCTTCTTCCGCACAGGGACTAGATTAGCTACCCACTCAGAGTACCTCAATGGTACAATGATTTTAGCCTTCAGCAGTTTCTTAATTTCTTTTTCAATGGAAGGTAGCAATAGTGGGTTTATCTGTCTAAGCTTTTGCTTATGGGGCTTTGCATCTCCCTTCAGTGGAATCTTATGCTGAATAATGCTGACATCGAAGGTTTTTAGGTCTTGATATGACCAAGCAAACACATCCTTATAGGATTGAAATAACTTCTGATACAGCTGTTTATATTCTCCCGGGACCTCCTTAGACAGCTTCACGATTTGAGGGTCAGCTTCAATGCCCAGGTTCAAGTCCTCAACCTGACTTTATTCTACAACTTTGTTTGGCTGCAATGGAACATCATTTTTGTTGAATATCCTTTCCAAAGGCACTAGCCCTCGGGGAATAACATTCCCTTTCAACTGTAGAAACTCGTGACCTGCTACCCTTTCTTCCCATTTGTTTCCTGATGTTTCTTCAGTCCCTTCTTCTTCACACATGTCAATCTCCATGTTGGAGAACTCCCCAACTGTCTCCAAGAATCTCTTGGCTTGCTCATCATCTTCGAATACCTGCCAGTGCTTGATGTTGTATGGGATTGATGGCCTATAGCGCACCTCAATCTCATATCTCAATAGAGGGTTCTGAGGTGGCCGAAAAGTACTAGCAGCCACTGCTAGAGAATCTGCCATTCTGTTTTGCTCCCGAGGCATAAACTGGATATTAAAAGCTAAGAAAAAGTTCTCCACCAGATCCCAGACTTCATTCCTATAGGCTCTCAGCCTAGGATGCTTAGCTTGACACTAGTTCTTCACCTGCCTGACCACTAGTTCTGAATCTCCCAGAACCTTTAGACTTTGTATGTTCATGCTCCTGGCTGTCTGCAACCCAAGTAAGAGTGCTTCATATTCGGCCACGTTGTTCGTGGCTTCATACTCCAGCTTAAATGATAGAGGTACCCACCTCCCTGCCGACGAAATCAATAACACCCCAGCTCCATTCCCTTCTCTAGAGTTGGCTCCATTGAAGTGAAGAGTCCAGATTTATGGTTGAGGACTTTCTTTGAACTGTTCTGTCTTGATCTGGCAAAATGATGGTTCATTTGCGTACTCCTGATCTTCCTCAAGCATTAAGCATGAGAAATCCCCCTCCTTGCTATAAACCGGAGAATTCACTGAATCATCCACTTTAGTGACTGTCTTAACAAATCTAGTCTCTCTGTACAGCCTCCTCTCTTGGCCACCAAATACAGGGATAGTGGCATAGGTCAAATCCAGCTTAATCGATCCCCCAATTTTGGTTCCCAAAGATCTTGATAGTAACATGCCGAAGCGGGCTGGGATGTCAGCCACCACTATATCCATCACTACACTTTTTGCTGGGATTTGGGCCAAGTTAACCACCAAGTATTTTATCATACCCAGGCACTTAACTCTTTTGGAGTCAAATGAGTAAAGGTCTTTGTAAGGGCGGGTGATCTGTAGGCCTAGTTGCTCCATGACTGAAAGGGGTAAAATATTATGAGAGGCTCCTGAATCTAACATGCAGTTATGCAGGAGTAGGTCATGTATTACTAAAGACACATAAAAAGGTGGAGTGGTGGCATCCAATTCCTCTACATGCGGGCCAAAAACAACCATAGGCCTTTCTTCTTGCAGGTTGAGACTATCTGGAATGTGTGTTACTTCTGGAGGAAGCATGAAGGATGTGACTTGGGACTGATATGCTGGTTGTTTCAATAGCTCAGTCAAGGGAACTGGGATTTTCACTTTTTCAAGTTCTTTTTGTAAACTAAAGGCAGATGAAGGCTTATCTATTGACACTTCTTTTTCTTTTGAATCTTTGCTTTGGAGGGGAGGCTTAACTTCTTTTGCGATGGGCTCGTCTTTAGGAGGCGCAGTTACTTGCGAAAATGAAGGCATTAGAGTATCCGATTGTAGAGATTGGTTAAGAGGCCTCTTACCTTTTTCTGGGGGTTTTTGAGGAGTGACCTCCTTCTGTGCAGGTGCCTCTTCTTGAGGTGTGTCCTCCTCTTGATCTTGGGTGCGAGTTCTCTTTCTGGAGGACCTGAGGTCATATCTTCTATTGAACTGAACTTGCATGAAATCAACGAACTGCTTGCAGTAGTCATCAATCTCAGGCTCTTCAGTATCTTCATTGGCCTTCACCTCTGAGTGATCTTGTACTTCCTCTTCGTCAATTTCATGTACCGGACATTCTATGTCATTACCGTTTGAGAAAACAAGGCATGCCTCCTCCTGTTCGTAGGCAGGGCCTTCAGTGAAGCCCTCTATTTGCCCCTCCAGATATAGAGGATGCGGTACCTGATCTTGCTGCTCCTTCTGTCCCCTCTGCAGTATCTGCAAGGGTGGTTTTCTGAATTGAGGATTGAATCCTCTGTTTGGAGCATTTTGGAAATTCTTTGGGGGTGAATTCTTGGCCTCCATCTCAAGCTTGATCAGCTTACTTGAGAGATTCTTGATCATCTTATTCATTCTTCGATCTTGTCATTAGCCGAATCTCTGTCTTGGCTTGAGGTGGATACTTCCTCTTTTCCCCTTCTTCTCACATCATGTTCATGTTTCCCTTTGGATTTGCCAGTAGAGGCAAAATTTGCTTCTATTTCCAATGCGTCGGTCTGTGCATCATCCAGAGTGGCTGGCTTCCTTTCTCTCAAGGAGAAACCAAATTCAGAATCAAACGCTGCCACAAAAATGACCTTGGCAGCGGTCTGGTGAGGCTTCATGTCGGCGGGGAGACTCAGGTACAATTTGTTAAATCTTCTAATAAACTCTGACACCCCTTCATTATGTTTCTTTTTCAGAGTGTTGAATTCAGTAAGAATATTACCATGATCTTTCTTTTCTCCCCATTTTTTGATAAAGGTATCCTCCATTCCCTCCCATGTATTTATAGAACGAGCTCCAAGTGTCTTGAACCACTTCCTAGCTTCCCCATCTAAGGATTGCACAAAAATCCTTAGGACTACGTCCAGATTTTCCACATTAAAATTCTCTGCAAAACAGCAAAAAAATTCGATATGTTTCTGGGCTTCAATCTCATTCTCACCACTGAATCTAGGCAGAATCTTTAAATAGTCTTGTGGCATGTCATTTAATACTGCAGGTAGCTCCAGAGGAGCGTATCTGTTTTGTAGGAAGCCAGGGAAATTCGCCATTGGAGGAGGAGGTAACAAGAGAGCTTGGTGATCAAGTGGAGGGTTAGGTGGAAGTGTGGTGTGAATGATGATAGGAATATAATGAACAGCAGCTTGGGATGATGGAGACGAGGGTGGAGTGATAACAGTAGATACTTCCGTGACTTCTTTAACTTCCTCGACCTCTGGAGTAGGATGAAATGTGTAACAGGTTGTGTCTACTGACTCAGCCTCATCCTTGACTCGGACATTTCCCGCGGGTAGATATTCTGAGTAATAACCGGTTTCACCCAGAGCGGAGTTAGAATCTTGCCACTAGGCAACCTGAGAAGAGGAAGAAGGAAAGTCTTCCAGAGAGAGTGGTGGAATCTCTCTATGAACAAATGGTCTCCCTCTCCAGCTTCTTCTATGTGAAATTATTTCGGGGTCAGACACAGAGGGTGTCTTTGGCTGAGAATTATCTGACCTAAGGTGTGGCTTCCGAGGAGCCAGGACTGCAAGGAGATTTAGCAGGGGAAATGTAAGTGGAGTCACCAAGGTGAGGGATATACAACTCTCAACTCTCCATGCTCACCTAACTGAAGAGTGAAATGGGGTTTTGTCGAGGTCCAGGGATTTCTATATTTCATCAACTTCGTTCCCCGGCAACGACGCCAAAAAGATGTTGTAGTTCCTAGAGACAGCCTCGAGTTGTCAGAGACCAGTGCCTAGGACATCTTAGCTAGTAAAGAGTGGAAGGTATATCATAAGACCATTATTCAGCTCAGGGCTCTTTACCATATCAACTTTTCTAATGAGTTACAAGATTAGATGGGACCAGAAAGCTTTCAGATCAGCAACATATAGAAAAATGCAGAGGCAAGAGTAGAATTACTTACACAGATGCATCAAACAGCTTAGAAACAGATTTCATTAAGGAGGGCCAGTTTCCAAAAGTTATATGCAGATTGTTAAATCGAGGCGTTTGTGGTGCAGAAGGTAAAAGAGGTGCACTAATTACCAATGGAAATGTATTCGGAAAACATATTTTGCTATAGTATGGGGTTAAGAACTAAGAATCCATATATACCAATCAGTTCTGAACGAATAATATTCCACGATATTCAATACAGAGGAAATCTGAATGAAGTGTAAAATGAAACATCATATCATGTATGAGCCATATTTAAAGCAGCTACGCTAGCCTCATATAAGTACCACATAACGATAAATTCATATCAGAACTGGCGAGTCACTCGCATTCCAAAACATGATATAAAGAACATGAAGACAGTGAAATAGACAATGAAACAATACTACAAAGAAAGAGTCACAGACCATACAACATCCGGACCGGATTCCTCACATAAAATAGAACTTCTCTTCGCTGAGACCCTATGGGCTCTGTGCATTTGCATTAATAATTCAACCACAAGCATACAAAATATTCTTACATAGCAAGTTTCTTCAGGAAATCTGGAACCCTTTTTTCTCATTGGATCTCACTTATATAGACTTCTTCCTATCTCAGCGAGAAGATATTTTTTGGAAAAATATCTTCTTCGCATAACCAAAATTTGTTAAAGGTCGTTCTCAAAAAAAAAAAATTCATGATGAGGAAAAAGGCCTCTCATCATGGATAGTCAGGCACTTGGCCGTTTTCAAAAACAGAAAATTAAACAGTAGTCTGATGAAAAATAAAATGCTGGAGTGGAGTAAACAACCCACTCGAAACTTAAAAGAAACTAATTCAGTAAAAAGTAAATAGGCCGTTGAGGCCGAATCATGAGTTGACAAGATTTCATAGGTGTGGAAGAGTTGAAGCAGTTGCTGATGCTGGCGGTGGGACGTTCGCTGATGAGCTGGCAATCTGGTTCGCAAACTGTATGCATCTCTGTTGGCAGTCGGCTGAAGGTTCTGGCATCGCGGCGAACCCCTCCACTTTGACATAGGCTTGTGTGAGGGCGTTGAAACCCGCCTCTGTAGGCAGCTTGTGCCTAATCAAGTGTAGGAGGAGAAACTCCTGGCTGAGGGATGAAACAATGTTTTTTCCCTTTAACCGAGCAATCTTATCTGACAGGACATCTATCCGGTCTTTTTCTTCATGCAGACGTGTCTTATATTCTGTCAACGGTTGTAGGACGGACGGAGTGGTTGGGTCCCAACAATATGGGAGTCCAGCTGTTGTAATCTCGTTCCACACTACATCGAATCGGTCCACGTTCGATATCACCTGTTGCAAGGCTTTCAAAGCTGCATCTCGGGCTGCCTCTTTTTCGATGATTTTCTGACATTCGAAGGCCTCCATGAACCGACTCGGTATGCGGTGCTTTTCCACTTCGTCTGATTCTAACCTCTGCAAGAAAGAAATATAGCTTTTAGCATGCGGAGTTCTGCAAGACACATTGAGATCTGCCTCTTGGAATTTCCTGTTGAGATAAAGAATAGCAGCTTTATTTTCCCCTATCATTTTCAGGAAAGCCCATTGTCCTGTCACTGCTGAGATTATGTCCAACCAGATTATACTCCTCGCTTCCCTAAGAGTGATATTTCCCTTCATGCGATTGTTGAGTTCAGCGATTGTTTTCTGCTGGTCATCTTTTGTTTTCTTCTCCTGCTCAATCTCTTTTTGTAGTGTTTCTATCCTCTTGCCATTCTCAACTGCCAAACCTTCTAAATCGATGATTTTCTGTTTTGCAGTGATTGCCTATTTCTCTAGCACGTCATTTGCAGCTTTTGTTGCGTCCAGCTTTTCTGAAAGAGAGCTCGTCTCAGGTGGCGTAGTAGCTGGCACACAGCTGTGCGTGTCCCAAGTGCTTTGTAGTTCTGCCAACCTACTCTGAAGAGTAGCGATTGTTCCTGCCAATTTCTCCTTCTCTTCTCTTACCTGTGACAAAGTGCCGGCCAACTCCCTTTTCTCTTTCTTGACTTGTGCCAACTCGGCTGTCTGTGCATGTTGGGAGGCTGGCATGTGGGCTTTGCCTTTCAGTGAGTTGAATTCCTTCCGCAATTGATCTATTAAAAAGGCCTGTGGGTTTGTTTCCCCAGTTTCTTTCCCTTTGATTTGATCCTCGAGACTGCGTATTCGATTTTCCTGTGCACGGGCACTTGCCTGCTCGTTCTTCAGAGTGGTCCTCATCTGATCATGCTTTTTCTCAAGTTTCCTTAGTGCGATAGTAGCTCGCATTACCTCATCCATTAGCATATCAGCTACAACCTGGAACAGGTTACACATGTCAGTGGCTGGCACCTTAGACATATCAATTGCGTGTTGGATCACCCGGTAGCTAGTGGCGCCTGTGTCAGGGTCCAAAAGGGCTTCGGCCATAGACAGTACCAGATGCTCGATATCCACATTCATGGTGGCGGAGATCCTGGCGTGATACTTTTCTACATACCCCTCCAGCTCAGTTTTATATTTCTCTCTAATTATACTGTTTTTCTTGACCCTTTCGGCGGCCACCGGTGAGGTATGATCTCCCATGGCCTGTGAAACCTCAGTGAAATCGGAAGAGGTGGTGCTGTCCCTCAACACTTTGATCCCGGCCTTGCTGCTGTCAAGTGGCGCATATGGAATGAACGGCTCAAGCAGTTGTTCCTCTCCTATAATTTCGGCTTCACTTGAGACTGTTTTCTATTTTATACGCGAGGGAGAACCTGTTCTTGAAGGACCGACCTCCTCTTCTTGGTCTTTGTTGACACCTTCCTCTTCTCCTGTGGCAGATGAATCTGTCTCCATCTGCGAAACCAAAGGCCAAATTTCCATGTTAGCCTTCCACTCCATGAACGGTCTTGGTTCATGTACATAAGGTGCGGACTGATTTCTCTTTCTCCTGTTTGAAATAATCTCCCGGGGATCATAAGCCCAAGTCTTCCCCTGTCTTAGGTCCATACCCTGCAACAGATTTTCGACAATGGGAAGGGCGAATCTTGAATTCACAACGAACGGGCCGATTTGGGTAGGAAGCCTCAGAATGTAACCTTTCTTAGTGGGGACAAAGCGGAGCTGGTCGGCTTTGAGGGTTTGCCAAATATACTCCAGAGCGTAAACTCGTCGGGTGGGAAACACCGGCAGCAGGTAAGGGGCAACCTCGGCTCCATAGACTCGAATTTCTGTATAATTATCAGAGAGATACTATTCCCCGGTGCTCTGGATTTTACCAGCTTGCAGCCAGTTCTTCATTTCAGGAAAAACCCTAGGGGAGGGCGAGCCATGAATGATGGTGTAAGTGATGGACATGAAATCGTTCAGGAAACTAGAGCAACCCACCCCTTTTGGAAATTGGCGCACTGCAGAGTTCCAATCAAAAACGGTTCGGGACTGAGAATTGACCTCATATACCCTATCCAAGCCCAAATGCTCGAAATTATCAGCATGCTGATACAAGAAAAGATAGAACACTAGAGAACATAAACGAAAATGACTGGTTTCTGGAAGTTCTTGGAACTGGGTGTGGATGCTGGCAGATAAGTAACCCGGGATATCTAGGACAACCCCCTTCTGAGACATTAACCATAGAAATAAAACACATACTTTGGAGGTTTCCCCCAACCCGCCTACACCTAACAGACCCGCAATGAGTGCGAGGATGGGTTGTACCTCCTCCTTGAACAGGTTTAAGGGAAAAGTTCCATTCTGGGAAGGGTAGTAGCCTGGCTGCTGGAAATAGAAGCAATGAAGCTTTTTTGATGCTCCCATGGCGATTTGGTAAACTGGGAAGTTAGGGCTTCATCGCTGAAAGCAATGTAGGTGGCGCTGGTGGGAAAACGGAGGGCTTGCTTGATGATGTCGGGAAAAAGGGAAAAAATCTGATTTCCTTGGGCGGAGGTAAAAGTACCTCGGTCTTCATCGTAGGCGTCTCTAAGCCAGTAGATGAACTCGACCACCGGGAATACTGGGGGGGTAATCTGATGGTAAAAGCCTGACACAACCACCCGGTATCGATCCCTATTATGAACATGACGCGAAAAAAGCTCAGGCCTTATACTACTAATGGGGAATGGGTACTGGTGGTCGCAGACTCCAGCTTGCTTGTCAATGAAAGGTTCGAAACCGGGAGGGTTTCGGGTTTCCCGGACCTGGGGAGTCTCTGGTTCGTTCTTCTTAGGTGTGCCCCTTCCCATGATTGACATATGAAAACAAAAAGAAAAATGAAGGGAAAACAAAGGGAATTGAAAGCGACAGAGTACCTGCACAAGAGGTAGATTTGCTTGGGAAAGCGACGCAGAGGGTAATCTGGTGATGATTGGGTAGACCCGGTACTTGTTCTCGCTTGGTATATACCGTGACCGGAAGGCCTGAGACTTTTACCGCAGAAAACGACGGGAAACTGTTGTGAAGACTGGTAATTCTGAGGTAGGAAGGGGTAGAAGTGAAATAGGTAGGGCAAGTGTCGTAAAGACACTGACAATGGGGCACGCGGCGTGTAGGGATTGGGTGTTATTTGGGGACAGGTGAACACCGCGTGCCGGGTTTACTACCGGTACGGGTCTCAGTACCAGCTCATCTAGGACTTACCTTACCTCTTTTGCTGCATGCGCTGTATAACTCCTGAAACATATTATCCCTAATGCAGATTAAATACATAACCTACCAACTGTAAGGGTCCACCTTTCGTTCCGCCACGTCACCCTGTCACGCGACACACTCCCGCTACCTCTTTCTAACCTTGGGTCCCCACCACGCCACGCTGTCACAATTCCGCGGGGGTATGGGTCTCTTCCCTTCCTCGCTGCTCGACCCCCTCGGAATTTCCCTTGTGTGCAGAGTCACGCAGTGGCAATTCTTTCAATGTTTGCGTTTTGCGCTCTTCGTACCGCTTCTTTGCACTTTTACGTTTCCATTAGCCTTTTCGCTTTATACTCCACCTTTGGCTTTTAAGCACGTGACTTTCGTTACCTTGGTTCATCTCGACCAACTTTTGAAGTATCTCACCCTTCGATATAATGTCTCAATGCATGACTCTTCAACATTTTAATAAACCAATGACTAATGTTGAAGGTTGAACAACAGAAGGCAAGGTGGAGAAATACAAAGCTCTGTTGGTAGAAAAATGTTATTCTCAAGTGTCAGGAATTGATTTTGGTGATATTGTTCTCCTGTTTCAAAGGTAGCTTCTATTAGATTACTTTTATCTATTGTTGTTGCATTTGATTTTGAGGTAGAAAAAATGGATGTGAAGACAACATTTCTTCACGAAGATCTGGAAGAGAATATCTACATGAAGCAACCTGAAGGCTTTGCGGTGAAGGGTTAGAAAGAATGGGTATGCAAGTTTAAAAAGACTTTGTATGGGTTAAAATAGTCACCAAGGATGTGGTATCAGAAATTTGATACATATATACGAGGACTTGGCTTCACCAGAAGAAAAGCAGATCATTGTGTGTTATTTAAATTAATTGGTGATCGTGTTATTTATTTGGTCTTGTATGTGGATGATATGTTGTTGATTGGAAATGACAAAGAAATCATCCAGGATTTGAAGACCCAATTGTCCTCCAATTTAGACATGAAGGATCTTGGTCTTACAAACTATATTTTGGGCATGGAAATTAAATGAGATCAGGCAAAGAGGAAGCTTTGGTTAAACCAAAGGAAGTATGTCGAGACAATATTGCAGAGGTTTAATATGCAGGATAGTAAACCGATGAAGGTTCCTATTCTTGTAGGTGTAAAGTTATATGTTGACCAGTGTCCCAAGACACAAGAAGAGGAAGAAGACATGTCCTGTGTTCCATATGCAAGTGCAGTGGGTAGTTTGATGTATGTAGTGGTCTATATTAGACCAGAAATTGCACATGTAGTGGGAGTATTGAACAGGTTTATGTCAAAACCAAGGAAGGAGAATTGGACAGCAATGAAGCATGTTTTTAAATATTTGCATGGCACTAGTGAGTATGGTCTGTGCTACCAAGGAAGACCAGGATTGGACATAGTTTTGGACATTCGTGGATTTGTTGATGTGGAATGGGTTGGAGATATACATCAGAGAAGATCTACAAGTGGGTATGTGTTTAACCTATTTGGAGGAGGAGTCAGTTGGATGAGCAAAAGACATCTTGTAGTGGCTCTTCAACTACATAGGTCGAATACATGGCAGCCACTCATGCAAGCAAGGAAGCAGTTTGGTTGTAGATATTGTGTTCAATTATGGGGTTGGTACATCGAGCTATAAGAATAGGCTGTGACAGTGAAAGTGTAATTTTCTTGGCAAAGAACTCTACGTATCATTCAAAGACAAAGCACATTGATGTTCAATATCACTTTGTGAGGGATATGGTAGAGGACAAAAAGGTGTTGCTGGTAAAGGTGGACACTTTGAAGAATGTTACAGATGCATTGACAAAGTCTGTGAGCACTAGGAAGTTTTCTTGGTGTAGATAAATAATGGGCGTTGCAGGGGTGGACCAATGATTGAGCTCTCTTATGACCCCCTGGGTGAAAAACAAAAAAACAAGTGGGAGAATGTTGTGTGTGTTATATTCTTTCTACGACTAGTCGCACACGCAGGGGGGGTCATAGGGGGGGGGTGATAGCACCCCATGTTCATTGCGCTGAGCACAAACCCCACCCCCCCCCCCCCACGATCGAGAGGTTTCCAGGGGGGCGATAGCCCCACTGCACAGGGTCTGGGGCAGCGCCACAAGAAAAGAAAAAAATCGGACCCTATATTAGGTGGGCGAACCTACCTATGGTTTTGTGCATGGGTTTTGCACATGGCTTTTTGCATGGTGGTTTTTTTTCAATGGTATTTTGTAGATCTGGTCAAGGGAACTATAGTTATGTTCTAATCTAGGGTTAATGGATTAGGGTTTATGAATGATGCAACACGTATATATATGTATTTGTAACATTGAAAGGAATATAATGAAAAATCAATCGGGTAGTCCCAGTTTTGGGATCCAAGGGAAAATCTCTATGTATATGTGTTTTATGTTTATGTTCTCGCCATTATTTATTTTCTGTTTTAAAGAATTCGTTTACAGGTAATTTTTGTACAGGGTTAAAACCTACATTTATCACAGATTTACCCAAGTTCGAAGGAAAGAGTTTCGTCATGGTGGTAGTTGATAGACTTACCAAGTATGCACGCTTTTGTGCATTATATCATCCTTTTAAATTCAGTACAGTTGTTACAACATTTATGGAAACAATTCAAAATCTACATGGAAACCCAAAGATTATTGTAGGTGACAAAGATCCTATTTGCATTGGAAATTTTTGAACAGTGATGCAGGGATTATGCTAGAAAGCAAAACCTAGCATATAAAAACTCACTGCTTCACTCAATATGAAAATGTTCAATTTTTCTTAAAATAAAACCATAAAAACATTCAGCTTAAAATTCACATGAAGGAGAAAGAACCATTCAAATGAACTACATATATAAAATATAAAAATTCTCTGGCCAAATATTACATTGAGCAGCCTCTTGGCTCTTGGCCCTTCAAACCTCTCCTCACTCTTCCTGTACTCCTCACGCACTCATCTCTTGTTCTTCCTGACAAAAACTCTCATATTTATACATAAATAATGAATTTATTTCACCCCATAAATTTCTCCACCCAATCCTCAACTAAATCTAATTTAGATTCATTTTAGGTGTGGACTCAACAAAGTCTCGTACATAGAATTCCTACTCCCTAAATTAGCTTACTAACTCATATCCTTTTAATTATTAAAAGAATATATACATTAATCCTCAACTTTACATTTTTCTCTCTTAAATTATGAAAATGAATAAAATAATAAAAAAAGTCTCACCCCCTATTTCACACAATTAATTAATAAAAATTGAGCTTGATGCTCCTGCATCAGACTCCCAAGGTTGAAATTAATCATGATTTCCTGATCATGTGTTCAGATCTTTGTCTGCCTGGATTCCATATCTTGTGCTGCAACTTTCCATTTGTCATTGCTTTTGTATGTTGTTCTTCTCCAGGTCTCCACACTTTATGATGCATCGTCCTACTAGCTATGCTTTCACAATCTTCTGTTGTCTTCCTCTTGCTGCTTCTTTTTTGTTTTCCTGCTGCTGGTTTCTTCTGAGATACTTTCATCATTATCCGCCTTATCAGTTCAATTTCTCGGTCCAATATATTTTCTCCAGCATCGGCAATAAAACCTGTACTCACAAAACAATTGTTAAAATAAAAAACATAAGGCCTCAGTGCCTCTTTCTCTTCTGGCAACATTTCAATATGCTGCTCTAAAATTTCCTCATCCATCAGCACATCAGTATGCTGATTTAAATGCTCTATGAGACTATCATTTAGTCCATCCTCCACATCATCTGTTTGAAGAATGTCTCCATGTTCTGTGTCTTTCAGCAACTCTCCCTGAATATAGATCCTTTGTTTTTCCAACTCTCTTCTCTGAAGATCTAACTTTATATATAACTTAACAATCTCAATTGGAGTAGAACTTGGAAACTTTACACAACTTTCCATAGCTTCATTTGTTGTTTACCAATCATCAGATGGTCCTTCTTCTTCTGCTTCAATATTCTGCTAAATATTTCCACGAGACCTCTCTGTTTTCATTTCTTTTTGAGATCTTGCTATCTCAGCATCATTCTAAATAGATTTCAGATTCAACTTTTCTTCTTTAACAAACTTCATATTTTCCTCAACATCCTGTGATGTACTTGCAATCATGCACAAATCATTAGTCATAAAAACAATAGACCTTGTGGTCTCACTTGATGCTTCATTCAACATCTCTCCTTGTTGTTCTGAATCCTTCACTTGATTCAGTTCCTCTGTAGATTTTTCTTCTGTCACATTATCACTTTCAGGAAACAATGAACCACACTCTAGCTCACATGTCAAATCTGCCTTTAAACTAAGTAACTCTTCCCTCAATCGAGCATTCACTCTGTGCTCCCACTTCACTTGCAATCTATGCCATGTGACTTTCCTCTTCATACTCCATCCACATCTATGGTCTACTTTACCTCTCTGTAACATTTCCATCAACAACTCGAGACGGAAATTTATCTCAGCTCTCACTCTGTCAATCTGCTCTTGACTCATTCTCATGCCATTTGACTTGGCATCTTCCTCCTCCTTTCCTCTATTGTGACCTTCTTTAGAACCTCTGTAATGACCTTCAGTAATCATTTTTGTCTCTATCTTCATGAGTTCCTCGCGCATTCATCATGAGTTGTACTAAAGCCTCTGCAATAGTAAGTCTTTCCTGTTGCTACTTACCTCACCAATCCTCTCTCTGGACTTGGTCTTTGGCAAGCACCGGTTCTCTATTCTCTGGAACCTCTTGAGCATCTCTCTGCTCTCTCTAGGCTTCAACTCATCTGCACACAATTGTCCTTCTTATCCAATCTCTGTTGGAATTATTCAAGGTTCTACTCCACAATTTGCTTTCATTCAGAAACTATTACTAGTCTCTTTCATCAGTACTATTAAAAATGTGATCTTTGTTTGTTGAGATTCCCTCAACTGTCTGCAACCTGTATTTTGCAACTATCATCTTCAAAAAAAAAACCAGAGTTAAAATAAAACATATCACCTCACCTTCAAGATCTCTGTGTGATCTTATTCCATCTCTCATCTATACCGTATCTCCATTTGCTATCATCTTTCAGACTCAAAGTCCGATCTCCATCAAACATACATTCTCTGCAATTCTAAAAAAAACTGAATCTTCAAAAAGAGTTGTTTCCATTCACCCAACTCCACACAATTTCCATTCATGCAAATGTCAAAACCCGCATATTATGATGTAGGAAAACAACACACAATTCCTACACTTACACTTTCAATTCAACAAACTTTGCCTTTTTGTAAAAGTCTCGAAACCACATACCATTTATTTCTTTCCAAATGGTTTTTTTTTTTTAAGATCCCACTTAAACGATATCATTAGAAAATGAAGTCCATTCAAATAATTGAATGACATGAATTTAAATTAAAACTATATGGCTATCCCAACCTTCATAACTTGTAACCATATAAACCATTTGATCGACCATATGCACTCAAGTTCAACATTGTGAAACTTCAACGTTAACATAGTTAACATTACCTCAAATCATATCTCAAACGTATCACAAATCACCATATGTAAGGCTACGGTTTTGCCCACGTAAACATATTACAAACTTACCCATATGTAATACAAACCTCACGTATATAAAGGCTCTACTCATACCATATGCGATGTAACATCAATATATGTGAAGCCAAACCATGCGTAAGTACACGGCATGGTCGTTGTGGCAATTGACCTTTGAGAATCAATCCTTCAACGCTGGCAGAGCCTCCACACAGAACCGTTCCCTAACCATTACATTTCATCGCCATACGCAGCAACATAACATGTTAATGGTCGTGCTCCAACATTGTGTACAGCAATACAACTCTTAACAATTTCATTCAATTATAACATACGGCATATGTAATATCACCCTTGCAACACAACCAGACTTGCGTAGCCTCCACGCACGCACTGTGGTTCGGCTTTTAACCTTCATGCAGATCGATTCTGGTATTTGATATCAACTCTATCACGAATTCGAGCTCAGAACATCACCAATGTGTTTGCGTTCCAGAAGGTCGTGGCTCTTTGGGACTTCAACTACGCTATCAACACCGTCCTTCGACCATACATCGTGGCGTTTATGCACATCAAGGCGCTCTCTCCCGTTGCAGATATAACTTAAACTCTGTTTCAATCTCCTTTACCATCCACGTTGGAGCTCAAGGGATTTGCAGGTAGCTGAGGAATGATACTCTCGCTTTTGCAAGGCATCAGCTATGGCTGTGCAGTGGCCACGTTGGAGGAAGCCATTCTATCCACTTGACAATATTTCTCAGATAGCTACTTCAAAAGGAGTTCTTCAAATTATCCGTGCAGTAGTTTTCTATGCCGTTTTTTCAGCAAGCTCTTCAAAGTCGCGTGCTCCAGATGGAGTGTGATTTACAGCATTACACTTGCTTGCTCTAGGACTTGATATCTTAGTGTAAGGGTTGCAGGAAATCCAGAGATGCCATCTTAAGGCTCTGATACCAAATGATGCAGGGATTCTGCTAGAAAGCAGAACCTGACATATAAAAACTCACTGCTTCACTCAATATGAAAATTTTCATTTTTTCTTAAAATAAAACCTTAAAAACATTCAGTTTAAAATTCACATGAAGGAGAAAGAGCCATTCAAATGAACTACAGATATAAAATATAAAAATTCTCTGGCCAAATATTACATTGAGCGACCTCTTGGCTCTTGGCCCTTCAAACCTCTCCTCACTCTTCCTGTACTCCTCACGCACTCAGCTCTTGTTCTTCCTCTCAAAAACACTCCTATTTACACAAAAATAATTAATTTATTTCACCCCATAAATTTCTCCACCCAATCCTCAACTAAATCTAATTTAGATTCATTTTAAGTGTGGACTCAACAAAGTCCTGTACATAGAATTCCTACTCCCTAAATTAGCTAACTAACTCATATCCTTTTAATTATTAAAAAAATATATACATTAATCCTCAACTTTACATTTTTCTCTCTTAAATTATGAAAATGAATAAAATAATTAATAAAATAATAATAAAAAGTCTCACCCCCTATTTCACACAATTAATTAATAAAAATTGAGCTTGATGCTCATGCATCAAACAGAATTATTTTCTTGTCTTGGTAGTCAATTATCTCATAGCTCATATTATCATCCTCAATCTGACGGAAAAACTGAGATAGTGAACAAATACTTGGAAGGTTAGCTTTGTTGCTTTGTATCTGATAAACAAACACAATGGGTCAAGTGGTTACCTCTGGTTGAATGGTGGTATAACACTTAGTTCCATGCTGCAGCAAAAATGACCCCATTTATGGCACTTTATGGATATCATCCACCGTCCATCACATCATCCTTAAGATAAAATTCTAAGGTTAAAGTAGTGGAAGATCACATCAAGCATCAACAACAAGTTCTCCTACTTTTAAAGGATAAACTTACTTTAGCGCATAATCGAATGAAACAACAGGAATATCAGCATCGCAGCAAAAAAGTTGACATAGGCGACTAGGTATTTTTACAGTTACAACCATACAAACAAATGTCCCTCAAGAAAGCTAAGAAGGATAATAAATCATCACCCAAGTACTATGGTCTTTGTAAGGTGTTGCAAAAAAATGGTACTATGAAATACAAATTGGAGTTATCTGCATCTTCTCGAGTATACTCAGTTTTCCATGTTTTATGCGTAAAAAAGGTTATCAGTGACAAGCTCCCAGTTCAAACAATATTGCTAGAACTTGACGAGGAATGAAAAATCATAATGGACCCTGAAGCAGTCACAGAAACAAAAACCCAACAACTACGAAATAAATCAATTTCAGAGTATCTCATTAAGTGGAAGAACTTGCCTGTTGAAGATGTGGGAGGATGAAAATTTTATATAAAAGCATCCATAACTACTCAAGTGTCTAGAGCAACACTTTTTTGAAGGAGAGGGACATGTTAGGTCCCTATAATACTAGTGTAGTCCCCTTATTGTTATTTTTGTGTCCATGTAGCCCACTATTGTTATTGTTATGCCCTTACATTATTATTGTTATATAGGCTCTGGTTATATTATGACCCCTTAGACTCATATATACACCAAGGAGGTCTTGTCATTTGTATTATCCAATAATTGCTCAATTATGTGATGTAAAGGAGGTTTCCCCCTCGAAGAGGCTAATTTTCAAGTCGTTGATTTATCTTTTCTTTTGTTTTGTGATTTGGTGGCATAACACAATATGTCAAATGGAATATGGCAATGAAAGAAGAGATGGATGCCTTGGAGAACAACAAGACTTGGGCCCTGATATAATTTCCTAGAAATAAAAAAGTTGTTGGGTTTAAGTGGGTCTACAAAGTAAAGAAAGACATTGATGGTAATGTTGAAAAGTATAAAGCCAAACTTCTTGCAAAAGGTTACTCTCAGATGGAAGGTATAGATTTCCATGAAATTTTTCTGCCAGTTGTTAAGCTTGTATCTATTTGTATTGAAGTTGGAACTAGTTGCTTTACTTGATTTTAAGTTACATCAATTAGATGTTAAAACAACATTTTTATATGGAGATTTGGATGATGAGATATACATAGAATGGCTAAAAAATTGTGTGCAACGTCGCAAACTAATGTTAGTTTGCAAGCTCAAGAAATCATTGTGTGCACTAAAGTAGTATCCCAAGCAATGGTACAAAATGTTTGATTCTTTCATGATGGACCATAATTCTACTAGAATTGAATATGACCATTGTATTTACTTCAAGAATGTTGAATGGTATATTCATTGTCTTGGTGTTATATGTTGACAATATGTTTGTTACAAGAAAAAACATGGACAAGATTAACAAGTTGAAGGCTCAAATGGCTAGGACCTTTGATATGAAGGATCTAGGAACAACATAACAAATCTTGCACATTGAAACACATAAAGACAAAAAAAAAATAGTAAGCTCAAGTTTTCACAATAGAATCATGTTGAGACAATACTTATAAAATTCAAGATTAATTATATAAAACCTTGAAACATCCCTTTTGCTTCCACTTTTAATATTTTTTCATGTTTATGTCCTAGTATTAAGGAATAAAAGGATTATATGTCTCGTGTATCATATGCTTATGTAGTAGAAAGTTTGATGTATGCAATGGTATGTACCGAAGCATATATTTCACATGTAGTAGGTGTTGTTAGCAGGTACATGGAAAATACAGGGAGAAAACATTGGAATGTAGTCAAATGGTTGCTTCAATATCTCAAAGGCACAAGTGATTATTGCATCACCTTTAAAGGTAGTAGTGATTTTGTATGTTTTTATGTTGATTGAGATTTTGCATGTGATTTGGAGAAGAGGTCTACTTTAGGTTATTTCTTTCCTCTTATAGGTGGATCCATTAGTTGGATGTCAAAGCTTTAGAAAACAATTGCTTTATCCATTACAAAGGTAGAGCATATCGTTGTCTCACATGCTTTCCCTTACAAAGGCAATTTGGTTGAAGGATTTTCTAGGTGAGCTTGGAAGAGCTCAAAACGGTGCATTTGTATTCAGTGACAGTTAAAGCACTTATAATTTGGCTACAAATCTAGCTTATCATAGCAAGACTAAGCATAATGATATTAAGTACCATTTTGTAAAATAGTGTAGAAAATTTGAATAATAGATCACTTATTCACCGATATTCTCCTGATCACACACTATTTTAGCTTCATGCATAATACATAATCTCTTCTACCATTGATCATCACATGCCAAAATAAAATCAATTGCATGCATACATTAAAACCACAAACAATCACACATATGAACACAATATTTAATGGGAAAGCTTAAAGCTGAAAACCCCAACTATCTGTATATTATACATGTCATGGAGATCATGTAACAATCATAGTACAAAGCTCTTTGCAAGCTCTCATCACTACCTCACTTGCTACACACTATCAAGCTAGATCTAGCAAAACTCATGCTCCAACCTTTTGCCACTTAATAGCCAACCTCTATTGCGTGTTTCAATGCTATGGGATGGCCTCTTTATATAGATAAACCATCAGCCTGAACTGCGCAATCCTCATGGGCTTACTCCACCTATCTGTGTGTTGCAAATAGCAACAGTATAGTCACAACTGATAGTTAACCTGCTCTTTCACCTATTCCTGCACTGGTCTCTAGTGAAATTGTCCATGCACTGAGGTTAACTGATGTATTCTTTAGTTGATTAATGAGTATTTAATTAGTGAATTAATTAATAGTTAATTCACACCACTCTCACTAATTGTATCAATCAGTTAAACTGAATACAAATAGCTCAACTATGTTTAGATTAGTTAAACTGAATACAACTCCACTAACTTCCTCAATCAACTCCACCAAACTCTGTCACATGAGTTCTAACTGAAGTCTTTCATGCAATAGCTCCACTAAACCCTAGGAATTGCGTAATTCCTTATGTCAGCTACATGTGCCACTTCTAGGCATCAAACTGAAGTGATCCAAGAGAATAATATAATGTTTAGAGTCTAAATATTATTAAGAGCTAATAATATTTGACATCCATATTTTTAGACTGGAAATCTAAAAATAGATTCCGCCCAATATGTCTAAAAATAGAAGTCCATCTATTTTTACAACTTGACCAACCCTCCACAAATAGCATCCTGCAACTCATAGAATCATGATCCACATGTCTAAAAATAGACTTTGCGCCAAAAATAGCCTGCGGGCCAACTTAGTGAAGGCGACTCTTTTCACTAAGCTCATCATCTTGTTGCAATCTCAAAACTCCGTCTCAAAAAAATAGGGATAATCTTCCACCCAGATCCTACCCCTGTGGTATTCGAATTTGCTCCTGGTGAGCGCCTTCGTCAAGATATCAGCATCCTGATCGTCCATGGGAATGTATGAAAGTAACATGATCTTCCGCTGCACACAATCTCTGATATGATGATACCAGATGTCAATGTGCTTAGATCTATCATGAAATACTGGATTAACCGAGAGTTTGATGCAACTCTGATTATCACAATATATCACAGTAGGATCCAAGTGTGAACCGAACAACCCGACCAGGATCTTCCTCATCCATATAGCCTCGCATGCAGCCAAACTCGCTACCATATACTCGGCCTCTGCTGAACTGAGTGCCACGGATCTCTGCTTCCCGCTGTACCAAGAAACTGTTGTCGACCCAATACTGAAAATCCCTCCAGATGTGCTCTTTCTGTCCGTTGGGCTCCCTGCCTAATCTGCATCCGTGAAGCCACACAGCTTCACCTCATCCTCCTGTCTATACCATAATCCATATCCTTAGGTGCCTCTGAGATATGTGCCTCTGCGATATCTCACTACATGCTTTCCTGCCTTCCAGAAGAGCTTGGTTGGCTTAACCATAGCTTGTGAAAGTTGGTTCACAGCATAGCATATGTCGGGTCGTGTATTGACCAGATACATAAGCGACCCCACCAACTGTCGATAAACAGTGGCATCCACTACCTCGTAGAAGTAGCATCCTCCTTCCTCCAACCTCCGGGAAGGAGTATCAACGGGCTTGCGGCCATCATGGTGAACTTCTCGATGTCTCAAGACATACTTACGAGAAACAAGCAGTCCACCAGATTCTGTTGCCAAATTTCCAATCCCGGGGAAATAATGAAGGAGGTCCAAGTCCTTCATCTCAAACTCTTTTGCAAGATCAGCCTTGCATGAGAGTATCAACTATTCATCACCGGTCAATATCAAATCATCTACATAAAGTACAATGATCAGCAACTTACCCTCAACCACTATCTGGTACAGGTTGGGATCCACCTCGCTCTTGGTAAAACCAAGTCTGGTGAAATAACTGTCTATTCGTGTGTACCAAGCACGAGGTGCTTGTTTCAACCCATTTTGAGCCTGCACACATGCAACTCACTGCTGAAGATCTCGAAACCTTCGGGCTGCTCTATGTACACCTCCTCCTCAATCACTCCGTTGAGGAACGCAGTCTTCACATCCATCTGATGAATGTGCCACCCCATCTGCGCTAAGAGAGCAAGAATCGTCCATATGGAAGAATACCTTGCGACAGGTGCAAAGGTCTCCTCATATTCGATCCCCTCAATCTGTGAAAAGCCTCGGGCAACAAATCTTGCCTTGTACTTCTCCACACTCCCGTCAGCTACCTGCTTCACTTTGTAGATCCATCTCGAACCCACCATTGATTTCCCCTCCGGTCTCAGGACAATCTCCCATGCACTGTTTCTGACAATCGAATCATACTCTTCCACCATGGCATATACCCATGCGGGGTCCTCCACAGCTTCCTCGAAAGGGGATGGCTCTGTCACAATACACTTGCTCACAAGAGTCATGTATCCAGTGTACTGGTCATGTGACTGTCTCTGTCTGCGCTGTGATGTAGGTGCTCCTACAACCTTCTCTGCATCTTGAGCCAGTCGCTCAGCTTCTGTAGTGCACTTCCGCCCTCTGATGGTTGGCGCTGCATGAGTGGTCTCTTCCACTCCATGAACCTCCTCTTGTGGTTTATCCACATCCTGAGGCTCATCCTTAGGAACTAATAGTTCCTCATCTGCATGCAAGTGTGGCTCCCTCTCAAGCGAACACTTCATGGCTTTCTCCTCCTGAAATTTGATATCTCGTCGCACAACAGTCTTGCGACTGTCTGGAAAATACACACGATAGTTGTCGGGCGTATCAGTGTACCCCACAAATATCCCAACCTCCGCAGTCGGCTCCAGCTTCTTCCTGGCATCCTTCATCACATGAATGTAAACAGGTGAACCAAAAATCCTCAAATGGGAAATATCAGGTCTCTTACCAGAAAACGCCTCCTCGGGTGTACTCATGCCAAGTATACTGTGAGGAAAACGGTTCTGCACATATACTGCAGTATTGCATGCCTCTGCCCACAAGTGAATGGGTAGGTCCTGATCATGCAACATCGCCCGTGCAGCACCCACGATCGTTCTGTTCTTCCGCTTAGCAACCCCGTTCTGCTGTGGGTTATGAGGTGCTATGAGCTCTCTTAAAATTCCTTCTGCGCTGCAAAATTCCTTGAATTCGCCAGAGATGAATTCACCACCATTGTCGCTCCTAAGAGCCTTCCCCTGCTTCCCCGATTCTTTCTCAACCAGTGCCTTGAACTCACAGAACTTTGAGTATGTCTCGCTCTTCTTCTGCATGAAGAAGATCTAGCAGTTACGAGAAAAATCATCAACAAATATCACATAATACCTGTGCTTTGTTGTCGAAGCTACTGAGAAAGGTCCACACACGTCTGTGTGAATTCTCTCAAGGATCGTCGTGGCGCGACTATCCTTCTCGTGAAAGGTAGCTTTCACAAATTTTCCCAAGGTACATCCCTTGCACTGATCTGACTGCGCAAGAGTGCATTTAGGAAGCCCAGTAGAAATCTGTTGCAGTATCTTCAAAGCTCCATGGTGAAGGTGGCCCAATCTCCGGTGCCACAACTCGCCATCATCCCGGCTCACCACTCCTTCTGCCTTGCCTGCCATTGCTGCGCACCCATCTACCTGCAATCGATAAAGGTTCTGAACTCGAACCGCTATCCTCCAGGTCTCACCAGTTGCCTTACTGCGCAAGAAAGCCTTTCCCTCGCTAAAGACAACATCATATCCCTTGTCTTCCAACATCGCCACAGAGATAAGATTCTTCTTCAATCCTGAAACATGCATCACATCCTTCAATCTGAAGGGTTTACCAGACTCCCTCTCAAAGGAAATGGCATTGGTCCTACTATGACGCCTTGTCTACCATCATCGTCCATCTCGATGTGCACTCCAAGATCTTTCTCATCCAGATCAGTAAACAAATCTCGATCTCCTGTCATGTGAAAATACGCACCAATGTCAAGAAACCACACTGATCCCTTCATACTTGAGACCAAGCATGCGATCGGCGAAAAATCCAGCTCAAACTATGAGGCTAAGGCCTCTCCAGCTGCAGTCCCGGTAGCCTGCTTATTTTTCTTCTTCTGTGGACAATTTGTGGCGTAATGTCCGTGTTGGTGACAGTGAAAGCACTTCACCTTGGACATATCTTGCTTCTTGCCTTTCGCACCGGATTGAGAAGCTTTCTTGCTCTTCCCCTTCTTTGCTTTGGCATCCAAAGCGCAATTCTCTTCATCAGATGCAGCACGGTGATCCATCCTGACCATGTATATACTCTCACTCTTTTGGTCAGGCCAAGTCGCTCCCATCCACAGCAATTTCTCCCGACCATTGACGAGTCTGATAGGAATGCCAACTCTTCGGAAGCGAGACGAGCTCACCCGATTCCTTGTCATCAACGATCCTTTACTTCCCGGCTCATCCTTGCATTGGATGAACTTCATGAGGTACTTGGGCATACTGTCGCCTTTCTCCATTTTTATGTTCCTGAGTTTATCCTTGAGCGCCAACTTCCTCTGGTCGCTCTTGCTTTGAAATAAATCTATCAAAACTTTCCACATCAAGAATGGAGAAGCCTTACCATGAAAGCTAGATACTATGTAGTCAACACCACGCCCTCCAACGAGAATCCTTCGACACTTGTTCTTCTTTTCTCCATGCGTCGAGTGCGGCGGCATCGCTACCAGAAGTAGGCTTTTGGTGCTGACATCTATGAACTCCTTCAACCCATTATCATCCGGCACGCCTCCATCTGTCCTTCCATGCAATATAATTCGAAATTTGCCCTCAAGGGCATACTCCAATCACAATCCGTTGAAAGATATCTCAACACGACCACCGAAAACAACTGCTTTTATGCCAAATTTCGAATTCCCACCGAAATACAAAAAAATATTTGTCATGATGTTACGCAATTTTCTCCCGTTGATCGATATCATTTATGATACCATGTAATTTATATAATAAGATATTATTCACCGAGATTCTCCTGATCACACACTATTTTAGCTTCATGCATAATACATAATCTCTTCTACCATTGATCATCACATGCGGAAATAAAATCAATTGCATACATTAAAACCATAAACCATCACACATATGAACACAGTATTTAATGGGAAAGATTAAGGCTGAAAACCCCAACTATCTGTATATTATACATGTCATGGATATCATGTAACAATCATAGTACAAAGCTCTTTGCAAGCTCTCAGCACTACCTCACTTGCTACACACTATCAAGCTAGATCTAGCAAAACTCATGCTCCAACCTTTTGCCACTTGATAGCCAACCTCTATTGCGTGTTTCAATGCTATGGGATGGCCTCTTTATATAGATAAACCACCTGGCTTGAACTGTGAAATCCTCATAAGTTACTCCACCTATCTTTGTGTTGAAAGTAGCAACAGTATAGTCACAACTGATAGTTAACCTGCTCTTTCACCTATCTCTGCACTGGTCTCCACTGAAACTGTCCATGCACTGAAGTTAACTGATGTATTCTTTAGTTGATTAATAAGTTTATAATTAGTGAATTAATTAATAATTAATTCACACCACTCTCACTAATTGTATCAATTAGTTAAACTAAATACAAATAGCTCAACTATGTTTAGATTAGTTAAACTGAATACAACTCCACTAACTTCCTCAATCAACTCCACCAAACTCTGTCACATGAGTTCTAACTGAAGTCTTCATGCAATAGCTCCACTAAACCCTAGGAATTGCGTAATTCCTTCTGTCAGCTGCATGTGCCACTTCTAGGCATCAAACTGAAGTGCTCCAAGAGAATAAGATAATTTTTAGAGTCTAAATATTATTAAGAGCTAATAATATTTGACATATCTATTTTTAGACTGGAAATCTAAAAATAGATTCCGCCCAGTATGTCTAAAAATAGAAGTCCATCTATTTTTTCAACTTGACCAACCCTCCACAAATAGCATCCTGCAACTCATAGAATCATGATCCACATGTCTAAAAATAGACATAGTCTAAAAATAGACTTTGCGCCAAAAATAGCCTGCGGGCCCACTTAGTGAAGGCGACTCCTTTCCACTAAGCTCATCATCTTGTTGCAATCTCAATAAATAAGTCATTGATGGAGGTGGAGTAGAACTTAAAAAGGTCCACACTAATAAAAAAGTGTGAAAACATGTTTACAAAACCAATGTTCTTAGAGAAGCGGCAGTAGTGTTTGACTTCTTTTAGTGTACAAAAAAGGTAATGAATGGGTTTGGGCAAGACATCAAGTTGTTGAAATTTCCATGCCCTCTTGGTTTGGTATGTGCCCTAACTAGGAACACAACACACTAGAGAAGCCCAACACAAAAACACTTTGCGTAGAAAAAATATAACAACAATGAAATCAATAATAGTACACAAGAAAATTGGCCCAAGCTAGTCCTCTTATTCATCCATTAACAAGAAAACACTAGGGATCCCATACCACGGATCATGGCCCGTCAAATCTCTGGTACAAAAACAATATACAATCCGCCCTTTGACTAAAAATACAGTGCTTGAGATCTACTCCTTCAGCTCTTCAATCTGCCCAATAAATCAAATGCATACATGAGCTAGTGCCTTCAGTTCAAGGTCCTTAGATTGTTGTTGTCCTAGGGAACCAATCCCTTTGCAATCACACTACTACTTCTCAGTCTGCTAGATATGCGTCTTCAAATCAAAGTTTTGGCATTCTTACAAATCTAACCCTCTAGCACTCGTATATAACTTTCTTCTTGCAGATCTAACCTTCCAGCACTTGGATCTAACTTTCTTCCTATAGATCTGACATTCCAACGCAAATCTGAATTTCTTCCTTCAAATCTAACCACTCAAATCTGACTTTCTTCTTATTGTTGCAACTCCTCTAAGGTAGATCTGTAGCTAGATCTTTTAGTCTCCCTCTGTCCACATGTGAAACTCCTTCTCTACTTATGTGTGTAAGCCTCTCCTTTGGCCTCCTATTTATAGTTTTTGTGTGAGTGACTTTGGGGTTTTCCTTTTCCATCAAGAAACCCTCATTTAACAACTCAAACACAAATTAGAATAAACAATTAATTATCTTAGGTCCAAACCCACAACTTCAAGTCTAAACCCCAACCACTTGGGTAACTTGCTCAACCAACTAAATTTTGGTGGGTTTTCACTTGGAAATACCTTCCAAGTTGTTGAGAATTTGGAGGGTTGTAGGTTAATACAAATTATCTTCTTGAAAATTACTTGTGACCTTAATTATGATACTTATGTCTTCTCTTCTTTTAGTTAAGTTAATCTTTCATAAAGTCAATTATCAAAGAGCACATGACACGAAAGTTAGGCTCCTAGAGCTAGGGCAAAACCTCTCCCTCTTATAGAGGAAAACCCGCAAAGAATTATTCGTATAGATCTTCAAATGACAAGTACCATAACCATGACACAGACCCTTGACCTTCTTATGCTTCCAGGACCTTGTTGCTGACTGATTGTGTTCTTCTACACTATCCTTCACTGACTTGTACCTTTCTACACCAGAGAGCTCAATCTCTACACAAATTATGCTTCCTTAGGGCATTGACTGTGTACTTATATCAGCTCATAACATTAGCACAATCACTATGCACTTTCCTGTACCTTTTATCTCATGCTTTGACATAGTTAAACCTTCGTTGGCAGCTTCATTTGTTCTTGAATGCAGTCTTCTTTAATAATGCAATCCACACTTGAATACTCCTTTCCCCATCACCATCATCCACACTTGAATGCTACTTATTTTAGCACAAAAATCCGCACTTAGATACAACCCTAGATGCAGCGCTAATCCGCACTTAGATAAAGCCCTAAATCTGCACTTAGTTGTTGTAGTATGTCTACAAACCTTCCTACAGTTGATTTCTCTGATGTCCGCACTGTAGTTTCAGTGTTCTCCAACTCTTTCCTGCGGTTGATCTGTTCTACGTCCTTGTATCCGCAATATAACTTCAGAGTTTTCCTTCCAAAACAGTCTGCAACTTAATCCAACCTTATCCGCAATTTCAGAGAGAAAATCCACAATTGTTTCTCCCGCAGTTGTTGACCGAGATCTTCATAATTTGCAAGCTCTATTCCTATACTTCGCACCTTCTACAGCTGTGCAAAATCATTCTTGTTCTGCGCAGTTTAGTGGGGTTTATATAGTTGTTTACCCCTATATTTAAGCCGACCTGTTCATTAGATTTGAGACTGACATGTTTTCAAGTTGTATGCCGACATAAATAACATTTCATGAGGTGATTATTCCAGCGTTGTTGGAGGGTTGTCTTTGTTGTTTAGGAGCTTGATTTCCAATTCTTTTTGAGCTTGTCTTCCAGCTTGTTTGAGGGTTGTTTGTGAGCTTCTTTGTAAGGTCTTTGGAGCATAGACATCTACAATAAATCTTTCATGTATATATGACCCCTAATTATATGTATTCCTATGAACCTAATAGACATCAAGAAGAAGTCTATCTACATAATAAAATCTTGCTCATGAAACCCATGAAGCAAGTACACAAAAATATATTTTATTATCATTGACATCTTCTTTACATAATTACATAGATCAACATGAAGACCGACCTTGTTACACTTTTCAACAGTCCCTCTTAACTAGAGAGGTATTCATACAGGTACATGGTCACTTTCAAACTGAAGAATCTCATAAGAAGAATCGAATTGGTAATCGCATCTATATAGCATCATATCAACCAACATTGTCCTAGTGCAAGGCCTTGACTAACAACCTACAATGGGCTACAATGCTGGCGAGACACATGACTTATAGACACCATCGTCATTATCTCTCCAAGGTACATACTCCACCTGAGTGTTCACAAAGTATGACCTTCTTGGACTATTCTTCTCATGGGTAGCTAGCCCTCAAAGAATATCGGTCCCCAACTACTCTTATCTTAAATGCCCTAATACATTCTCTAAGAGTATCTAATGCCAGATGATTACTCAATCCTCCAGTCTATCTTCCCAAGTGAAGACCAGAATGATGTGTCTATCTCTCCCTCTCAACCAGGGAAGACCTATTCCACAAGGGAATGTACTCATTCCTATACAAGGAATGTACCTAAGGTCATTCTTAGGAATTACCAAGTTTCTTCCAGGTAAGAAACTTATCATCAGGCTCCCTCTTAACCAAGGATCTCCAGCAGCAATGGTGAGACACCCAGTTGCTCATGAAGAATTACTGTCCTCGATGTCATGCATTTCGATATTGAGGAATCTTCAACTTTTAGCTTCATAGGGCACAGATCATCCATCACTTCCATCCTGAGTCATGTCAGCTATCAGAAAGTGATTCATCAGACTTCATTTATCTGGTCCATTGTTATGCCATGCTGCTTTCCTTTGAATCATCTCCAAGGATCATACATCATTTCTCATGATTAGAAACCCTGCACAAATTCATCCAAATAAACATATTCATACGAACTTTTAGACGAAAAGTCAACTTAGTGATGATCTTTCACCATGGCATCTTCCTGTAGGCATCGACATCTTTCATACAGATTAACACATCTCCTAATGATATTTTTTTGTCAAGGGCCTTCTTCTTTACCAGACTTCCATCAGAGTCTACATATCTTCCCAGGAGATCTCCTAGTCGCATCTTCTTGGCCTCCAGATGATAACTACCTCTTGACATGGTTGCATTTCATAATCTCTTTCTCTCTACACATTCTTCATTCCTAGGAACTTACAAATTTTCCAGTTTCTCGTTCATATACAACCACCTCATATTCCATGAGGACATATTATGTTGATTTCATCTATCAATGCATCGAGAGATCCTTCTTCATAGATCATACTTCTAAATATGGAGGTCTATTACCTACAACCATATGACATGACTTCACAGCGTCCAATATCAACATATATGTCTGCATACCTCATACCTATTTCCCTGAGTCATCCTATAGCAGTTTCTCTTGAATGAAGAGCTTCATTCCTTTGGCCTGCTTCATCAATATGTCATCACATCCCAGAATTCTGTCACCATGATGACCCTTGATCTGATTACTACTTTACATTAGTAGAGAGATTTTCCAGAAGCTATTTCACTGAGAGCTCCTTTCATGCTTCTTAATATACATTGCTTTCTATTATACAATCAATCAAATATCACTTAAAGAGAAAGATGATCTCAATTATAGTCGAGATCTCTCTCTTCCTCCTTCTTGGATCTCTTAGCATCAGGTTCTTCTCTTTCATTAGTGACATGGGCTTCTTCCTTTTTCCTCGTCCTTTTTAGATTTAGGACAATCTCTTTTATAATGCCCAAGTTCATTACATCTAAAGCATCGTACATTGTCCATATTCTTTCTTTTATTTTGAGTGCCAAATTTTCTGAATCTTCCTTTCTTCTGGTATGAGGTTGCAAAGGCATGATTCTCTTCACTTGGTCTTGTATCAACTTTGGCCTTTAGTCCTGTTTCCTCTATTTTACATAGGGACCATAAATCATGGAATGGAGTGGCTTCTTTCTTTCCATATAGACTAGAAGTGAAGTTTCCCCATTCCTCTGGTAGAGCATTCAGCACCACTATAGTCATCTCAGTGTCAGATATTACTTCTCCTAGTTCCTGCAGTTGATCTCTTATTTCAGAAATCATCATAAAGTACGGAGTGATTCCTGCTTCCCTTGATAATTTCATTGTATAGTTCTTGTCTCAAAGAGATTGCTTCTCCTACAGTACTCACAGAGAATAACTCCACCAATTTCTCATATATTTGTTTTGCAATCTTAATTTTGTTACATAGGGAATGAGAGAATCTTTGATGGATTCTATGAGAATCCTTTGGGCTCTAATTTCTCCCTTCATGTACTAGGCATGGGCTGGAGTATCTTCTTTTGGGGTTTGAACAATAGATCCTTCGATATAGTTCATTACTTCGTCTTCAATTAAATTCAAGTATGTTCTTTTCTTCCATGCACTAAAGTTTGATGACCCAACCAGCTTCTTGTTTTCTTTACAATAAGGCATCTTGACAGATGGGGTCATGAATACTTACTTGAGTGGATTTGCTTGTAGCTTCCTTGATGATGATTGATAATGAAGTCAAGGGTTTTCCTCTCTTCGATGTTGTTGTACTTGAACCCTTGATTATAAAGACTATCTTCAGAAGTTGAGATTTTCTTCAAATAATGTCTTGAGTGCAAATATTTGATGGCAAACATTATTTTCCTGAATGAGTTGATCTTTTGAATTAGGAGATCTTACTTGAAGTAGTTAGATAGTCTTCCTTGCAAACTGATTTGTTTTTCCAACCCAAACTTTGATCTTTGCTTCTTTGAGTGTCTTTATTGTCAAGCAGCCATTATATTCAGCACCTTAGCTCTGATACCATGTTGAGAATTTGGAGGGTAGTAGGTTAATACAAATTCTCTTCTTGATAATTACTTGTGACCTTAATTATGATGCTTATGTCTTCTCTTCTTTTAGTTAAGTTAATCTTTCATCAATTCAATTATCAAAGAGCACACAACACGAAAGTTAGGCTCCTAGAGCCTAGGCAAAACCTCTCCCTCTTGGAGAGGAAAACCCGCAAAGAATTTTCATATAGATCTTCAAATGACAAGTACCATGACTGTGACACAGACCCTTGACCTTCTTATGCTTCCAAGACCTTGTTGCTGACTGATTGTGTTCTTCTACACTATCCTTCACTGACTTGTACCTTTCTACACCAGAGAGCTCAGTCTCTACACAAATTCTGCTTCCTTAGGGCATTGAATGTGTACTTATAACAACTGGATGCAATCATAACATTAGCACAATCACTATGCACTTTGTTGTACCTTTTATCTCATGCTTTGATACAGTTAAACCTTCGTTGGCAGCTTGATCTGTTCTTGAATGCAGTCTTCTTTAACAATGTAATCCACACTTGAATACTCCCTTCTCCACCACCGTCATCCACACTTGAACGCTACTTATTTTAGCACAGAAATCTGCACTTAGATACAACCCTAGATGCAGCCCTAATCTGCACTTAGATAAAGCCCTAAATCTGCACTTAGTTGTTGTAGTATGTCCGCAAACCTTCCTGCAGTGGATCTATCTAATGTTCGCACTGTAGTTTCAGTGTTCTCCAACTCTTTCCTATGGTTGATTTGTTCTACATCCTTCTGGTATCCGCAATATAACTTCAGAGTTTTCCTTCCAAAACAGTTTGCAACTTAATCCAACCTTATCCGCAATTTCAAAGAGAAAATCCGCAATTGTTTCTCCTGTAGTTGTTGACCGAAATCTTCAGAATTTGTGAGCTCTTTCCCTGTACTTCGCACCTCCTGCAGTTGTCCGAAATCATTCCTATTTTACGCAATTTAGTGGGGTTTATATAGTTGTTTCCTGCTATATTTAAGCCGACCTGTACATTAGATTTGACGCCGACAAGTTTTCAAGTTGTATGCCGACATAAATAACATTTCATGAGGTGATTATTCCAACATTGTTGGAGGGTTGTCTTTGTTGTTTAGGAGCTTGATTTCCAATGTTTTTTGAGCTTGTCTTCCAGCTTTTTTGAGGATCATTTGTGAGCTTCTTTGGAAGGTCTTTGGAGCATAGACATCTAAACTAAATCCTTCATGTATATATGACCCCTAATTATATGTATTCCTATGAACCTAATAGACATCAAGAAGAAGTCTATCTACATAATAAAATCTTGCTCATGAAACCCATGAAGTAAGTACACCAAAAATATATTTTATTATCTTTGACATCTTCTTTACATAATTACATAGTCAACATGAAGACTGACCTAGTTACACTTTTCAACACAAGCTACCCAAATTCAAAGACTCCTCCTTAGTGAGGAAGGAATTTCCTTCACACTTTGAAATCTCTAGCTCTGTGACTTTCCTTGCATACCCATGACTATCCTCACATGAGCCATGACTTTCCCTTGCGTAGCCATATCTGTCCCCGCATGTGCCATGTCTTATTTAGTACCTAATCAAGCTTTATCTTGCATGGTGCATGATTGTCTTCGCATGCAGCGTGACTTTTCCTTACACCACCATGAGTGTTTTCACATGATTCGTGAATGTCCTTGCATGGGCTGAAAACTCCACTCTCTCGCTTGAACCTGAAGATTTGACTTCGACTAGGCGACTGATGTTCTTTTGGAGCCTCCCTCTAAAGCTAGACTCCCTCTGAGTCTACACAACCTCCATTGGCTCACTCTACTTTCCCTCCCAGAAAGTGTTGCTACTGATCTTGTGTCCTTCTAAAGCTAGTCTTGATTCGTGATTGAACACTGGGTCTAATCAACTCTAGACCACCGCAACTCAACTTTGCAAGTGATCTCATCCTCCTAGGTCAAATACTTCATGTGCATATGGCTCCCTTAACTTATGTGCAACTCCACAACCTAATGAAGATATTATATTGTCATCAACCTACCATCTACACGAAGCTACCCCGTTCAAGCAAAGGCACCTTCTCTGTTGAACCTCTTGCTCCATGTCTAGGCAATATTGTTGCTCTTTGCAACATCTCCCTCTTAAATTGCTTCCCATGCACACTTTGATCCAACCACCTTCAAAGCAGCTCTAATACCATGTTGAAATTTCCATGCCATTTAGGTTTGGAATGTGCCCTAGTTAGGAGCACAACACACTGGAGAAGCCCATCACAAAAGCACTTTGCACAGCATAAATATAACAATAATGAAATCAATAACGATACACAAGAAAAATGGCCTAAAACAGTCCTCTTATTGATCCATTAACAAGAAAACACTAAGGCTCGCGTACTAGGGATCATGGCCCTTTAGATCTTTGATACAAAAACAATATACAATTTGTCCTTTGGCTAAAATTACAGGGCTTGAGATATGCTCCTTCAGATCTTCAACTACCCAATAAATCAAATGCATACCTGAGCTAGTGCCTTCAGCTCAAGGTCCTTGGATTGTTGTTGTCCTTGGCAACTAGTCCCTCTGCAATAATGCTATAGCTTCTCAATCTGCAAGATCTACTTCTTCAAATTATGGATCTGACTTTCTTCTTGCAGATCTAGCCCTCTAACACACAAATCTGACTTTCTTCTTGCAGATATGACCTTCAGCACTCAGATCTGACCTTCTAGCACTCGGATCTAACTTTCTCCTTGCAGATTTGATCTTCCAACACTCAAATGTGACTTTCTTCCTGCAGATCTAACCTTCCAACACTCAAATCTGACTTTCTTCTTGTTGTTGCAAGCTCCTCTAAGGAAGATTTGTGGCTAGGTCCTTTAGCGTCCCTCTCTCCACAAGTGAAAGTCCTTCTCCACTTGTGTGTGTAGGCCTTTCCCTTGGCCCCCTATTTATAGCTTTTGTGTCCGTGACTTGGGGGTTTTCCTTGTCCATCAAGGAACCCTCATTTAACAACTTAAACAAAAATTAGAATAAACAATTAATTATCTTAGGGCCAAACCCCAACCACTTGGGTAACTTGCCCAACCAACTAACTTTTGGTGCGTTTTAACCACTCAAAAATACCTTCTGAGCTATCCAAATTCCGACACAAGTAAATTGTTGTCAAGATGGAGATTGTTAAAATATGACAACGATTAATTTTAAAAAAATGTAAAAGCCTAAATTTACTTAAATAAATTTTGTGGTTACTCCATCAGTGTTTGCTTACGAAACTGGTGATAGGTTTCATATCAAAATGTAATAGTGCCTACTTCAATATATCAAAGCTCAAGAGTTGAAGTGGTAGTAACCCTAATTGTAACACTCTTCTTGATCAAGAAAATACCCCCATGGATGTTTCCTTGATAAATTATTTGGATTTTACCACATAAAATTTCATGTGTTATTCTTATTTCTATCATTATTTATCCATTGTGAATGTTTTTTAAGACTTTGAATACCAACAAGAATGACTTGAAAATGAAATTTCAGAATTCCCTTCCAATTTTTACGACTTAACAAACTATGTAGTTTGATTTTATCACAAATGTTTTGAAAATTGGATGTAATGTCTTGAAGAGGCATTCCAAGAGAACGTGTTTTCCATCCTCTAAGCTATTCACATATTTTTACAGATTCTTTCATAGGAATGTTTTTTAGGTCTTGTCCAACACACTTATGACCAGAATTTGTGCTTATCTTTGAAATATTTATTTTCTTTCTTGAGCTGGAAACAATCCAAAGATAAATTTGATATTCTAACTTAGTAGTGAGAAAACAATAAACATTCATAGTTATAACAAACAAATAGCATATTTTCAAAATAATTCAATAAAAAAAATTGCCAACATCTCAAACAAACTAATCACACACAAATGTGGTTTGCAGATACAGTGAATATATGAGTCAACATATGTTAGTCCTTACACATATGAGTGTTAAAATTTTCAGTTCATGGTAACAATCTACTGCACTTGGATAAAAACCCTAACAGCTAGAAATAAAAAGCTTTAACCTTCTCTCAAAATAGCCTAAAACTGAAATACATTATACTGAAAAAGTCTGAACAGCTAAAGCTAAATGGACAGTAAAAATTGCTACTGCTTTCTCATTAATTTTGGGAAAGAAATCAGCTACAGGAAACTCACAAAACCACTTATTTTAAATTAAATTTAAGAAAAAAACAAAGCTCTGTGTATGACCAAAACAGAGGGTCATGGATTACAATCAAATTGACCTAACTTTTCCCTAGCACCAAGCCTGTATGAAAACTAAGAGGAAATACGCTCCAAAAGCATGCAATCCTTCTTGAATCTTTGCCCTTTATTCTAGATTCATGCTCTGGACTTTATTCCTAGAAACTGCGCAATCAAAAGCACTTTCCAAATATATCAGAACTGTATTATAAAGGGACTTATTGCTAAAAACAACCAGCTCTAATTCTGAAAAAAAAACATAAATAGAACATAACTTAATGTAAAATAAGAACAGAGCAAGTGCTGTACTAAATATAATAGCATGCTAAAATAGAGAGGGGACTAAAGCTGGTCAGCCTCGATACCCAGTATGCATGTGCCTCCTCTCACTTCTGCACCACAACTCTGCCATCACTGCTGTGCCTATATGCCCTGCAATCACTATGCACAGAAACCAAGGCAGATCTACAAGGGGTAGTACGCTGCTGGACAGATATGTTTGTGGCTGTTGCACCATCATTACACAGTCCTCTCTGCTGTGTGGATCTCTGAAAGGCATCATACTGAAGGGTCAGCATCAGCCCAGCAACACAGTAAAAATCTACCTAACGTTCATTACCAGAAAGTAAAATCTAGCATTTAGCTATAACTAAAGTCAAAAAATTAAGATTCTTTTATAGATTTTGATAGCAAAATTACTTCATGACAGGAAATACGAGCGAAGGCAACATTGTGTTAAATAACTAAAAGAATAGCACAAACAACTAACCAAAGATTTTGCAAGAGAAGTAAATGACAAGAAGTAGACTTGAGTCTGGACTCTGAACATGGCCCCAACTACAACTATCTCCAGAAGAGAACAAATAACACTGGAGATATATCATATTAGCAGGTACAACTCCAATGATCCCTTGAAAATGAGACCTTTCCATCGAATTCAAAACTCAAATTAGTTTGAGGATGTAAACAAGACGTTAAAGCAGGCCAGAGAAAAGGCCTGATTTTAAAGTTGTGTAACATCAGTGTGGTTAGGTGCAAGTGCAGGTACAAAAGCAGTTGCCTAGATTTAAAATTCAGGCATCGTGGTGCAACAATTATTTTTTGTAAAAAGGAAGGAATTTTAGTGATGTGGTTGCAGCACAACAGTATAGGGGATCGAAGAACATGTGCAAATCTAGGTAAACATTAAAGATATAAAATGCATTTTATTCATTGTGTTCAACAACCATAAAAATGACTTTGCAGTGATCACTATTCTAGACTACAAGCCTAGGAGTGATTTTCTGATGTCACTTAAAGTAGCAAATTTAAATCAGAACCCGAGATAGAGAGAAACAATAGATGAGATGAAATAAGGGGCAGCAAATAGAGAAGATGTCTCTCAAATTCATACATGATGGAAAATGCATGGCTTCACCTCCAATAGAAGAACACCTGTCCAAGGAAGTGTCACTACTGGAACCCTGCAATTGAAAAGGGAATGCTAAGTTGCTAACTATGTTCACCCTAAACTTCAAAACAATCATTCTTGTTGCTATAGCTTTAGAATAATAATTGAGCTATCGTTAATGGAAAATAACTACATCTTTAACATCAGAATGCAAAAATAAAGTTTCTATGTATTACTCAAAATTTTCTTATTTTATCTTTCTTATCTTATGCAATTTATGACTCTTTTCTTTGCAACTCTATTTTCTGGATGGAGAAAACCATAGGATCGATACTAGATAGCAATCAAGTGAAAATTTCAAAAAAAAAGGAAAGAATGAAGCAAATTAATAATGTCAAGAAACTATCAAAATAGGTGAAGGGGATCAAAATTACAGCAGTTAGAGAACAAGGGAGTGTGTAAGATATCTCCAGTCCAACTATAAAAGAATTATAAACCAACCTGCTATTTCTCCTACCCCATTCATAGGTCTGCCCTGATTGCCCCTTCTACAGCAAGGAGCAACCAACTCCAAGTGATTGAAAGCAAATAGAGTCTGTGGAAACAGCCATTTTATGTCTATCTCGTTTCTATACCACTCCATTCAAATTTCTCAAAGCAGCAGACAGAACCCCTTCAACTGAACACGATCAATAGGCCAGTCCGATCAACTTACTCATCCTAAAGAATGAATTGATTGAAATAATTGAAAAAGCTGCTAAGAAAGGCAAAAAGGAAATTGTCAAAAAGAATCCAAGCAGAACCAGAGAGAAAATAAATCAATCAAAAGGGAAAATAGCTGTAGCAAAGAGTTCGATTAGCAAGGGTGTTGAATGGAGTAATAATTGAAAGTGGCATGAGAAAAAGAAACTTGCTGAATGTAGTTAAATAATGAAAAAGGATAATTCAATTATTAGCAAAAGATCCTAAGGCATTTTATTAGACTATAAGGAGCATCCTATAATCATATGATCCATCATTTTGCAATCCCTATAGGTTTGATGTATTCTGTTGCTGCCATAAGAAACAAAGCTTAAGCCAACGAATGTGTGCAATGATTCAACAGGTATGGTGTTTGTAATATCATTTACTGCAGTGCAAAAGTGATTTAGCTTCTCGTGCATATCTGTTAGATTTACTCTGCATTATTAATTTAAAATTTCCACTCCCTTTGTCATAGAATGCATGTCATTGCCTGATCTCTTATGATTGAGATCTGAACCGTTATTTATTATAATTTATTACTTGAGCAGATTATTTCAAGATATTACATCAAATCTTCCATCAGGCTATAACAACATAGCTTTAAGGTTGATTGAACATGCTAATTATGTCCTATCTTTCACGGAGATTGGTGACAGATCTAACACAGACTTTGATTTTCCACGGCTCTCAGATTTCTACAGTCCAGAGTGCATGTCACTATGAGGTTTATCATCAGGCAATGTTGTTATGGCATTACCAGAAGTGGCGAATAATTCATGATAGGGAAGCCTATCAGGCTAGGCGAATGGGGGATGTACTGCATCGGAAAGCATTTGCTGAACAATATCGGGCCCCACCCAGGTTCAAAACATGGTTAACCTGCCTAGCGTGGCTTGTGGGTGGTTGTGTTAGGCTCAGGAGTAAAAGGCAGTCCTTGACTTGACTCCAGGCCTCCTCAGTGACAGGTAGCAGGTTTGCCAATTCTTCAGATTAAATAAAAAACAAAAACAAAAAACCTCATAATAAGGATTAAATCACAATTATGTGCTATGTGAATGCAGTGACTTCATGGAATCTATTTGGATTTGAGGCTTTTGCGATCTAAGTTTTGTTGATTTGCTTCCAGATCCATCGCATTAGATTTTTTGATAATCGACATTTCAAACCTACTAATAGGGTTGGGTTGATCGTCATGGATTCTATTTGTTCAAAAGCAGAAAGTGCCACTCTGCATACTTCTGAGTAGACCCAAATTTTTACATCTGCCTATTCTGGCTAGCTGACATTGATCTGTAATAGACATTGGTAAAACTTCAAAAAGTACAGCTCCAACATCCAGCTGATGAAGAAGAGATTAATTATCCCTTGATTCAAATATCTTCCCTCATGAAATGGAGTCCCTGCTTTTGCAAGAACTATATGTGTTCTGTCGCCAATTTGGCAATCTAGAAAAATCATTGCATTTCAGTGATCAGCTATGTATTTTTCTAGGTTCAGTTCCCCATTTGAGATATTAGAAAGGAACGTCGACAATTTACTCTGATATATTCACATTAAAATTGTGATTTGATCTTAATGATGGTCTGCAGTTGTGTTAATTCAAAGTTGTGCTTACAGGCCTCTGTTTATAGTCTAAGATTATTATAAGACAAGAAACTTGCCAAGAGAATGCCTAAATCTAAGCAAGATAGTGCTAATGTCTAAAATGTACAGAGTAGAGATGTAAAAGGTAACGGTACACATACCAGGCTTCACTCGACTTTCATGTCAGGCCTCGGTTCAAAAGCCATGACAGTGGCATAAGCTGCCTGTCTAGCCATGGCGTTGTCACCACCTAAGGAGCAGCTGGGAAGCCAACTCCATTGCTTTTCACTTAAATTGTAAACCACCACCTCCATCACCTTTGTAACTTTATAGAGTATGAAGCACACACAATCCCCCACTGCTACGCACTTTGAAAGGCTATTAATTTGATGAAGAGGAAAATTCCTATTTAAATCTTCACACATGGATGGAGGCATCTTTGCAATCTCCTTCCAGGAGAATGATGAGGAAGACGAGGAGGAGGAGTCCATCTTCACGTTCTCAAATTCCCAAATAACCACCTCCTGTAAAATCTTCCCCCGAAGATTCCCTCCATCTTTGAGTATGCCCCATGTGACAAGGATCCGCGACCTACAGGTAAGCAACTGAGGAATAGTCTGGTTCTTGAATTTAGCCATCTCAGGAAGGAATGACTCGGAAATGAAAGTCCCCTTTCCCATGTTGAAACCCATAATGCTGAAACCCCCAGACTTGAAGGTCAAAAAGTAGAAGGAACCGTGGCAGAAAATCACCCCCCTCCCCCTTATCACCACATCCCCCGGCAGGTGCCCTGCAACTCTCCATGAATTATAAGCGGAATCGTAGATTTCCACTAGAAGTGGATTCCCCTGACCCTTGCCCATCCCCACCACCACCACCTTGTATGTCACATGACTGTCCGGACCCTCTCCTCCCACAATGCCTGTGAGGAAAGTGCACCATATAGATGACATGGGTTCAAGTTTTAAGGAGGTTCTTGTCAGAGGATTGCAGACAGTAAAGACTTCGGAGGCGGTTAATGGATCAGTGATATTCACCAAGAAAAGGCCAGCTGCCGATCCACCGCAGTTAACTCTAGCATTCCTTGAAGTGTATTGCTGTAGGAGATTGGAGAGGAACACGCCGGAGGTCTTCTTCCATGTCCTTGTGAAGAAGCAGTATGCTAGCAATCTATATTGGACATCTGGACCTACAACCAACCATGGCTTCCTGTTGGGAGACGCCTCGGCCCATTTAGTTGTTATGAATTTGGTGGATGAAATTAGGGCATGCCATTGTTTGCACACCAGTCGAAATCTACACAAATATTCCAGTGGCACCCGCGCCACAACCTCCTCTCGCAGGTGTTCGGGCAATTCAGACCAAGTCCCATCCTCCCCCATTTTCAATTTCATTGAATGAGCTGAGCAATGAATGAATGAAATGACCTGAATAATGGTAACATAAAGCAGACTGCTCCGTAAGATAAAGGATCATCGGAACCATATTTTCCCAGCTGAATATCATGGCGTTTTCCGGCAGGAATCAGGCCTCCCTGGGAATCAAAGTTTTCTTCATCGTAGATTTTTGCATTGGGGTTTTGGCCCACACCCCTATTAAAATTGACCCACGACCCTATTAAAATTTGCAGCTTTGTTCCGCTGTAACACAGCCACCCACATGAACTTTAACATTGACCTAGTAACCTACCTCGAATTGACCAGTTTAATTTTTATTAAAGTTGACACGTCAAAACTACATAAAATAATTAGACACCCTATTTTGAATTGACTATTCAATTTATATTAAATTTGACAGTCTAAAACTTGGACATTGACATTTTGTTAGGTAAATGAATTCCAGTCTGGGGCATCAGCATTTTTTTGTGAGCTCTTCTATCAAAAACTTTGATAGAATTTTGCTTTACTTATTATCGTATTTATAAAATTGTCATTATATTTTGTCTGTTACATTATTCAATAAAAGCACTACATTTTTTAATTGAATTTAATCTCTTAGACGCTATTAAATGAAAGTATTAACTTGTTATTAGTCCCTGCCTTGCAGGACTATAGCAGATTGATGAGTCATTGACTCGCTATTAATCCGTTGTTTGACTAAATGTTTTTCGATGTTATCAAAATTTACTGAAAGTTTTAAAATTTTTATTTGACCATATCTTTTCATTTTGAAATTTAACCAAACGTTGTGCATTTGCAAGCATTCTACCTCTTATTGGAAACGTTACATATCCCATACAGTCGATGCAGGAAAGTTAAGCAATTGTTTTTATATCCAAAGTTTCCTTCTGGAATATTGCGCTTGAAACCTTCGTGATCGAGACTTTGGCGCAATAGATATTAAATATTCGAATATTTACCTATACTCATAAATTTATTATCTAATTTAATTTATTATTAAATTATCATTATCTATATTGCATATCTTTGTCTCCAGATATTGCATGTCCGCAGGGATTCTAGCTGCGCCAGTTGCCTTGTTTTATTAGTCCCTGGTCAAGGTGATTATAGATTTCGGTGGTTGGAAGGCATTTGATCATGTATTTATTCATCAAATTTTATAAAATAATTTAAAGTTTTTCCCAATATAATTTATTTAAATTACAAAATCTTATTTTTGGATTTTCAATATTAATATTCTCATTATTTTATTGGGTGAATATGAATGATGTGACTAAATATTTCTTGATGGAGGGGTATTTCTTTTTCATATTTGTTAAGAAATTTAAATTAGTTTAAAAAAAAAAAAAAAAAAAAATTAGTTAAATTATTTGAGTGGGTGGATGAATGGTTCTTACACTTGAACGATAAGATGATAATGGCTATGATTGAGTGGATGGATGGCTCTGACACTTGAACAATCAAATGATAATGGCTCTGACAACGTTTTGCGAGTTCTGACATTATAGGGTTATAGCCAATACTTAGGATGTCGCAATCAAGGGACCCAACATTGCAATCTATGTTAATACTCTGAAAAACCCTCACACAATCAAAGGAAATTGCAGTCTATGTCACTACCATCAAGTGACATTGTAGTCTATATCTCAGGCCAAGTGCATCTGCCAACAATATCTCATCCATTGGCAGTGTGGCCAGTCCGGTGGCAGCATGACAACATGCATGCATACAAGTAGAGAGAACATATTTGCTTAAAAATAACAGTTGCAATTTCATCTCTAGCCATGGCGAAGGAAGTATTGAAGAGCAATGACCAAATTTTTTTCTAAACGCATTGTCATAGAAGCAGGAAGGAAACTTTTCCTTGTTATGTAACAATTGCAGACCTCATTAGTGTATTCTTCAAACATTTTGCAGCACCAACCTCTTCAATTTCAAGAGACTGGAGAACTTGTAGCACCTCAAAAGAGATCATGTATTTTCCACCATTCAATCCATTTAGCCATCCAGTTTTGAAGAATCACCCAAATATTAATCTAAAAGGAAGCATATGGATATATGTATTGAAGGAACAATGGAGCATTGGACTTACTATTTCCAAGGTCCTTCTATCAATTTGTTCCATGTTAGCTGACCTCAATCTGAATGGCCCTTTGGTGCCTTAAATTTTTCATGTTTACAATCCCAGCCAAATTTGCTATGAAAATATTGTGAGGGCTTGAATAGAAAAATATGTTACGAACTATTAGATACTTCACATTTGTGATACCTAATGTTAGTGTGAATTCTAATCGCAAGCGTACGAAAAAATCTCACTTTAGTTGTGCATAACAAACAGCCCTAACATCAAATGTGGCTGTCAATTTCCTTAGATCTGCAGTAAGTGATCAGAATGTGCCATTTGTGATCACATTGCAACATAAATAGAATAACTTGTGGGTGGATTAAAATTAAGTCGTAAGACATGCGAAGTGCGAACTTGCTGGCGATCAAAAAAGTAAAACATAAAACTTGCGAAGTGCGGGCTGCGGGCGCGCTAAAAGGTAAACTGGAAAATTATGCGAAATGCGGAAGGTAAGGAATAAATCGGAAAACAAAGGTTTGCAGCGGTCGGTAATGCGGTAAGGTTTGTGGGTCCCACCAGATCACATCGGCGGGGAAATAAGTTTCAGCGAAGCGTTTAAGAGTTAAACACTAAATGGTGCGGGCTGTGGTATGCGAGGGTTGAGTAGCGGTAAGTGAAAAATACAAAAAGTTAAGAAATAAAGGAAATGAAATGGGTTTGTGGCGAATTGCAAATGTGGCAAAGGTATGGTGGGTCCCGCCGATATCGCATCGACGGAAATATAACATTCAACGAAAAGGCTTAAGGGTAAACCAAAAAAATTGTGGGCTGTGAACTGTAGGCAACGGTAAGTCAACAACGGCGGTTTAAGAAATTAAACGCATACATGGGCTCGAGTAATCTGTTTTTTATTTTGCGTGAAACGCCTCCAAATTTGAAACCTAGGCTTTGTCCTTCCCTGCACAAAAAATTCAATGAAGGTGTGGGATGCTGCCACTTTATTCATGGCGGTGGTTGGGAGTATTTCCAACAAAAATAGGACTTAAACCATTCCTGGTAATGCGATGTTGCCGAGTTCCTGATAATGGAGTTTTTACCAAACATTTCAAACGACATCTTGGTTATTGCCCAACTTTGTTATTTCAACACCATTAGCTTCCTTCACAATGTTTAAAGTTGATCTGCATATGTCATGGTGAGCTTGTTAATTTTACCTTATAATACTTTGAATGGTATACTTGAGTTTCAACTGAACTTCGAATTAGCATAACTGATAGTGAATTGTAGTGATTTCTTGTATGCACTGCCATGCTATTTTGGGCAGTGTACTTGCATCAATAGTGATATTACTTCGCTGGGATTACTTTGATATAAATGTTCATATAGATAAAATTGGTTATCTTTTGTCGTCTTATCTGTTCAAGATAGTGCATTGAGGCTCTTTCTCCAACTCTTTCAAGTTTCCTTACATGGTTTTACTGATATAACATACGGTATATCGAAGAAATGCAATAATTAATTAGAATATTAATTTGAAAACTTATTCATTTAGGGTCTAGTCATTCATGTAAATGTATGTTTAAAAGTATATGTAAGGAATGTTGATATATATATATATAACATGATACTTTTTAACAACCATGAGGATAAATCAAAGATAAATATTTAAATATAGTTTTTCAAGAGAAATATAGTAATTGAGTTTCATACCTTGTTAAGGGTGTAACTATGCATATTGATTAGAATGGTTATTAAGTGGTAAATATGCAGATTCATTAGAATGGTTAGTAAAGTTGACACATTTCATTAGAATGAGCTTTATTTCATTAGAATGGTGTCAGAGCCTAACTCCAAGGGTAAGAGGATTGAATCCATGATCTTCCAATAGTAAGGTGCTTTAGTAAAAGGGTCTCAACCAATTGAGCTAACCCTCAAGGTTGCTAGGCTCCAAGCTATTAGAACAATATATAAATTTTTCCCTTGTAAATAAGCTTCTTTGAATCAAACCTATACTAGATTACATAATATAAAAATCCTTTTGCCTTGATTTATGAGATTGGAAACTAGACCAACAACAAAAGTTAATGTCTTTTGTCCCAAATGTCCATACCCTAATTGGATACTTTCAAAAAAGTCTATTGATTGGAGACTAAATTAACTAGAGGTGCAAGATTGAGTTTGCTTCAAAGTTGCTTCTCAATATACTCCACTCAATGCAAACCAGTTTTTCATGTTCTTCCATTTCTAGTGTGGTAGCTATTATATCAATATACTCAATTTAAGCTTAACATGTTTTTTATTTTTATTTTTTTGTATGTGACTAAGGACCCTAACCTAAGTGTCTAAGGGTGAGATTCTTCAAGGATAAGCTTAAAGTCATTACGATAATATACTCAATATTAGTTCAACATATCAGCTTTTGGAAATTGAATCTTTCTAATATACTCAATATTAGGTCAATATGTCAATTTTTCAAAATTGAATCTATATAGAGAACAACAATTCTCTCCAATCATTCAAAATAAATCTTATTAATAAAAATTAAACTTTAATTACGCCGAAAGGCGTTCCCTTTACTGGCTTTAGCCGAATGTGACTGTTCTTGCAGCCAATGGGAGGGCTTTCTCATCGTCCTTCCAGCCAGTGAAAATCTGCCATTTGGAACCTCCTCCTCTTACCAGCTCACACCAGCTCACAGTTTCAAAATTCGAGGCGGTTGCTCTACCCTCCTGCACTCAACTCCTTCCCGCGCATGTCGGCTCCTTCACGTCCGTGTTGCTGTCGCGTCGTCCTGCCTCTACTTGACTCCTAGCCACACCACTGCAACACGCCTCCTCTCCGTGCCCGCGTCCCAACTCCCGCCCTCAACCCAGCGCCCTTCCACAGACCCAGAGCAGCAGCAACAAGAGGATTCTGCAGTTTTCTGTACAAACATCTGCCCTTGGCTTGCAAGGCGTTTTAATCGATCGTGAGGCCACGTGCTCGGAAATCAGACTCCCCGTTGCCGGGCTCTCAGAAATTCTGATTTGAATGGTTCAAACGTAACTCTCTCATTATTGGCCATCCACAAAAATCTGAAAATTTAGTTGGATTGATTAGAGATTCTTGCAAACCGCTTACAAATCTGCCCAAAAGTGATATCGGCCATGTCTTTACATGGAAAATTGGGAAATCCCGATGAAGAAGAGGGTCGTAGTGAGGTTCCTCCTCCCAGATGGTTCCGCTACAATTCCCCTGTGACACACGTGTGCCTGATTGCACTGGTCTGCTTCTGCTGCCCCGGGATGTTCAATGCCCTCTCCAGAATGGGGGGAGGTGGGCAGGAGGACGACCAGGCCGCCAACGACACCAACACTGCCCTCTATACGACGTTTGCAGTGTTTGGGATATTTGGCGGCGGGATTTACAACCTCTTCGGCCCCCATGTAACCCTCTTCGCTGGGTTCTCCACTTATATCCTCTACGCCGATTCCTTTCTCTATTACAATCACCACCACAACGACACATTTGTTGTTATTGTAGGAGCGGTTTTGGGAGTGGGAGCAGGATTGCTTTGGGCTGGCCAGGGATCGATTATGACCTCCTATCCCACCGAGAATAAAAAGGGCAGGTATATTTCTCTGTTCTAGAGTATATTCAATTTGGGAGGAGTCATAGGAGGTTTCATTCCCTTTATATTGAATTATCACAGCACAGCCGCGTCTGTTGCCGACGGGACCTATATAGCCTTCATGTGCTTCATGGCCTTTGGGGCTTTTCTGACGTTGGCTCTGCTTCCGCAGAAAATCCCCGTTGAAAGAATATGGTGTTGGTGACTCTAACCTTTCGTCGTTTATACAGTGAAAATGTTTGGGAAATTAATGCTGGGTGATTTTTTCTTTTCCCAGGGCACAAACGAGAGGCCTGGTCTTATGCCCTTGGCAATGAGCAGCATTATTACAATGGCAGAGAACACAGAGAGCATAGTAGAGATTTCTTATTATGAGGTTTACATGGACCGTTGTTATGATCTTCTGGAGCCTAAGAATAAATAAATTCCAGTTTTGGAAGACTCAGAGGGTCGTGTGCAACTCCGTGGTCTTGCTCAGGTGAGTTCTTTAAGGAGCAATTATGTTTTCTGTTTAGTTCTGGAAGCACTTAAAAGAAACGTGGTCTGCACTGCAAAGGGCAGACCTCTTTGTCCTTTCGAAACTTATACTATAACTGTGGAGTAGACAACACTGAGAATGGAACCCTGGTGGGTGGTTTAACACTCGGTTGACGTCACCAATGATACGTAGCAGCAACTACGATGTGGAGTCGATGGTTCTTTGGTTTTCAAGTTTTGCAGCTGGAAATCCTGCCGAAATATATATATTGATAATTCCTTTAAATAACTTTTTTTGATGATCGGTTCTGGCGTGGACTTGAAATGTGGACTTGAAAATCAAACTGTGGGGCATATTTCGAACTTCTCTTCTTCAAATTCTACCCACAAAAACCTACAAACAAGAACTTTATCTTTTCTTTAAGCCTTGTTAAGCTCATTGACTTTGTAAACTCCTGAAAGTGCATAAATCTTAATCAACCATCTAAACGTTCATAGCTACTAAGTCTAACATTATAGTTTCCTTGAAGCCCTTTAAACACAATTCCCTACAAGTCACCATAATCCCTTTGGTATCTAAACATCTCACAAGTATTCTAAGGGCCACTGTCTGGCCATTCTGTTTTGGTGAAAAGATCAAAATAATGTCTGTTATTGTAAGTTCCAATAATTTTCTGCAAAAACTGACAATGGGTGGTTCTTTAAGATGTTGCAGAATTCAATTTATTTTCCTATATTTTATGATTTAACCTTAAAAGGTACTATGCCAAGGTAGGATTTCAAAAGTGCTATTGCGACAGTGCTTTAAATTCGATGAGAAGGAAAGATGCTTCCGTCCCAACAAATCACGGGACCATCGACGCAGAGCTTTATCAAGTGTTAAGATGGACTTACAATGAATTGTCAAAATCCCATCTAAAGTTTTTTTTTTCTAAATTGTGCAGCATTTCTGGAAGATAAAGAAATTGTTGTGGAGACCCTGGTGCAGATGTGGGACGCCGAAGGGTTGCTGAAGAAGGCAGGGACACCTTCTTTGATGGATGCTGGGCGGCAATGCATAGATGAATTGGTAAGAAGGTGCCTGGTGGAGCGTGTGGAGTATATTGTTGATGAGGACTATCACAGTGTGGAGTATTTAAAGATTCATGAAATTTTCCGTGACATGGCAATTGACATAGGCCAAAAGGAGGAAAACTGCTTATTTGCAGCTAGTCAACAGTTGCAGAACTTTCCGACTGAAAAATTTTCCAGGAATTGCAGACAAATATCGGTGGGCTATAATGCTATTCATGATCTGCCAAATGATTTGAGATGTTCAGAACTGGGGAGCTTGGTATTAGCCTCCAATGTTCGTTTGCAAAAGGTTCCAGAAGAAATTTTCAGCAATGCCCTGTCTCTTCAGGTTTTGGATTTGTCATCCACTTCAATAAAAGTTTTGCCAAACTTGAACCAACTTCAACAGCTTCAGTTTCTCAACTTGTCTAGCTGCTCCAAGTTGGTTGATCTACCTGACAGCCTCTGTAGTGTCCTATCACCTAAAGGTTTGGATTTGTCATACACTCCAATAAAATCATTGCCTGAGAACTTTTGTAATCTATCTAGTCTTCAGGTTTTGAATCTTAATTCTTGTTTAGAGCTGCATGAACTACCGAATAATATAGAAGATCTTCAGAATCTAAAGCATCTCAAACTGGATACATGTTTAAGTCTCGAGAAGATTCCAGAAAATCTTTCTCAGCTCACTTCATTGAACACTCTCATTTTGCCATTAATGGAGTCTACTTGTGCAATGAGTGTGGAAGATCTCTCAAGGCTCTCCAATGTCATGGAGCTGACAACGGTGGTGACATCAGAAACTACATTGGCCACAATGGATGAGATGAGAAGCTTAACATTAGAATGTGACAATGATGTTGATGCTGGTGCAGATAGAGATGGTGCAGCCCCTGAGCGTGGTATTCTCCAAAACATAGGGAATATGAAGAAATTGCAGGATTTTCATCTCATTAATTATCAGCTCAGGCAACTCTACCCAACAGTATTTGTAAGTTACAAAATATCAGAGTGTTACTTTTGCGCTCATGTTACCAATTGGAGGCTCTTCCTACCTTGGAGGAGACCAAAAGTGAGACTGCAGGTGAGTCTGCCTTGGACGAGACCAAAAGTGAAAGTGCAGGTGCCTCTGCTTTGGAGGAGACCAGAAGTGAAAGTGCAGGTGACTCTTTTCCCGTGTTAGAAAAATTAGTTTTAAGAAACTTGCTCAGGTTAAATTCCCTAATTGCAGGGTCATCTAGAACAAATTGCAATCAGCGTCAATACCACATTCTAAATGCATCACCCTGTCACAAACCCGCCATCTATTGTTTCTTAATGAGCATTCAATGCATGAATAAGTCCTTTCCGATGCTATAATAACCAACTTTTACGTCTTCTCGATGAAATTTCAATGCATGAGAGTACTTGTCTTGTGTATGTAACCTCTCTTCCTCGTTCAGCCAAATTTGCATTTTAGCATAAATTGAATCATAAACATTATGTCCAATTGATGAATCATAAAGATTATGTTCGATGAAGTTAAGGTAGAAAAATAGTAGAATGATACTTATTGTTACAACAGGAAATCCAGAAATCGAAGAAAATCTTAGTGAATGTACCTGGAAAAGAAAGCGTTTTTTGGAATCAAAAGATTATGTACCTGGAAAACATTATACGGTATGGAATGCTCCAGAGGCCCTTTCCAACTTGTGACAGATCTGATATTAAAATTGTAGCCTAACTAAAATGTTTCAATTTATGTGACCTGTGTCGGAATTTGATGAAACGTATGTGTAATGCAATTCATGCTATGTGATCTGTGTACGAATTAGAGGAGACCAGACATGTTGAGTAACTTGATCTATGTCTGAATTAGATGAAACCAAATAAAGTGTATTGCAAGTGGCGCTGGATAAGAATCCAGTAAATTTTATTTGGTTTTGTTTTAGGTACTTGATAACAGTACAGTAAATTTGATTTATTTTTGGGCTTATTTTAGGAATTTTTAATATAGTAAGAACATCTATTATAATTTAGTGGGGGAAATGAATAATCTGTTTAAACAAATTAAATCAATACATATATGAGTTTTTTTCGACCCAAAATTGTTCCCCGTGTATGATTAATGTGACAGTCGCAGTAACCTAATTTTGAACCAAATCTTGGACTCTTTAATGCAACGCCATTAAGAATTACCAAATCTAATTCTGATCTCTACCTTGGGCAAATTCTTGCAATATTATGTTTTCTTAATTGCAAAGATATTGTTAATGTTTTCTTAATTGCAAATATATTTTTAATGGGTGATCTCAATTATTTCCATTTACAAGTCATTTCAATCTTCGATTTTTATGCAACAATTCTGCTAACAGAGAGGAAAATTTTGCAGGTAATCGTAATGATATTATGATCTACATATAAGATAATCTCCCCTTTATTGACCTCTTAAAATGCATGTATAGAGTTTGGTAGCCAATCATGTTATGGAAATTTTGGTTAATTGACTTACCTAATTTTCAAGTGCAGAGGATTACAGAAAAGGCGGGTGTCGTTCTGTCCTTTGATCCCAAGCCAATTGAGGTAAACTTATGGGAAAGTATGTGGTTCTGGCAAAATTTGTTGATTCTCTTTTATTCATATAATGAATAACGGGACTGCCTGTTATTTGTTTCAGGGGGACTGGAATGGTGTTGGATGCCACACAAATTACAGGTAAACATTGTTTTACAATCTACGAATCTATGTAAAAAATCACATGAAAAGAATCTACAAAAGGGTAGGTAAGTGAGGAGCATTGGTGACTCGAAAAGAGGAAAGCATTTGAGCAAAACAATTTTGGCAGTAATTATTCCGCTATGTACAACATATACCAATAAACGAATCAGCGTTGGAATAGATTTACGTTTGCATGTGTTTCCATTGGAGGAAACCTCTAATGCACCGCGCTCTTTAAACAGCACCAAGTCCATGCGCAAGGAGGGAGGCTTCGAAGTAATCAAGAAAGCAATAGAAAAACTGAAGTTGAGGCATAAGGAGCATATTTCTGCCTATGGGAAGGGCAGTGAGAGACGCCTCACTGGTCGCCATGAGACAGCAGACATCAATACCTTTTCCTGGGTATGTTTCATTTCCATTCCTTCCTTGTGACTAACTGAAAACTAACCTGCCAATTTTGACTAATAATACGCCTTTTTGATGGCTGGCTATCAGGGTGTTGCAAATCAAGGAACTTCAGTTAGAGTGGGCCGGGACACAGAAAAAGAAGGAAAAGGTGTGTGAGATGCTGCCAAACCCTATCTTCAATTTCCATCCCTAAGATAACTGATGGGTTATTGATTGCAAAATTGAATACATATACTCTGAAGATCTTATATGATGCATCTGCACATACTTTGGTTGTAAAAAACCATGATAACTGTTCTCCTTACTAATGTTTCTCAACCATTCTTTTTTGTGGGGTTGTCTTATTTCCTGCTGTTTTCTTATTTCTATGTATCTTACTTACTTTGAGATGATTACTGCCATTCAAGTTTATACGGTTCGAGATAGCATTTACTGCAAACTGTTAGCTCCAAACTTTGATGCCCTGTTATTTACATCTGCTTGAAAATCTCGAACCTCCCTCTCCGCACTAACAAAGAGAACACTTTAAAAAGAGAGAAGAAAAAAGGAAGAGGCAAAGAGAACACATTAAAAAGAGAGAAGAAAAAATTACACTATTTCTCCTCGAAACAGAAACCCAAAATGACCTGGAGTAAAGCCTATCTTATGGTCCTGCACAAACCTCTTCCATATTTTCTCGGCAGCCCTTTGAGGAAAAAGATAAAGCATTGCTCTGGTTTCATTATTTTCTTCTTTCTCAGTTGTAAGTGATTGATTATAGAAGAGTGAGAACAAAATAAAATGACCTGGAGTAAAGCCTATGTTATGGTCCTGCAGAAACCTCTTCCATATTTTCTCAGCACCCCGCTGAGGAAAAAGATAAAGCATTGCTCTGGTTTCATTATTTTCTTCTTTCTCAGTTGTAAGTGATTGATTATAGAAGAGTGAGAACAAAATAAAATGACCTGGAGTAAAGCCTATGTTATGGTCCTGCAGAAACCTCTTCCATATTTTCTCAGTAGCCCGCTGAGGAAAAAGATAAAGCATTTCTCTGGTTTCATTATTTTAGTCCCCATTGCCCTTTGGGGATTTTGAACTTTAGTGCCATGTAACCAAAATCCCATTGAATTTGTTTATAATTTTGGCTGGAAATATATTTATGTTTATAAATTGTTTATAATGAAAAAGATAAAGCATTGCTCTGGTTTCATTATTTTTGACCCCATTGCCCTTTGGGGATTTTGAACTTTAGTGCCATGTAACCAAAATCCCATTGAATTTGTTTATAATTTTGGCTGGAAATATATTTATGTTTATCTTAGCATAGTTACTAGATAAGCATATAACAAAAACAAATGCAAAAGTAGATTCTGCTTTAGTATCATTGGGCATATATGCCCCTATGAGCTTTGAAGCTTCAGAGCAAGTCCTTGATTCCCAGAAGAAATGCCTTCTAAAATTGGAATTTATTGTTTGTAACCAGTGCTCTGCATTCATATGTTTATTGTTACGACATGATTAGTTGTTTGTTCTTCTAGATGGATAACTACCGAAACTAAAAGACATGTTTCTATAGAAAACTGAGCACAAATTATGAAAATACGATATGTCTTATTTGGATGTGATCTGCATTAGTTCACCTATCAGTGCCTGCCCTTACTCTCTCAACCTGGAGGATATCTCAGTAGTTTAGTAAAATATTATTAAGTGAAATGTATTAGGGCATGTTTTTTGCCTGACTAATTTTGTCTACTAAAATATTATTAAGTGAAATGTATTAGGGCATGTTTTTTGCCTTACTAATTTTGTAAAATGAAACAGGGCATATTTTCTCCATTTGTAATTTGGTACAATGCTTCAGGGTAAATATGAGTACAAAATTTGTGGCAACACATGTCTGGCTATTTTTTCATCTCCATATCTATGTTCTTGCTTGCTGATTTAGGGCTATCCTGGCACTTTGGGGGCTTAATAAGCCATAGAAGCAGGCTATTTTTCATCTCCATAACTATGTTCTTGCTTGTTGATTTATGGCTATCATAACACCTTGGGTGCTTAATAAGTCATATAGTTGTGTTCGAACCTCGAATCTGCTAACTCAAAATAGAAAAAATGTCAGATTCATAGTTCTAGCTTTTTGCCAGCTACTTACTTTCTTTGTTGATGACTCCTTTGTAAGCCTTATAGATTAGTTTTTTCGTTATTTCTCCTTATTGCTGGGCTGGCATCATGAACTTGTGCATCTGTTTTTTAAATTTAAATCAAGTGCATATTATATTGATAATGATCTTTACTCTTTTGTTGTGATCTAGATGCTGACCGTTTTAGTGTTATTTGTGGTAGTGTTGGTGCAAATGGGACTCTATAAATGGTACTCTCCTTGCCAATGTGTCATTTTCTTTGACGGAGACAAATGCCAGTTAAAGTAGCTCGGCATCCCACCTTCAGTCACAAATTCATCTAATTCTTTTTTTGGTTGCCCTTTCCATCCTATTTTACAATTTGCCAATCTGCCAATTTTATAAGACAAAAGCACAATGTTATTGATTTATCTTTGAAACTAACAAAGGACACTTCTTTATTATTATTATTTAACAATGCAAGATGTAAATATAGAAAATGGATACATCTTTGGAGAGAAATCAGCTGTCAGCTGTAATTTTGGGAAAGGGAAAGCTGAAATTGCATTTAATTTAAAAAATAGTACACATTCATTGTTATAGGAAAAATCGAGTTATCATGGTTTACTAGATATTCTGTATATGTATTATAATGTAATTTTGGGGAAGGAAAGCTGAAAATGCATTTTTTTAAAAAGGGTACACATTCATTGTTATAGGAAAAATCGAGTTATCATGGTTTACTCGATATTCTATATATGTATTATAATATGTGTACAATTATCACTGTCATTGGTTGATTATAGGATTGGTGAAAATGATACTCTTATTTGTTAGTTGTATGCCATTTTCTGGCAGCAGGTGAGACTGGGCCTTGTTATAAAATTAACTTTAATATGTATATATTAGTGGAAATGTTATTCTTTTATTTGTTAGTGGTATACTATCTTTTATTTGTTAGTGGTATCCTATTTATTGATGACTGAGAACGGGATTTTTATAAACTCAACTTTCTCATATATATAAACTTTTACATATATAAAATGAACGTTTAAAAGAAATTTAAGTTGTCCCTTTTGAGCAATGTCACTCTGTCCTTTGAGGCCTCGACTTATGATGCAGCATGTTGAACATTGGGGAAATTTAAAATATTTTCAAGTTCACAAAAATTCAAAAACCGTTCATAGTTATGTTTATGTCGATGTGTGATTGATGTATTGCTATTTATTATGTTTTCCAAAAGTTTTTTTATTTATCAAATATTTTGAATATTTTATATCTTTCTGCATATATTTCATCTCTGTAAATTTAATATTTTTAAAAAGCATATATATTTACGAGCCCATGTCATGTTTGAGGCTGTTTATATGTACTGTATCGGTCATGCATTCTCCTATGTCAAGTCGTTCAAGTTGACATGTTAAGCTGAGTTGGAACATTGATATTGTAAAGCTATTTTAGCTTATTGTAGAGCTATTTTAGCTTTTCACTTTAATTTAAATGAAACTATTAAAATCATTGAGAGAATGGGCGTGCTTCGACAGTTTCGGACCAGCATTAATGGAAGAATTGGTAAGGCATAACAACAGTAGAAGAGGTCTCTGAGGAAATGCATCATTAATAAGCATCTCAGTGATGTGTCGTGCGTTATCGTGAATATCTTTTAGGAACTGGAAGCCGAGATGATCGAGCTAATGAGATCATGATTGGGAGTGCCATTTAGTAGCATAGGCCCTTGCATTCCCTCCACTTTTCTCGACGGCCGTAATCCCCAAGATGCACGATTGGGCGCAGATCCGTGGAAGGCGACGGACAAGGTGCAGGAATGCCTGGACAGGAAGCCCCCTCATCCGTCGTATACATTTCCTTCGGCAGCGTCACAGTCATAAACCCGCAGCAAATCCATGAATTGGCCTTGGGAATTCAGAGCAGCCAACAACATTTCTTGTTGGGTCATCCAACCTCCTCCTGGCCACGATGACATTGCGGAATTCTTTCCGGCAGGCTTCGTGGAGAAAATCGAAGGGTGTTTCCCAAAAAACCACAAATGGATTGCGAGAGGGGTTCATAGCTGTAAATGGGATTTAAGTGAGGGGTGCCACAATTTTCCAAACGTTGCCACGTGGTTGTAGAGACGGGATTGCGGACCCCTCCCTTCGTTAAAATTTAAATGGGCAAGGGGCCTCGCAATCCAACATGGACCTTCAATCTTTATAGCGCTCATCTCGACCATTCAAAAGTGCAAGAATTTTATTCCTGTGCATTTTTTGTTAACGACTGGATAGTCAAGGGGATTGTTAAAAGTCATTAAATAATATATAAAATCTAAATTTATATATTTATTTTATTTTTAATAATTACATGTTATGATAAGAAAATATTTCAAAACCAACCAAAAAAATAATAATAATAATAATAATAATAATAATAATAAATAAATAAATAGAAATAAAATAAAATAAAGATAAAATTAAAATTAAAAATAAAATAGATAAAAAAATTCTTAATTACAAAAATAAGAATAAAATAGATAAATACATAAATAGACACAAAATAAAACAAAGATTAATAAATATATAAATAAAATGAAATAAAAATCAAATTACATAAATTACGACTTAATAATATTAAATTAAAAATTAATATTTTTATTAAAATAAATATAAATATTTAAAATTCAAATTAACTATTTGAAAAATATGTTTTGAGATATGGTCTGATGACTTGTACCGTTCTTGTTATGGTTTCAGCTCCTTCCTGCACGCGTCAGCTCCTCCGTGTCCGTGCTGTTGTCATGTCGTCCCCAATCTATTTTCCACACTCAAGGAATTAACTCAAGAATTAACTCAAAATCTACATCTTTTGCCCCCCGTATATGATTGGGAGGTCTCCTTTCAACTCTAAGGTTTGGTCAATGCTTATTAAACTAAGTCCGTCGTGAGCCTTTCGAGAGGGCGTATACTTGTTATTGCTTGGGGTTATGGTCTAAGAAGTTCGAACATCAAAATATAATGAGAGGATATTGCCTTTTAATACAGTTTACAAGGGGAGGATTTCTATTAATATTCGAGCGCTTTATAAAAGAGGGAGATAGCCTCGGTGCATTATTCAAAGGATATTCATTTGTTTTTATTATTATCGAATAAATTAAATATTAAAAGTAATTAAATAATATTTAAAGTTTGAATTTATATATTTATTTTATTTTTAATGATTACATGCTATGAAAAAAAAAATGAATAAATAAATAGAAATAAAATAAAATAAAGATAAAATTAAAATTAAAAATAAAATACATAAAAAAATTCTTAATTACAAAAATAAGAATAAAATAAATAAATAAATAGAAATAAAATAAAATAAAGATTAATAAATAAATAAATAAACACGTGTCAACCTAATCTATTCTAATGTGATTTTCCCAAAGACATTTAGTACATTTGCTTCACTCTTTCTAAAATAAAATAAATTACTTTCTAATTGTTTGAGTCAAACTAGCCATTTCAATCTTACTCTCTCTACTATTTAATATTTACTTAGTACTATTTACAACTTCAATCAATGTTTTTCTTTTTCTGTACACGCTTACTTTTCAAATTGTGATGTGCATATATCATTTCAAATATGATTAACAATAATTTCAAAAAAAAAAAAAAACACTTCAAACTATCATGTGCATGTGTCATGTCAAACATGATTAGCAATGACTTGAAAAAAAAACTTGGAATATTCAAGATATACAATTGCAAGTAGCATACTTCAAAAACTAATTTACAAATATGGTTATTTGACATTACTATTTCCTTTCCTTTTATACCTACAAACCAACATCCTCTCCTTTTATACCTACAAACCAACATCCTCTCCTAACCTATTTTGTGCCTATGCCTTCTTTACCAAGGAAATAATTCAACATGCCCTATTCCAAAATATATGTTCCATAGGGAAAGCCTTTAAACTACTCATTGTCAGAGGCGTATTTGCAAAAATTGCATTTGTAAAATTAGTCATGACTAATAAGATTCATCTTAATATCTAAACTTCAAATCAAATTATTCAAGAAAGTCATTCTCAAGCAGTGTTTCTTAAACGCTCATTCACATAGCACCTCCTTTCGGCGTTCCTTTGCACCACAGGTGCAATTGCTAGTATAATTCATATAAAAATTGTTTTTCCTGGCTGCAATTTAATTAAACATAACACACATATATATTAAACCTAACAATTCTATAAATATAATTACTCTATTGTTTTCTGTTTTTTTTTGCCATAGAAATTTAGGCTTTATCCGATTCATATAAATTTAATTTTTATCCTATTCATATAAAAATTGTTCAAATATAATTATTTGCGAATTTGTTATATATTTTTCTAAATTGTTTCATATTTAAATGGTAATTATTTATTTTATATACTATTCCTATTTATTGCATTCAAGAGCTTTCTATTGCAACAACTTTTTATTCTTTATTATGTGTAGTGATTAGTCCAACCTTTATAGTCATAATTATTCACTATTCACTGGTCTATTATATTAAATTTTTAAAGCATTCTATTGTCAATATTTAGTTTGCACCACCATATACTATTGTCATATAAACTGGATTTGTATTGGTTTCTTCTTTCTCATTATACCAAATTTGCTTTTCTCTTGCTACATTTTAGTTGGCTATACTTAATATTTAGTTTGCACAATATACTATTGTGATATAAAGTGGATTTGTATTGTTTTTTCTTTCTCATTATACCAAATTTGTTTTTCTCTTGCTGCAGTTTAATTGGCTATAATTGACTATACCTATTTGCATCTTTTAAAGTTGTTAATTATATTAACTTCTAATTATTTATTTTAGATATGATTCCTCTTTTTCTTTCAAAGTTATTTATTTTAGATATGATTCCTTTTTTTTATTTTAAAGTTGTTAATTATTTCAGCTTCTAATTATTTATTTTAGATATGATTCCTCTTTTTATTTTAAAGTTGTTTATTATATTAGTTTCCAATTATTTATTATGTTGCTACTATGCAGTGATATATATAATCTATGTATTTCTATTTTTTTAGTCTATACAAAATAAAATTCAGAAAAATTACTGTCAAATTTGAAAATTCATTTTATATTTTAATTAATTTTGTCCAAATAATATTGCGATCATCTCTACCACATCAAAGCTACAGAGCCTAATGTAGCGGCCCACCATTTCTGCATTTGTTGGAGATTGGTAGCATTAGTTGGAAATTGGTATTTAGTATCAGGAAGGACATTGTACCTTCCAATAACTCCACGACGACAAGTGATGGTCTGTGTCCAATGTTTGGTCTGTTTCCAACGTTCCTTTACGCTTTGACCTTACCTCTTTCTAATCCGCTTGCTTTTGCAGCGTACTCTCATCGGTTGTATTGGCTATTGCAGTGTAATTGTTAAAATATGTAATTACCTCCCACATGCAGAGTTAGACAATCAGTTAAGCATTGAGTTAGTTGAGTTTTGTGATAGATAATTTTGGTAAGTGAGTTAAATAGTCAGTTAAGTGAGTGATGGTCAAGTTGAGTTATGTGAGTGTGTGCATGTCAAGATTTATTTATTTATTTTTATTTATTTTTTTTCAGAAAGAAAAAAATGTTGTTTATTATATAAGTAAAAAATACATAAACATCCATCTTATCCTTCTCAGGAAAGACTCTACAAGAGAGGGTAAATACACAACATTAGTCTAATTGAGTCCTCCCTACTAAAGAAAAGAGAGAACTTCTCCACATATAATTGTAAGCAATATTAACATCAACAAAAAATGAAGTTCCAGCGATGACGCTGCCCATAACATAATCAACATTTAAGATTTACAACATTACTATTCCAGACCATAGATATACCGGGGGCAGGAGGCCGCAACAAAAAACATAACACATGAACAAAAACAAGATGTTGAGCCTGTCTCATAGGATAAAGCACCACTAATATTCGTTACGCTCCAGAAATGATCACGACTCATAAGAGACAGATCAGGAATCATCAAATAGATAGTTTTCAGGCTCGCTTGTGAATCCAGCTCGTTTGTGATTCAGGCTCGCTTGCAAAAAGTGAGTATGCTAGTATAAATATCGACATATGTACACAAATAGAAACTGTCATATACATATAGAAAAACAGGCTCGCTTGTATACCGGCTCGCTTGTAGCTCCCAAAGTCCTTCAATGCTGAAATCCTCAAGGAATAGGGATGTCGAAAAATCTAGTAGGATGACCATCTTTATAGTGAGATACCTGTAGTTTTCCAAATGATAATCTTAAACCCTTTTTGGAAAGCCCAACCGCTCTAGTGTTATTTTCTCTGAAAATATGAATCATGGGAGGCTTGTTCAATTTCATCCACAAGTGTTTAGTTCTCTTATACCACCCCTGAAATCCGGAAGAAGTGAGGGAGGATCGACCAGAGATGCCATCGATAATGATTTTGGAGTCCCCATAGATATGAACCACATCCAGTCTCAAGTTGTAGGCAGTCATAAGCCCACTCCATAATGCCAACATTTATGCCTTGTTACTGCACCCTTTTCCTCCATTCCAACAAATGTGAAATCTCTCCAATTGTGAAAGTTTAATCCAAGCCCCACAGCCCATCATCCCATCAAGACATGCCGCATTGAAGGAAATCGCCGAAAGAGAGATGGGGTGAGGCCGTATACGGCGAGATAAATCTAGTACTAAGGAAGGAGAAGAAATTCGGCTATCAATCCAAATCATAATAGCTGCAAATATGTGGGGAATGGAGGCTTCCTTTACTTCAAAAACAAAATGATTCTGAGTTATCCACACCTCCCATATAAGGAAAAAAGGCATAGGCTGGAATTTACCTGTGAGCTTATCCCAAGCTTGGATCGTTTCAAGATAATCAACAGACATCCATGAGGGATCCATCAGAAATCCGGAAAATAGCGACCAGATTCGCAGAACGAAGGAGAAAGAGAAAAAGAGGTGTGTAGTCGTTTCCTCTTGGTTCCTGCAAAAAGGGACACTGGCCAGGACCAAAGAGCCCACGTTTTTTGAAATTATCCCAAGTTAATATTTTCTTCCTCCTTACTAACCGACCAAAGAGGAGAATTTTAGTGGGAATCCGTCTGTGCCAAAAACGTCGGAAAATGGAGCTAGATTTATCATCCAAACTCTGGAAAGTAATATTGAAATAAATGTCTTTGACTATCAGAGAGTCTCCCGCCATAGCCCCGTCCCACGTAATCAAGTCACCCGCTTCACTAAGAAACAATCCACCAGCTTGCAACTTAGATACATATGTGTTCTAATCCACAACATCCCTACTCTGAAGGCCAAGTTGTGCTCCAGACTTCCATATCGGCGCACCATGAGCCCAGTAATATATGACTTGTGAGAGAAATATAATACCTCGATGAGACAGTCGGTGCGCTAATTGTTCCTCCAAATGTGGAGCCCCTGCAATTCCACGGATCCTGACATAGCATAACAGGATTCGCTGGCCATTCCCAAATGTCCAGGTCAACCTTTCAGCTAAAAGCGGCATATTTTTCTTGAATCCCTGCCAAATAACAAATACAAATCTAAGAAAAGACATTTAAGGGTTATAAACTTTGTGAAGAGTATCCCCCGACAAATACTTGCATCTGATGATATTGGGCCATAATCCTTTGCCGCCGATAGCCATCCAAAGGGATTTGATAAGAAGTGAAGAGTTAAAAATCCGGGTATTTAATATACCCCAACCACCATATTGTTTGGGAATGGTCAGACAATATAATTTGCATAAGTGATATTTCTTAACCATTGGTGCACCCGACCATAAGACCTGAGAGATAATTGAATTGATGATATGTATTGTGTGTTCAGGAATGAAATAAAGATTCCCCCAATACATGAAAAATTGGGACAGAACTGCTTGGATCATAATGAACCTACCTTCGAGCGACAACCACCTGTGCGTCCATTTTGTAATTCTGAGTTTGAACTTGTCCACCAACCATGTCCAGTCCACCACCTTATATCCGCAAGGTTTTAATCTGAAGCCTAAATAGTTGAAACCTTCCATTGTGTGCTTTGTCTGGACTCCAAGGAAGCCTGCTATAAAATTTATCTCGTTTACATCCCCATTTTCATAAACCATAAAATATTTTTCCTTTTTAATGCAAAGCCCAAAGGCCGCACCAAAGAAAATGAGCATATGGTGCATATAAAACCAATGGTTCCTGAGGAGCCTTCCAAATACAAGAATATCATCAAAAAATAGAGAGTGAGTTATACTTACAGTAGGGCAGAAGGAGAACCCTAAAATATACCCCGCCTGCTTAGCCATCTTCATGAGGTTGCTAAAACCATTCATGATGAGAATAAAGATGAGGGGAGACAATGCACACCCCTGTCTTAGACCTCTCCCAACTTCAAATAACTTTGAAGGCATGCCATTAATAATCACAACATATCTGACCGACGATATACAGGCCATGATCCATCTAATGTTGCCCATTTTCATACCAATCTTTAGTAGTACAAGTCTAATAAATGACCAATCCACTCTATCGTAGGCCTTAAGTAGATCGATTTTCATGATAAGGGCCTCCTTTTTTCCAACTTGAATAGAATGCATTTCCTCCTGAGCAACAACAAATGCGTCGTGGATTGATTGACCTTGCAAAAAACCATATTGTTCTTCTGGTATATGCCTTGACAGGATCCCTCTAATCTTGTTAGCAATGATTTTTGAAGAGATCTTATATATAATGTTGCATAATGCAATTGGACGGAAATCCGAGAAAGTTTTGGGCGCTGATGATTTAGGGATAAGCGCCAGGAAAGTAGAGTTCATGTCAGCAGGAATATGACCAAGTATCTGAGCCTGTTACACCACAACTTTAATCTCCTCCGCCATCACATCAAAAAAATGGATGAAGAATTTTGCCGGCAAACCATCTGGCCCCCGGATTTTCTCATGGGCAAATGATTTTAGAACCACTTCAATTTCATACTTTGTTATTTCTTTTTCCATGGCTTGAATTGCCGCTGCATCAAACATTTTTGGCATGTTTTCAAGAACCCATATCTGGCTGTTATTGTCCATGTTCTAGTCTGTTTTATAGGAATCTGAGAAATGAGAGAAAGCCTCCTCCTGAATTTATGTCATAGTTATGGCCATAGTTCCATCTGCTCTTTCTATTTGCCAAATGGAATTTTTATTTTTCCGACCATTAGCATATTGATGAAAAAATTTAGTGTTCAAATCTCCCTCCTTAAGCCAATTTGTTCTGCTCTTTAACTTCCACGTTACCTCCTCAATCTTTAATATTTATAATTTACGCTTCTCAAGTCTATCAAGAGTGTTGAATACTACTTGGCCCGAAGGACTCATAAGCATTTCTTCATGAATCTTGTTCACCTTAACAGTGATGTCATCCAACTATGATCGAAGGGCCTCCTTTTTATTTATTTCCCACGCCTTAGTGTGATATTTAAGCCTTCGAAGTTTAACTGAGAGCTTTTCCCATCTATATAATCCCTCATAAAGGTCAGTATTTTTCCAGAAATCCATAACCATGTGCTAATAGTTGGGATCTTCGAGCCAAATTCTATTGAATTTGAAAGGAATGCCAATCCTTTTCCCTTCAGTGCGCCAAGATAGAACAATAGTCAATGATCCAACAAGTCTAATACCACTACCTGCGATCTCAAGTTCCCCAGAATTCCAAGTAGATATTCACAAACCATTTCCCTATAGAGCCGTTTTCCAATGAACTCCCCACTAACTATTCGATTTGTCCAAGTTGAAACAAGAGGAGAAGGTCGGATATCCCTTAGATGAAACTCTCTGAGAATCCGCCCAATATGATCAGCCAGTGGGTCATTTCGAGCTCTACAACCCCATGACTCATCAAAATTTGGAGTGGAATTAAAATCACCAATAACCATAAGGTTACTGATATTTAGAATCCTGGATAAATACAATCTAGCCCAGAAGGATGATCGATTTTGAAAAGGCGCATAGAAATTGATTATGTGAAAGGTCCCTGAATAACCACGAACAGAACCCGACAACACAATGCCACCAAAAAATTTAAAAGCCTGAAATTTTTCATATGATGGATCCCAAATAGCTAGAAGCCCCCATGCCCTTCCAACAGAATCAATACATGCCACATGCCATCCCGGCTGCATCGATAATAAGGTGTTGATGGCCTTTGATCTAGTACACAGAGTTTCTTGAAAGAGAGCAATGATAGGATTAATTTCATTTAGAAAATCTCTTAGGCGCAAGTGTTTAGAGGAGTCACCCATACCCCTCATATTCATTGAAAGGATAGAGGTCATTTGGGCACACTGTCAGGGCCGCATGGTCTAAGTTCCTATAAATCTTCAGACGCGGAGATGGGAACGTCCATTAGATCAAGAAAATCATCCTTAAATAAAGACTTGGTTTTGATCCTCCTCCGAAAATGTCTGGACCCCGATTTTGAAGTTTTAAAAACTGTAATGTTGTTCCCAGAGACAAGGGAAATGGAAATGGAGGGCTCCAGAGGGACCTTATCAAATACGGTTAAAGCCGCCAGGTCAAGGTTCAGGATACCAAGAAGGGAGTCTAAATCACTACCCACTATATTTCTAGGGGATTTCGGGAGGTCCGAGGGCACATGACCATGGAATGATTGTGGAGAGGCCCACTCTAAAGGAGGCATGGAGGGTGACACAAATGGCAGAGCCACTGGGGTAATAGAGACAGGAGGACCATCTGAGGATTCGGATGTGCACGAGTTTATTATTTTGTGCCCGGTAGACTCATCCAGATGCAAATGCGAAGGGTTTTTATTTACATCAACCATAGCATGTTCATCATTAGACTTAAAGACATGTGTAGGGGTGGCAACAGTGTTGGGAGGAGTAACCTTATCACTAAGAGCACTGGCCGAAGCATAAACATCACTATCAGAGGATGGTGGAAAAGACTTACCCGATGGAAGACCTTCTTGTGAACCCTGTGCATATTTGCCTTTCCACGAGCCATCGAAACTTTTTTTGCCACAAGGGGCATACCTGAAACGCATTGGACAGTTACCTTTCAGATATCCAGTGTAATGACAGATCAAGCATATGAAGGGTACACCCCAATAATCAACCTGTTGTCTGTGTCGCCGTTGACCCCAGACCAGATCAACATCCCTCGGAAGTCCGCCCGAAAAACATACTTCCACCAAAATCCAGGCAATTATCTTGTCATTATTGCCGAGAATATGATGGTCAATATATTTTGTACACCCGATAGAGTTCCCTATTGCCCTCAAGGCCTTCAGAGTCCATAACTCTAGGGGAAGGCCAGGAAATTTAACCCAAATCACCTTTCTTTTAGGTGCCTCCATGACTGGGTTAAACCCTAGATACTAAGGTAATAATTGCATAAAAATCTTGCCTCGCACCCATGTTTTTTGGAGAATTTTATCACAGTCCCGTTCAAGCATAAAGTGAATGCTAAACCAGTTGTTTAATAGCAAACTAACCTTTGGGATGTATCCCAGAATGGGACTCCATAACGTCTTTACCCACTCCAGCATGTCCACTTCCCCACTTTCTGAGAACATCCAGCGACTAATAAGTGCTCACTTTTGAAGAATGGCCACCCTTCCCCATAAATCTTCATATTCCAACATAACTTAATTTACTTTCATGGCAGGCTTATAGCATGCATTCTGAAATCGTCCCCGGTGGCGATGGACACCCTTAGAACCCTGTGACAGATTGCCACCCGAAAGTCTATCGTTCAATTCAGCTCTGAAACCCAGAGGTCTGGCTATAGATTGGGATATCAATCGCACGTCCAGGTCCAGGTCCTCCAAGCGTCGCTTCTCCGCAGCTACCTTGGCGGCAATTAGATCTTCATGTGCTGAAGTGTCAGATGACAAGATATCATTTACCTCAGTCATCTTAGAGAAAAGCAGATGGTAACAAAGATAGATTGACGATGATTCCAAGTGACACGAATTAGAGTACACCAAATCACCATAAGTAGGAAGACATCATTTATGGAAGGCCACCAGATATAAAAGGAAGGTCAGGACGATACAAGAATGTTAAGAGCACTATCCTAGGGAACCCACCTGCCGCGTCTGACATAAGGAAACTGTACAAATCCACCAACCCTGTTCTTGTGAAAAGAGTGACAAATGTGGATCATAGGAGAGTAATGTTAGAGTATCGGATTACCCATAAATAGGAGTCGTCACCCACAGAACAAAAAACCTGGATGACACACGCCTCTCCCAAGTGAGTCCTCGAGATGTCCAGATTGTCAGCCACGGTCATTAAAATCACATTGTCCAATGAATTCAGTGAGATAAAGACCTGACGAGGATGAGGAGTGAGATATATGTCAGGATATGGTGAGATGGCAAGAAGAACGGGAGATATATGATGAAAATTCTGGTAACCGGAAAGAGGAAGGAAGGCCTGAAATAAAGGTGGTAAACTATCAATTCGCCAGAAAAACCAGTAAGTCCTCCCCAGCCTAAACCTCATACATGGCAACAACACCCTGTACAGTGCCACCACCTAAAGAATAACTGCACACCAAAGTATTTACATGGCCTGGATATGATAAAAGAATAAATCCACTTCCTCCACAGATTATACCATTTAGACTGATGCAATGAGGATAGAGCCTCCGAATATTTTGGAAGTTCCTAAGGAGGATACCTACTTCCACGATTTAACATTTGGTATGTTGGGTATATGTTTCAGCTGTGTTTTAATCATAGCATGTAAAATGATAATGGCTGGGAGAAATATACATGCAATCAGAATAACTTCATACAACTCCGAGAGCATATTGCAAAACCCCCATATATACTACCCAACATTACACCATAACCATAATGATTCAACTAAGAAAGTAATAAAAACCAATCCATCATTAGGTATATGAAACCAGTAAAAGACTGAGAGAGAGGCTTGTAATCCCAAGACATCGTATAAGGAGATAAAACCCCACACAGCCAAGTCCATCCCTATTCAGCGTAGTAGCTTTATCATTTATAAAAATCTAAACAAGACGAAACCCATTGATACCCTATGACATACCATTCCTTTTATGACTCAGAGATCTCAACCTTTATAACCCCATTGTCATATGAGACTTACCCTCACCCCCAACAAAGTCTAGGCATCTACATTGTAAGAATGATTGACAAAACAAAAGTGGTGTGCATGTCAAGATAGGTTAAATACCCTTCATTGGGTTCATTGTATTCATTGTGATTGTGAATGATTGAAGAATAATAGAGTCGTAACTCGTTTGTGTTATTGTGTGAAATATTTGTGTAATTTGTGCCTTTACTTGTCTGTCATTCCAACAAATTGGTATCAGAGTGAGGTTACAAAGAACCAGGGAAAAAAGATCAGTAATCATCCATGTGTGAGAGCAAGGATTTTTTTTTTCTGGCTTATTGGAGATATAACGCATCTGGTAGACATATCCAGACTGTTATAATGCTGATCGGTTCAACAAAGAACCGCATTAGTGATCGAAAACTTGCGGCGATTTGCATGCACGCGGGGTTTTTGTTTTCGGTGTGCGTTAGTGAACTAATGTAGGAGAGTGGCTTCAGGGTAGCGTTAGCACACTGCTGTATTACAAAAAGGGCGTGTTAGTAAGTTTAAAAGGGCTAACTTTATTTTTTTTACAAACATGAAGGTTTATGCCATAAGCTACTTCAACCTTTTTGGTTTTATAAAGCTCTTCATAAAGGTGGATTTGGATATGTGGAGTATTCTTATTCAAAGGAGATTTTAAAAGTGATTTTGGAGTTTATAATAAAAGTTTCTTTTAAAAAGGAGTTTATTATAAAAGATTTCTTATAAAGAAAAAAATTATATATAAAAAAATAGGGTTGTTTTTTTAGCTTTACAAAGCATATCGAAGAGAAATTTAGGGTTTTATCAAAGAAGTGATTTTTTCTGAAGGAAAGATGGCCACAAGTAGTTTCCAACCACAACTTCCTTCTTTCACAGGGAAAGATTATGATGTGTGGGCCATTAATATGGAGACCATGCTAAAAGAGCATGATGTTTGGGATCATGTCAAGTTTGGGTTCGCAGAGCCTTAGGATGATTCAGAAGAACAAGCCCTCAGTAATGCAGAGAGGGAAAAATGGAAGAAAGACAAGAGGAAGAATTCACAAGCGTTGCTTCTTATCCAGTAGGGAATGAACCGAGCAATGTTCTAGAAGATAATGATCACGTCTTCAACAAAGGAAGCATGGGAAACCTTGGCGACAAGCTATCAAGGTATGGAAAAATTCAATATTGTTAAATTGCATAATACTATGAGAGATTTCGAAATTCTGCAGATGAAGGAGACAGAGGACATTGATTCTTTCAAAAATAGGGTCATTTATGTCATCAATCAGTTAAAAATCTATGGTGAAGAAATTAAAAATAGAACAGTGATTGAGAAGGTCCTTAGATCTTTGTCTACCAAGTTTGATGTTGTGGTAACATCCATAGAAGAAGCAAAGGATTTGGAAAAAATGACAGTTGATGAGTTGATGGGATCACTTCTATCGCATGAGGCAAGGATAGATGGAAATAAGGATTCCACTTTAGAATCTTCTTTCAAAAGTAAAGTTTCTATTTCAATATGCCAAGGCAGAGGACGATCTCGAGGCAGAGGACAAGGCGGAAGATATGGTGGTCAGAGAGATGGCCTAGAAAAGCATGAATATGAAAGTGGAAGCAGCAGCAACAGAAGCTTCAACAATAATTACAGATCTGAAAAATCAATGGTGAGATGTTATTATTGCAACAAATTTGGTCACTATGCTCGTGATTGCAGGAAGAAGCTAGTTGATCAAGGAAACCAAAGAGCGAATGTTAGTACAGAGAATACTAACTCCATGTTCCTAGCATGAAACAACATGCATGAACCATCTGATAAGGTCTAGATATTAGAAAGTGGTTGCAGTAATCACATGAAAAGAAACAAGAATTTGGTTCCAAATTTGGATCAATCTGTGAAGACAGAGATAAATTTGGGGACTGACAAGACTATGGATGTAGATGGCAAAGGAGTGGTCAACATTGTGACCAAGCAGTGGGAGCCAAAGACAATCTCAGAGGTATATTATGTTCCAGGTCTCAAACATAATTTGATAAGTGTTGTTCAATTGACGCAGAAAGGATACATAGTTATCTTTTAGGGGCAAGAGTGTGTTATTTATGACAAACCCTCAAGCAAGCAACTGATAGAAAAGGTGCAGATGACGAAGAACAAACTCTTTCCTCTAATTATGAACTACAACGATTAGGTTAGTTCTTTTATAGCTACATGTTATAATGATTATTGGTTATCACACTTTCAATTTGGACACTTGCATTTTTCCAGTTTAAGAATGTTGCAGCAGAAACAGATGGTCAAAGGATTACCTCACATCAAAGAACCCGCTAGCACTTGTGAGTGGTGCATCTTGGGAAAGCAACATCGTGAAAGTTTTCTGAAGGGAGTTTCATACAGAGCAAAGAAACCACTTGAGTTTGTGCATATAGACTTGTGTGGACCTATGAGGACACAGTCGATTGGTGGAAGTTGTTATTTCCTCACTTTTATTGATGATTATAGCAGAATGAATTGGGTTTACTTGTTGAAGCAGAAGTCTGAAACTTTTGCAAAGTTTAGAGAGTTCAAAGCCTTAGCATAGAACCAAAGTGATAGACAGATCAAGGTATTGACATCAAATCGCGGTGGAGAATATGATTTGAAGGCATTCCATGAGTACTGCAAACAGAATGGAATCATAACATAGTTTACGACCAGGTACACTGCGCAATAGAATGGTGTAGCAGAGAGAAAAAAAAGAACAATCATGAACATGACAAGGAGCATGTTGAAAGTAAGACACTTGTCTAATGAGTATTGGGCAGAAACAGTTACATGTGTTGTTTATGTGATAAACAGATCTCCTACAAAGAGTGTGATGAACAAAGTTCCAAAAGAAGCATGGTCAAGTATGTCATGCAGTGTATCTCATTTCAGATTTTTTGGATGTGTAGCCTATGCACATGTGCCTAAGCAGATAAGAGGAAAATTAGATGATCAAAGTGAAAAATGCATATTTACTGGTTATAGTGAGCAGTCAAAAGCTTACAAATTATATAACCCTGTCACCAAGAAGACAATAATTAGTAGATATGTTGTGTTCAAAGAACAAGAGTCATGGAATGGGACTGTAGACAAACCAACCGATGCACAAGCACCATTGATGGAAAAGGATGATGTGGTAGAAAATGAGAAGCAAGAATCAAGAGAACATACACCAAACTAAAGAAATAATTTACCGAAGAACATAAATAATTACCGAGAGGAATAATTAAACATAACCAGCAACATAATTCCATAAACATAAACACAGACGTTTAACCGGGAAAAACCCCAAACTCTGGGGAAAACCCATCCTAATGAAATTTCATTAGCCTTGGCCAAAACCCTGGCCAATCCAGCCAAGTGAGCCTTCACCACTCACATCCAGGCCTTCATTACAATGAAGTCCTCCAAGCCTTTTATAGGCTCCATTACATTCAATACCATGAGTTGAAAACCATGGGTGCACAATACCATGTGCCCCAAAACCATCACTGTTTAACTCGGTCAAACTTGACTATAATCGCAATTCAATTTACCTAACATTCCCCCCTTAAACTCGACTTGGGGTTTCCTGACTAAATCCAGCCAAAACTGCTAAATGAAACAACCCCGCTCACTCTAGCTCCTTCCCCCTCAAATTTGTACCCAGGGTAATTGTTAACTTGACATCCCCCCCATCACCTAGGTCTAACCCAGAGTTTACCAGTGATTACCTAGGGGTACGCATGCCATACCAAGTCTTACAGCAGTATGCCCATTTACATGTAATAAAATTTGATTCCATTGTAATATTTTTATACCTTGTTGCTATCTTCATATAATCACCCTCTCAACTTGACAGACTTCATGCGTGATGCTCTCCTAGCGTAGGGAAATTTGGTGGCTTCCCTTATCCAAACGTGGTGACTTCATCTCTATCATGATTACCTTTGGCATAGGCTTCCTCAGATCCAGTGTAAAGCAATGTAATACTCTTGTTAGAACATCATCGTCATTGTCATTGACGATGATGTCCAACCGTTTTCTGCCACAACAATTAGATCTCTCATTTGCCAACACCGCCACATGGTAGCGCTCTACCTGCTCATGGTGCTTCATGGACTTTGCCATAACACATCGGCTTCCACCCCCAACGAATAACATGATTACTCCTCGATCTGCTTCAACAAGTCTTGGGCTATCACTGTGAGCGACCTCTACCACCACTATTAGATCCTTCAAAACATCGTAAACCTGCCACATTGCTAATAGAAGCGTTACTCGATCTTGTTAACGAAGACCTTGGTGAACATGGAGGGGAGCTCGCAGATATTGAGGTGGAATTGGCAGTACTCGGCGGCTGTGGATTCCATCTCGATTCCCTCCACCTGAGACCGCAACACCATTTGTGTTCCCTGCACCGCAGATTGTTGTGTCTTGGCAACCGTAATGCAAGAAGACGGCAAGGGGACTACTGTCAGAATTGCCTTCACCGCCTCCAAATAGGTTTGCTTGCCCAGCTTCAAAATCCATTTTTCAATGCATCTTCCAATTTCTCTGACGCACACTTCGCAGATGGGTCACAATATCCATTTTCATTGTGGCATCTGCTTAGCTTAGTTCAAAACCATTTTGATCTCCTTAAACACACCTAGCGACTTAGCCACATGCATCCATTGGTTGTATAGATCCGTTATGTCATCGCTCCTTTTGACACAAGTGACCAACCTCTCCCACTTATTCAGCTCCAGATCATGAATAGGAAACCTGCCGCGTGAAATATAAGTATTTCCCTCCAAAGTATCGAAAGATCTCGAGTCTTGCAAGTTGGCCTCCACAAATTTGACTGAATCCACATCCAGACACCACAAACGCATTGGGTTAGCTGCAACCAAAGAATCCACCTCTATATACTTTAAAATATCCTCAATCACGGATCTGATAAAAAATCCTTCCACATTGGATCAAGCCCTTTAAACCCTTGGCAACAGAATTGTCCTTCTGAAGCCAAAATGGCTCTGATACCAAATGAAGAAATAATTTACCGGAGAACATAAATAATTACTGAGAAGAATAATTAAACATAACCAACAAGATAATTCCATAAACATAAACACAGATGTTTAACCGGGAAAAACCCCAAACTCTGGGGAAAACCCATCCTAATGAAATTTCATTAGCCTTGGCCAAAACCCTGGCCAATCCAGCCAAGTGAGCCTTCGCCGCTCACATCCAGGCCTTCATTACAATGAAGTCCTCCGAGCCTTTTATACGCTCCATTACATTCAATACCATGAGTTAAAAACCATGGGTGCACAATACCATGTGCCCCAAAACCATCACTGTTTAACTCAGTCAAACTTGACTATAATCGCAAGTCAATTTACCTAACACAAACAGAGTCGCACCAATAAGGAATCCAAGATTTTCAGAGCAACATGGATCTTCAAGCATAGCAACAGAACATAATTCTCCAAGCAGCCAATCAGGTAATGAATCAAGCAATGGTAAGAAAAAAATGAGAAGTCTGAAAGATATTTATGATGATTTGGATGTTAGTTCAAATTTTTCATTGTTAGCATTCCAACCTTCTTCGTTTGAAGAAACAATCAGAGATGAAAATTGGGTACAAGCCATGGATAAAGAGATTGAATCTATTGAAAAGAATGATACATGGGATTTGGTAAATTTACCAGAGGATAAAAAGCTCATTGGTGTGAAGTGGGTGTACAAGACTAAGGTGAATGGGAAAGGTGAAATTGACAGATTTAAAGCAAGACTTGTAGCAAAAGGATTCTCGCAGCAACCGGGAAGAGACTTTGGGGAAACATTTTCTCCGGTAGCCAGATTGGATACTGTAAGAGCAGTTCTAGCCACAACAACTTAGAACAAGTGCAAAGTATATCAGATGGATGTCAAATCAGTCTTCTTGAATGGAATTCTAGAAGAATAATTTTATGTGAAGCAACCTCCAGGTTATGAAGTTGAAGGTAAAGAAGATAAAGTTTACAGGTTGAAGAAAACGCTTTATGGACTGAAGCAAGCACCTAGAGAATGGTATAGCATAATCAACAGTTACATGATTAAGAATGGATTTTGCAAAAGCATCATTGAGCCTACCTTGTACACAAAGGTAAATGAGCATGGACAGATTTTGATTGTTTTCTTATTTGTTGACGATATGATTTTTACAGATGATCCTAAGTTAGATGAATTTAAAGCAGCCATGATGAAAGAATTTGAGATGACAAATCTTGGTCTCATGAAATATTTTCTTGGCATTGAAGTTGAGTAATCTAAAAAAGGAATTTTTATTTGTCAAAATAAATATGCAAGAGATTTGCTGAAAATATTTAGGATGGATAATTGCAAACTTGTACCTACACCGGTTGTAACAGGTACAAAGTTAAGTAAGGATGATGAAGAATCATATGTCAATCCAACTCTATTCAAAAGATTGGTTGGCAGCCTCATGTATCTCACAACTAAAGGACCAGATATTATGCAAGGAGTGAGTTTGATTTCCAGATTTATGGAGACTCAAAAAGATACACATTGGAGTGTTGGAAAAAGAATTCTGAGATACATAAAAGGAACTAGAGATTATGGCATAATGTATGCAAGTACATAAAAGAAAGATTTGATTGGATACAAAGATAGTGATTTCGCAGGCAGTTTGGATGATCGGAAGAGCACATCCGGTTATGTGTTCCATCTTGGTTCGGGTGTGATAGCATGGGCATCTAAGAAGCAGGTCATTGTGACACTATCATCAGCAGAAGCGGAATATGTAGCAGCAACATCAACAACGTGTCAAGCAGTATGGTTAAGAAGAGTATTGGATGGACTCAAGTATAAACAACAATGATTGACAACAATATATTGTGACAACACTTCAACGATTGCACTATCCAAGAATAATGTGTTTCATGAAAAGAGCAAGCATATTGATACTAGATATCACTTTATTAGAGAACTTGTGAGCAATGGAGAAGTTCACGTGAAACCTTGTAAATCTAGTGATCAATTGGCTGATATATTTACAAAGCTATTAGCAATAGATGTGTTTGAGTTTCACAAAAGAAACTTGGGTGTTGTAAGCATAGCTGAGACATAGACCAGCAGACATGTTTGAGTTGTCATGAGTTATGTTTTAGTTTAGCGGTCGTAATTAAGGGGGGGTGTTAAAATATGTAATTACCTCCCGCATGCAGAGTTAGATAATCAATTAAGTAAGCATTGAGTTAATTGAGTTTTGTGATAGATAAATTTTGTAAGCGAGTTAAATAGACAGTTAAGTGAGTGATGGTCAAATTGAGTTATGTGAGTGTGTGTATGTCAAGATAGGTTAAATACCCTTCACCGGGTTCATTGTATTCATTGTGATTGTGAGTGATTGAAGATTAATAGAGAGCCGTAGCTCATTTTTGTTATTGTGTGAAATCTTTGTGTAATTTGTGCCTTTACTTGTCTGCCATTCCAACAGCAATCTCATCTGTCGAATCGGCTGTTGCAGCATACTGTCATCTGTCACAACTCCTAGTCAGTATTAATAACATGTGCAACTCAAATTTGATTGACAAGCCTACGTAGTGCATTAATGGAGTGCAAAGAAAGAAAGATTCACGTGGGTGCACACTGCAGCGCCTCGTCCCCTCACATAAATGATCAGGAAATGGATGATTGATAGTTTTAAGTTAATCAATGGTCTAAAAAAACCATAGAATAATCCAGAAATTTTTTGGTAAGATTATGAAAAATTTTGGCAAAGATTTTTAAAAATTTGTGTTATAGTTGTTAAACTTTAGTATTTTGGGTGTCTTAAAGGTTTTTGATGGCGCTGAATCCATTTCCAACATCAAAAATGCAATTCAAACACTCCAACTACCTGATTCTTTGAAATGTTATTTACCAGATTCAAGCAAAAAACCATCATCTGAATTATTCTGTGGCCTCCATAAACAACTCCGTTATGATTTTGCAGTGGAGACACTGTTTATTTGTTTATAGATTCATCTCATTACAATTTCAAACTGCTTACAGCTTATTTCTGTAAATTACCTGGATCGATTCCTGTAGAGCCATGAATTACCGGTAAGGCTTCCTTCAAAATGTGCGGATGATGTATGTACCCAGGGTTTGTTTATACATTATGAGATTGTTACTTAGTATTTTGATTAATAGAGTTTTACTCAGAACCATATACCATATGCATCGAGTTTTATTTATAACCATATACTATATGCGTGATTATATAAATATCTTTTTATTAACTGTTGTTTTTTTGTGTTTTTATTAGAGCCATGAATATCTTTAAATTTTTGGTCAAACACCAAGGTGCAGGCTGGCCGCTTCAGCGATTATCGGTTGCCTGTTTGTCACTCGCAGCTGAAATGGAGGAAACGGAAGTTCCGCCTCTTCTTGATCTCCAGGTTAAATAGCTAAATCCTAACTGTCTTTAAGCTTAGTTCTTGATCTCCAGTTAAAATAGCTAAATCCTAACTGTCTTTGATCTTGTAAATTTTGTAAATGATCAATTTGTTTGTTGAAATTGTAGTCCTTCTTCTAAATAATTTTGAATCGATTCTTACTATTTTCAACGCTTAAATTTATGGATTTCAAAATATTTTAAATCCAACATGGACAAAGGCCAACGTGCTATCTCTTTCCATTAATTGATTACTTCATTTTATTTTTTCAGAGGAAAGAAAACAGTGTGTATTAATATAAACAGTTCATTTAACACATGCATTACATCCTCAACTATGTATTAGTGAGGATGCTATTCATTTTCATGTCACCCTTAAACATACTTTTTTCATAGACATAAATAAGGCTTTTTTTATATGGTGGGAAGACAAATTCTGAGTGCAAAGAACACTCAATACATATTGCACGCTCACTTGATAGGATGAACTGTGTACCCTGCATCTTGTAGGAATTCAAAAAACATCAACTGATAAAACAAATACATCAATTCAGATACAATCCACCATACATGATCTGATGCAGGTACTCTTTAATAGATTCATTGTATTGGAGTCAGCGGGTAGCAGGCTCGCTTGAAAAATCGTTGCAGAGGCTTTCTTGATACAGGAAGCAGGCTCGCTTGTTCAAATATTGCGGGCTTCGGTGCACTTCATTTTTATGCTGTACAAACAACAATGGCTAGTATGAAAGTTGAAACGTACAACATTTTCCACAAATTATCCAACCAACATGTTTGTGCCCTTACTCACAAGCATAAATTACGCGTTCTCTTTCCTTCAATTTTTTAGTTGGTTTAGTGATTTTGTACCAATCCTGGTAAGCTTTCCATTTTAGCTTAGCTTTGGTTAGATTGAGGGAATTGAATTGATTTAGTAGGTAATTTAATTACTCTATGCTTTTTCTTTTTCTTTTTAATTTGAAAATATAATTTTTAGTGATAAGTTGATTTCAGGTGTGTTGTTTTTTTAATAATATAAATAGATTTATTGTTTTTAAAAATTTTAATATAGATGAATTATATAGATATGGCAGTTTTAGATTTATTTTTATTAAATGTTGACTGAATTTGGATTTATTTTTATTAAATGTTGAATGAATTGATTGGAAAATATATTTTAAAAACTAAAATAAAAAAATTAACACAATTTTGTATTGGATTAGAGTGGAAAGAATTTAGATGAATTTTTAAAAACAATATCGATCCATAATTATGAACTTATAGGTTTAGTAATATGGGAAAACAACTAAATTTATAGACTTGAGATGAAAAATAAGAACTCAAAGATACACATTTTATACTCATAGGCTTTTACACTTTCAATATTATACATAAACACTTAGGGGTCCAAAGAAGTGACTAATAAGTACAAACCACAAAAGAAAAAAACAAAAGCCAAGTGGGCAAAGCAGTGACATCGCCACCAAGTGACTCTTGTTTTAGATATGATTCTTCTTTGGTTTACGAATTTTTCGTCCTGCACTCTTTAGATTGGAATCTTTTGTTGTCAAAAAATTGTAAAGTTCAGACTGTTTTCTAGAATTTTCTATTTTGCCATCCATTTATCCTTTGTAGTTATTAGATCAATTATGGTTTAAGCGTTTAAGCCTCTACCATGGAGAACTCCTCTCTCTTATTGAATTTTTGTAGTATTCCATTGTTAATATTTAGTTTGCTTTTGCACCATATACTATTGTCATGTAAAGTGGACCTGCATTGGTTTCTTCACTCCCATTATGCCAAAAAAATATTTCGATCTGTCATATGGCTTGTTTGATTCTGCAACATATACTATTGCCATGTAAAATAGATTTGCATTGGGTTCTTAGCTCCCATTATGGCAAAAAAATATTTCATTCTGTGAGGAAATTAATCATTAGGATAACTAATAAGTACAAACCACAGAAGCAAAAAACAAGAGTCATGTGGGTAAAAGCAGTGACATCCCCACCAAGTGACTCTTGTTTTAGATATGATTCTTCTTTGGTTTACAAGCTTTTCGTCTGCACTCAAAGACTGGAATATCTTGTTGTCAAAAAAATGGTAAAGTTAAGACTACTTTCTAGAATTTTCTATTTTGCCATCTTTTTATCCTTTGTAGTTATTAGTTCAATCTTTATCGTTTAAGCGTCTACCTTGGAGGATTCTTCTCTTATTATCCTTTAAGCCTCTACCCTGGAGGACTCCTCTCTTGTATTGAATTTTTATAGTATTGTATTGTTAATATTTAGTTTTCTTCTGCACCATATACTATTATTAGGTAAAGTGGACTTGCATTGGTTTCTTCGCTCTCATTATGCCAAAAAAATATTTAAATCTGTCATATGACTTGTTTGATTCTGCAACATGTACTATTTTCATGTAAAATGGATTTACATTGAGTTTCTTAGCTCCCATTATGCCGAAAAAAAATTCATTGTAAGAAAATATTATATCTTAATGTCCCAGTATCTTAATGATTGATCATTTATAGATATCATATCAAATTCTATGACAAAACATATGGGATAAAAATAAAAAATACCAATTTTGAGATTACACAACTTCTAAAATATATTCATTGTAATGTAAAATGAGGATTTATTCTCTATGGATAATAAGACCACAATGCTGCAATAATCTAATGCTATCATGGATTTTTTTGGGTAAATTAACACTCTAGACAAAGAGAACGTAATATATAACATGAGATATTTAAATGTTCATATCTCGGCCTCTTTAAGTATTTGATTTCTTAGTAGAAAAAATAACTATTGCTTATGACAGCAAAAAAATTTATCGATCTTGAATAATCATATGTTGTTTGTGGCTATTACATGGACCGTGCAGACGTGTGGCAGAATTACAAGGCAAAATCTGGGGCATTTCCATATTAAGATAAAGATTTAGTCTCTAGTCTCCTCGGTAGGTTAGAACATCTCAATTCCCGGCAATTTCATTGCTTTTCACTTGTTTTCTTGTATTTAGCCAGTAATTTGTACTTTGAAATGTTTTTTCATTGATTTTTTCATATTTAATCTTTCTGGGTGATCAACTAAGCGTTTTTCTGTTTTTTATTGGAAATTTGGAACTTAAGAAATTCTCATACTGTATATAACTACCAATCTTTCAACAGAAATGAGTTGGAATTTATAATAAGAAAATGGCGTCATCTTTATACTTATTTTGGTGTGATCTTTGAAGTTTGAGTTATTTTTACTTTTCTCATACGGTATATTACCAATCTTTTTTCTAGAAAACTCCAGTTGGAATTTATAATTAGGCGTCATATTTATACTTATTTTAGTGTGATTTTTGAAATTTGAGTTATTTCGACTTTGAAAGTTCTGGGTATTTCACCTGCGTTCTTTTGCACCGTCATGTGCAAATGCTAGTACATATATCCACGGAAGTAAGCGTGGTTAAAATTGGGGTTTAGGGTTTGGGAAACTAAGGATTAGAGTTAGGGTATTCTGAAACTAGGGTTTACGGTTTGTAAAAATGTTGACACGTATTATATAACGGAAGTAAGTGTGGTTAAAATGAAGGTTTAGGGTTTGTGAAACTAGCGTTTAGCGTTTGGAAAAATGTTGGCACGTACTCTATATATATATATATACACGGAAGTAAGCGTGGCTAAAATGAGGGTTTAGGGTTTTGTGAAGCTAGGGTTTATAGTAAGGGTGGGGTGAAACTAGGGTTTACGGTTGTAAAAATGTCGGCACGTACTCTATATATCCACGGAAGTAAGCATAGCTGACTGTGACTGTTGGGTGGTTTTACAAATAGCGATCATTTTGGGTGGGTTAAGGGTATTTTGTTGTTGTTTATTTGAGAAAACATTTTTGGCTTTAGGTTTTTAGCGCAGTGAAAATGGGTGAACGACATGAGACTTCAGGGATTTGTGAATTGCCTCCCAACGGGGGAGCCATGGCTGATTATACAAAATACGAGATATGAAATGCCTTACTGCTTGGCTTACTGCTTCTCGACGGGAGCCTGGAAGAATACCCCGTCCATCTCCCTTTCCTTCCTTTTCGGAGGAGTGGAAAAAGATAACGTAGTCTTTTGTGATAGATCAGCCGCAGGCCTGTTCTTGCTGGACATTGGCCACGCATTTTGTAGCCCCAAATATTTTATTGTCTGCAATCCTCTGACAAGAACAACATTAAGACTTCCCCCTGTTTCAACCATCACGACCATTATTCTCAGAGGCATCGTGAGTGACAATCGAGATACATACCAAGTTGTGGCTGTGGGAGATTCGTGTCACCAGGGTCCAGAGATAGTGGAAGTCTTTGACTCTACCGATAAATTATGGAGGATTGCAGGGCACCTGCCTAGGGATGTGCGAATAATTAAAACTGAAATGGTTTTCTCCGGCGAATCCTTCTACTGTTTGACAATGGCCATGTCGGGTAATGCGAGTCCGGGAATTTTGGGTTTCAGCATAAGAGAGGGAACTTCCATTTTCGTGGCCTTGCCAGAGACGACCGATGACAAGTACATGATGCCTCACATTCTCGTGTGCGGGTCGCGTGTTCTACTCGTTGGGGGTATAGCAGAAAATGGGGAAGACCTTTTGCAGGAGGTGGTTATTTGGGAGCTTGAGAAGGTGAATATGAACTCGTCTTCCTCCTCATCATCATGGAAGGTGATAACAAAAATGCCCTCATCCATTTGCGAGGGTTTCAACAAGACTTTGCCTGATGTTAACTTCCCGTTTAGCATCATACAAGTTGTAGGAGTGGGGGATTGCGCTTGCATTGTCAACAATGCTGTGGACACTATGGAGGGACTTGTTTATAGTTTAAGCCAAAATTCATGGACTTTGCTTCCCAGCTTCCCTCTACAAGGAGGTTTTTCTGCCAATGTGGGCAAAATGGGGATCATGGCATTTGAACCCAGGCCCGCCATGAAGGTCGGGTGAATTTTGGTATGTATGTTTTGGTGTATTTGCTCATAGTTAGTTTTAATTAGTTTTAGTTTAAGTTTAGTTATTGCATGTCACATGCATTTGTTGGAATGTATGTGCGCATGTTTTTAGCTAGTTATCATTTGTTTTTAGCTATTTAACTCAAATGCTTATGCAGCTAGTTAACTCCAGTTCAGCTACATCAATATTTATGTTTTAATAATTTTAGAATATTCCTTTGCGGTTTACATTATTATTATAACTTTATTTAAATTTTTGTTTCTTTCATTGTAATTGGGTATCTATCAAAATGCAATCGAACATATCTATGAATTTAAGTGCAGCCCTTGTAATCCAATTGCATGATTTTGCAGGTGTGTTGAGAAATTGACGATATGAAATAGGACTTGAACCATTCCTGGTCATGCGGTGCTGCCGAGTTCCTGATAATGGAGTTTTTACCTAACTTTTCAAATGGCATTTTGGTTACTGCCAAACTTTGTTATTTTAACACCACTAGCTTCCCTCACAATGTTTAAAGTTGATCTGAATATGTCATGGCAAACTTGTTAATTTTACCTTCTAATACTTTGAATGGTGGTATACTTGAGTTTCAACTGAACTTCGAATTAGCATAGCTGATAGTGAATTGTATTGATTTCTTGTATGCACTGCCATGCTATTTTGGGCAGTGTACTTGCATCAATACTGATACTACATTGCTGGAATTACTTTGATATAACCATTCATATAGATCAAATTGGTTATCTTTTGTCGTCTTATTGTTCAAGCTAGTGCATTGAGGCTCTTGCTCTAACTCTTTCAAGTTTCTTTACATGGTTTTACTGATAGAACATATGGTATCGTAATAATTTGAAAATGAAGAAATGCAATAATTAGAATAATGATTTGACTACTTTTTATTTCATTAGAATGGTAAGGGGGTCTCAAGCAATTGAGTTAACTCTCAAGGTTGTTATGCTCCAAGCTATTACAATAATATGTAATTTTTTTCTTGTAAATAAGCTTCTTTCAATTAGACTTATACTAGATTACATAATATTAAAATCTTTTGCTTTGATTTTTTGAGATTGGAAACAAGACCAACAACAATAGTTCATGTTTTTTGTCCTAAATGTCCATATGCTAATTCCATACTTTCAAAAAATTCTATTCATTGGAGGCTGGATTGACCAGAGGTGCAAGATTGGGTTTGTTTCAAAGGTGCTTCTCAATGCAAACCAATTTTTCATGTTCTTCCATTTCTAATGTGGTAGCTATTATATGAGTATACTCAATTTAAGCTTAATATGTTTTTTATTTTATTTTTTCTTGTATGTCACTAAGTACCCTAACCTCAACCTTTCTAAAGGTGGGATTCTTTAAGAATAAACTTAATGTCATTGCAACAATATACTCAATATTAGTTCAACATATCAGTTTTTGGAAATTAAATCGTTCTAATATACTCAATATTAAGTCAACATGTCAACCTTTCAAAATTAAATCTATATAGAGAACAACAATTCTCTCTACTCAGTCAAAATAAATCTTATTAATAGAAATTAAACTTTAATATAATTCATATAAAAATTATTTTTCGGATCTAACATATATATATTTTGTTAGATCTAAGACTTTTGTGATTCATAATTTAGATAAATATTTTCGGATTAATCGCATCATTAGGATTAAGTCTACATTTCGAACCATCTAATGTGGTTCATCCTCATCTTTTTTTACCTTGTCTTGAGGATGAACCACATTAAACGTCCACCTAATCCTAATAATGTGATTAATCCAAAAGACATTTATCTAAAATACATATATTTATTTTATTTTGTTTATTTTTTTTCCATTAAAATTTAAGTTTTATCTGATTCATATAAATTTAAATTTCGAAATATAATTATTTCATATTTTAAATTGTAATTATTTATTTTATATATTATTATTCAAGCGCTTTCTATTTTAGCAACTTTTTATTCTTTGTAGTGATTAATTTCAGCAACTTTTTATTCTTTGTAGTGATTAGTTAAGCCTTTATCGTTTGGATTATTCACTCGTCTATTATATTAATTTTTTAAAGTATTCTATGATCAATAAATTGTTTCATATTTTAAATAGTAATTATGTATTTTATATATTATTCCTCTATGTATTGCATTCAAGCGCTTTCTATTTCAGCAACCTTTTATTCTTTGTAATGATTAGTCCAGCATTTATCGTTTGAATTATTCACTCGTCTATTATATTGAAATTTTAAGTATTCTATGGTCAATATTTATTTTGCACCATATAAATTGGATACATTTAGTTTGCAACATATAAAGTTGATTTGTATTGGTTTCCCCTTTTTCATTATACCGAGTTTGTTTTTCTCTTGCTGCAGTTTAATTGGCTGTACCTATTTGTATCTTTTAAAGTTGTTAATTATATTAACTTATAATTATTTATTTTAGATATCATTCCTCTTTTTGTTTTAAAATTGTTAATTATATTAGTATTTAATTATTTATTTCAGATATGATTCCTTTTTTTTTTAAAGCAGTTTATTATATTTGTTTCCAATTATTTATTAGATTGTCGAAAGAGCAAAAAATACATACTCTTTCCTCCCACATTTCTTTTAGCCATTTCCAATGCCCTATTTCACGAGAATTAATCCTTATATATATAATCCATGTATTTCTATTTTTTTTTAATCTACAAAACAAAATTCAGAAAAATTACTGTCAAATTTGAAAATTCATTTTATATTTTAATTAATTTTGACCAAATAATATCCTGAGCATCTCTACCACATCAAAGCTACAGAGCCTAATGCAGCGGCACGCCACCTCTGCATTAGTTGGAAATTGGTATTTATTATCACGAAGGAGATTCTGCTTTTCAATAACTCCACGACGTCCAGTGATGGTCTGTGTCCAACGTTTGGTCTGTTTCCTTTACGCTTTGACCGTACCTCCTGCTAATCCGCTTGCTTTTGCATCGTACTCTCATCGGTCGAATCGGCTGTTGCAGCGTACTGTCATCTGTCAGGGTTAATAACATATACTAACTCAAATTTGATTGACAAGCCTACGTAGTACATTAAAGGAGTGCAAAGAAAGATTCACGTGGGTGCACAGTGCAGCGCCTTGCCCCCTCACATCATTGTACGCAAATTGGAAATTAACAGGAAATGGATGGTTGATAGTTTCACGTTAACCATTTATGATTTTGCAGTGGAGACCGTGTTTATTTGTTTATAGGTTCATCTCATTACAATTTCAGACCGCTTACAGCTTATTTATCTGTAAATTACCTGGATCGATTCCTGTCGAGCCATGAATTACCAGTAAGGTTCCCTTCGAAATGTGCAGATGATATATGTACCCACAGGGTTTGGTTATACATTGTGGATTGTTACCTAGTATTTTGATCAATGGAGTTTTATTTTGAATGAACCATATACTATATGCATGTTTATTAGGTAAACATCTTTTTATCTGATAAAAAAACCTATTGTTTTTTTTTCTGCAACTTCAACAAATGACATTAACCTTTCTTTAAATTTTTGGTAAACAGCAAGGTGTAGGCTGTCCGCTGCAGCGATTATCGGTTGCCTGCTTGTCACTCGCAGCTAAAATGGAGGAAACGGAAGTTCCGCTTTTTCTTGATCTCCCGGTAAAATAGCTAAATCCTAACTGTCTTGAAGCTTACTTCTTGATCTCCAGGTAAAATAGCTAATCCTAACTGTCTTTGATCTTGTAAATTTTGTAAGTGATCAATTTGTTTGTTGAAATTGTAGACCTTTTTCTAAATAATTGTGAATCGATTCTTACTCTTTTCAACACTTAAATCTATGGATTTCAAAATATTTTAAATCCAACATGGACAAAGGCCAATGTGCCATCTCTTTCCATTAATTGACCTCACTTTAATATGGAAAAGCCCCTAACCTTGGTTCTATCATTCCGTAATTGATCTTATTGATCTCACTTCCATTATTTAGAATGATACAGATGGCAACAGTGTAAAATGTATTACTTATTTTCTGCCCAATAATAAGTGTCAACCAGATAACGCATACAACAATTGCTGGTATGAAAGTTGAAACGTACAACATTTTCCACAAATTATCCAACCAACATGTTTGTGCCCTTACTCACAAGCATAAATTACGCGTTCTCTTTCTTTCCATTTTTTAGTTGGTTTAGTGATTTTTTACCAATCCTTGTAAGCTTTCCATTTTAGCTTAGTTTTGGTTAGATTGAGGGAATTGAATTGATAAATTACGCGTTCTCTTTCCTTCCATTTTTTAGTTGGTTTAGTGATTTTTTACCAATCCTTGTAAGCTTTCCATTTTAGCTTAGTTTTGGTTAGATTGAGGGAAATGAATTGATTTAGTTGGTAGTTTAATTATTATATATTATTATTATTATTATTATTATATTTTTTTATTTGAAAATATAAATTTTTAATGATAAGATATTTTTTATTATTTAAAATGTGTTGTTTTTTTAATAATATAAATAGATTTATAATTTTTAAAATTTTTAATATATATGGATTATATAGATGTAACATTTAAATTTTGTGTTTTAGATTTATTTTTATTAAATGTTGAACGAATTGATTTAAAAATATATTTTAAAAACTAAAATAAAATGTTAACTCAATTTTATTTTGGATTTGTATTGGATTAGAGTGGAAAGAATTTAGATGATTTTTTAAAAACAATATCAATCCATAGTTATTAACTCATAGGTTTAGTAATATGGGAAAATAACTAAATTTACTTAGATTTGAGATGAAAAAAAAGAATTTAAAGATATCAATCCATAGTTATTAACTCATAGGTTTAGTAATATGGGAAAAGAACTAAATTTACTTAGACTCGAGATGAAAAAAAAGCACTTAAAGATACACATTTTATACCAATAGGCCTTTTACATATTCAATATTATACATAAACACTTAGGGGCCAAAAGAAGTAACTAATAAGTACAAACCACAAAAGCAAAAAACAAAAGCCATGTGGGCAAAAGTAGTGACATCGCCACCAAGTGACTCTGGTTTTAGATATGATTCTTCTTTGGTTGCTTTCTAGAATTTTCTATTTTGCCATCTTTTTATCCTTTGTAGTTATTAGTTCAATCTTTATCGTTTAAGCGTCTAACTTGGAGGACTCCTCTCTCATATTATCCTTTAAGCGTCTACCCTGGAGGACTCTCTCGTATTGAATTTTTTTTAAAGTGGACTTGCATTGGTTTCTTTGCTCCCATTATGCCAAAAAAATATTTCGATCTATCATATGGCTTGTTTGATTATGCAACATATACTATTGTCATGTAAAATGGATTGGCATTGGGTTCTTAGCTCCCATTATGCCAAAATAATATTTCATTATATGAGGAAATATTATATCTTAATGTCCCTGTATCTAAGTGATTGATCATTAGGATAACTAATAAGTACAAACCACAGAAGCAAAAAACAAGAGCCATGTGGGTAAAAGCAGTGACCGCCACCAAGTGACTCTTGTTTTAGATATGATTCTTCTTTGGTTTATGAGCTTTTCATCATGCAGACTTTAGACTGGAATCTCTTGCTGTCAAAAAATGGTAAAGTTAAGACTACTTTCTATAATTTTCTATTTTTCCATATTTTTATCCTTCGTAGTTATTAGTTCAGTCTTTATCGTTTAAGTGTCTACCCTAGAGGACTCCTCTCTCGTATTATCCTTTAAGCGTCTACCTTGGAGGACTCCTCTCTTGTATTGAATTTTTATAGTATTCTATTGTTAAAAGTTAGTTTTCTTTTTCACCAGCATTGGTTTCTTTGCTCCCATTATGCCAAAAAATATTTCAATCTGTTATATGGCTTGTTTGATTCTGCAACATATATTATTTTCATGTAAAATCGATTTGCATTAGGTTCTTAGCTCCCATTATGCCAAACAAATATTTCATTCTGTGAGGAAATATTATATCTTAATGTCCTTGTATCTTAATGATTGATCATTTATGGTATCATGTCAAATTCTATGACAAACATATATGTGATAAAAAAGAAAAAATACCAATTTTGAGATTACACAACTTTTTAAAATATATTCATTGTAATGTAAAATGAGGATTTATTCTCTATGGATAATAGGACCACAATGGTGCAACAATCTAATGCTTGTGTCATCATGGCTAATATTTTTTTTGGTATTGATTAACACTAGATAAAGAGAAAGTAATAGATAACATAAGATGATTTTAATGTGTAGCAAGTGACCACAAAGTACGTCAATGGTACTCTAAATCATAGCTAGTGTGAATAACTTTAACACTAGAGTGAAACCAACTTGTATCACTAGTCTATTTGAAGCATAAAAACATTCATTGAATAGTCAATAGAATTGCAACAACAAGATCAAAATCATGCCAAGCATATATGTTGTTCTCTAGGGGCATTGAGACACTTTGAGAGATGACATCTGATTTGAGTATGCATTTTCTATTGATGCGATTAAAATACAAATTGCAAAAAATTTAAATTAACTTTGTTGGCAAGAATATAGCATAATTTTTAGTCAAAATTTTCCCTAATAAGGGAAATAAATTATAAGAAATAAAATCTTTGTTTTTTTTCGTAGAAAGTACATCCTTTTACTTTTAATATAAACAATGATGTGTAGATTGTGCTCTATTTAGAGAAAAAGGGGATTGTATTCCAGCTATCACAAGTTAAAGAATATTAAACTTAATAAGTCATAATACTTCAAAAACTTGTTGAAGGGCACAATTAGTATCAAATAGCCACTTGGGCATATAATCATGCTAATAAAATGCAATTTGCAATGACCACAATAGGTAATGACCAAATATTTCCAATTAGGTAGTGGTTGGTATGAGGCCCATATAAGGTAGGGATCATCATTGTTCTTAGGGTGTGCCCTCAGTTGTCATTGGTAGGATCTTTTAGCACTCCACCAGTTCTCCCAAGGTTGAAAGGAGATTGACAAAGGTAACCACATACCACTTTGACCTAATAGCTAGCGCTACTAGTCCAAGTGGGCTCTCTCTATGATATCACAGTCAAGGATTGAGTGTGATATGAAGGATATTAGGCTAGATATCATAGGCTCAGGTATTTTTTGAGTGTTTTAGGGTTTGATGTTGGATCAGGGATGAAACCAAGTAACTAGGACAAAAAATATCAAAAGTGTTTACAGCTGCAAAGATATAAAGGAGCAAGGTAGTAGTGGATATATGATGGTTTTAGAGTTTTGTAGATATGGTAGAGGGTCTGAAAAAGTAAAGGGATTTAATGAGCATATTTAATCATGAATTCATTAAACTGGAAGCATGAAACATAAAATAACATTCCCATATAAATAGTGCTAAATGAATAGAATTATGCCTATGAACTGTAAGGAAAACCACTGAAGATACAAGATATGGAAAAAGGAATTATATATCATTCATTAAAGATTGTAACAGAGAAAATACATGATCATAAAATCACTGCACATGAATTTAGATAATAGATGTAGTTGCATCCTTTGATTTCTGAATATGAAAGTGAAAGTAAAAGCTACAAGAGTTACAATCCTCTGATGTCCAACCAGTCAAATGACTCTGAAAATGATAGATATAGACCAAAACAACCTCTCCCCTCTCTCAGGGGTCGAATCCCTCATTTGTGGAGCTAATTGCATGATATTCTCAACAAAAATCTAATGTCTAGGGAGGTCAACCAATTCACCTCATCATAGGAAACTAGATACATTTGACCAAAAATCACATCAACAAGCATGTATCTACCCTATTTTACTATTCACCTACTCAATTTCACTTCATGACATCATAAGGTCATCATCATTCGTCAATTACATAGGTAAAAAGTCAAAATTGGTCAAATTGCCTGTGAAAAATACATACTGGAGAAAACACAATGAATTCTAGAGAAAACGCAACGTGCCTGGAGAAAACATAACGTGCTTAGGAAAAGGGCAATTTGAAGGTCTTCCAAGTGTCCAAATTCTGATCTGAAAGTTGCTATGGATATCCCTATATGTATGCGACATGATAGGATGTTCAAGCACTCAAAAAGGTGGCTCCTAGCCCTCCAAAAAATCATTCTCCAAAGAGTACTCAAAAAACACAGCGTGGCCTTCAAAAAAAGGGCAGAAAGGCCATTTTTTGCTAGTTTTTGGGCAGTTTGATCCTCCAAAAGTTGTTGACATGGCTCCACCATTGACTAGGATTGAAGTATGTGTCAATAGGAATCCACCAATGCTGAGAATGCATCCATTGGACCTCCCCAAAAAAATGGCCACGCTACGTCTTTGCCAGTAGGACTGGTTTTCAAAATTGTCAATTTTGACCAAAAACTCACAAAAACCAAAATTTGCTCCAAAACTCTCCAAATTTGGTATAGAGATGTCTGACAAGGTATGTTATGATACTAAGGAAGCATCAACAAGTAGGTCCAAGTTACCCTTCTCCTTTTGACTAATTAGGGTTTCCTTCAGTTTTGCTTGCAATTGTTTGAATTTGACTTTGCAAATCTAATTTCTTGTGAAGTAGTGGGCAACCATGTGTTTTTGCAACTTGTTGTCTTTGTTAGCCTTGTTAAGGAGATTCTGTAGAAACTATACAACAAGCATGTATATCTTGGATTCACCCAATCTAACAATGTACTAAAGTTAAATACTGAATCGTTTTTACAAATCTTTTGCAGAATTAAAAACACAATCGCTAATCACATGAACATGAAGAATCAATCAAGCCACAACACAGATAATTTCTCGGGGAAAGCTTATTGCTCAAAACCCCACTATCTTCTATTGTACATTGAGAATGGATCATGAAACAATTACATACAAAAATCTTCTCACAAGAGCCCTCCAGTACTGAGCTAAGTGTCTCACACTGTCATATACAAAACTGACCAACACAACCAATTATCAACCTCCATACAGCCTGCTTTACTTGCGCAATCCCTAATGGTAAAGATCCCTAAAATATAGGAATTAATTCCTGCCTTGACTGCACAAGTATCATGGGCACTCCAATGGGTGTTTGTCTGCATGTGTGCAAGCCAATAATCCTACAACTAATATTCAACTTCCCTTTCACCTAGAACTCAACTGGGTCTCCACTGGATCTGACATGCATGCAGCTAATAATAGTAAATACTTAGTTACATGTGAGATCTTGTGAATTAATTAATATTTAATTCACTAGATCTCTTGCTAGTGTATCTTCAGTTACAACTAGAACAACGGAGTTTAACTCACTTAACTGAGTTAAACTGGTTTACAACTTGCACCAACTCATGCACCATTGCACTTCGAACTCTGTTACAACTAGAATTACTTTGCATGCCTCAGCAACAACCTCTAACTCAAAATCCACTAGCTAACTAAATTTATCAATTTCAGTTAACTCATTCAAGTCCACATTGAGAATAGATTACAGTTTAATGTCCATCTTAATTAAGGGATAATAAAAGTAAACATGCACCCAAAAATAGCACAGTGGGCCCCACCGTAGTCTGGGTGCTTAATGCAAGCAGGTGTTGAATGCACTAGGCGTGGGTGCTAAATATTCTTGTTGAATCTCAACACTCCCTCTCAACAAGAAAGGGATTATCCTTCACCCCGATCATGTCTCTATGGTATTCGAATTTGCTCCTGGTGAGCGCCTTCGTCAGAATATCTGCATCTTGATCTTTCGTGGGAATGTACTAAAGTAACATGATCGTTCTCTGCACACAATCTCTGAGATGTTGGTACCGGATATTTATATGCTTGGACCTATCATGAAACACAGGATTAATCGAGAGTTTAATGCAACTCTGATTATCACAATGAATCACACTCGAATCTGGCATCTAAGAACCAAACAAACCTACCAAGATATTTCTCATCCAGATACCCTTATAAGTAGCTTGACTTGTTGCCATGTATTATGCTTCCACTGAACTGAGTGCCACCAATCGTTATTTCCTACTGTACCAGGAAACTGTTGTCGATCCAATGCTAAATATCCCCCCTGATGTGCTCTTTCTGTCTGATGGACTGCCAACCCAATCTGCATCCATGAATCCATGTAGCTTCAGTCCATCTGTCTATCTGTACCATAGACCATACTCTGATGTGCCCCTCGGTTATCTCAGGACATGCTTCCCCGCCTTCCAAAAGAGCTTGGTAAGCTTAACCATAGCTTGACTCAGCTGGTTAACTACGTGTAAAATGTCCAGTCTCGTGTTCACCAAATACATTAGTGAACCCACTAACTTTCGATAAACAGTAGCATCCACTACCTCTCCAGAAGTAGCATCCTCTTTCCTCCAATTTCTTGGAAGAGGAGTATCCATGGGTTTGCAGCTCTCCATGTTAAACTTACCTAGTATCTCCTTTGCATACTTGCCTTGAGATACAAAAATTTCACCATCCCACTGCCATATTTCCAATCCAAGGAAATAAGGAAGGAGTTCCATGTCCTTCATTTCGAACTCCCTTGCAAGATCCTCCTTGCATGAGTGTATCAGCTTCTCATCACCAGTCAAAATTAAATCATCAACATTAAGAACTATGATCAATAGCTTACCCTCAACCACAATCTAGTACAGGTTTGCATCTTCTTCACTTTTGGTGAGAGCCCAATCCGGTGAAATAGCTGTCTATTCGAGTGTACTAAGCATGAGGTGCTTGCTTCAGCTCATACAATGCTCTTTTGAGCCTGCACACATTCTACTCACTGTTGAAGATTTCAAAACCTTCAGGTTTCTCTATGCACACCTCTACCTCAATGATCCCATTGAGAAACGCAATTTTCACATCCATTTGATGAATGTACCAGCCTAACTGCACTAAGAGTGCAAGGATGGATCTTATGGAAGAGTACCTTGTGACAGGCGCAAAAGTCTCATCATAATCTATCCCCTCGATCTGTGAGAATCCCCAGACCAAAAATCTGACCTTGTATTTCTCCACACTCCCATCAGCAGCTTGATTTACCTTGTAGATCCATCTTGATCCAACCATTGATTTGTTGACCGATCTTGGGACTATCTCCCATGCACTGTTCTTGAAAATGGAGTCATATTCCACCATTGCATCAACCCAAGTAGGCTGCTACACTACTTCCTGAAAGGAAGATGGTTCAGTCACAATACATTTGCTCATAAGAGCCATGTATCCAGTAAATCAACGAGGAGACTGTCTCTATTTGCGTTGTGAAGTAGGAGCTCCTACATTATGTGCAACATCAAGTCTTAGCCTATCAGCTTCTGTGGTGCGCCTTCTGCCATTTCTGTGGATGGCTTTGCATGAGTGTTTTCCTCCACTCCATGAACCTCCTCATGTGGTTGATCCACATCTTGAGACTCATCCTTGGGAACCGGTAGTTTCTCCTCTGCATGCAAGTCCAGTTCCCTCTCAAGGGACGACCACATGGATTTCTCCTCATCAAATTTGATATAGTGAATGTAACTGGATGAACTTAGCTCTCCCTAGAGATTTTGTGAGTATGTCAGATACTTGATCTCCTGTGTGGACATACCGCAGCAGGACAGCCCCACGCTGAACATAGTCTCTGATGAAATGACATATGATACCTATATGCTTCAACCTATCATGAAATACTAGATTCTGAGAGATTTTTATGCAACTCTGATTTCCACAGTAAACATTGGTCGCTCCCATCTTTCTCCTGAACAAACTCACTAACATCTTCCTAAGCCATATAGCTTCGCACATGGTTGTGCTTGCTGCTGTTGTGCATGTCAACCCCTTCATTCAAATTTTTTGGCCTACCGCCCCTTATAAACCTTTAAAACCTGCTACCGTGGCTAAAAATCTCCATATGCTGCCTACCGTTGACCTCTTCGCCTAAAAACACCGTGCATAAAGGTCTAAACCCGCCATTTAAATTTGTATCGGGCTTAGCCCCTGAGGTCTCAGCCCCCTTTGATTTGATTCCCATATGACTCGGGCGCAAAACCATATGCCTGAGGGAAAGGGGCTTAATGTTCAAAATTCCGGGTGCATCTGAAGCCGTCCGATCAAATCCAATCGACGGAGCAGAGTTGGTTTTCCGTGGTGGTCCCCGCACCCGCGCGCATTGCCAAAACCGACAGTTAATTCTGCACCACCATTGCTGGGCGGGCGGTATTCTCCATAGAGCCAGCGATTCCACACATCGCTGGACAAGTGTCCAAATGTACGGTGACTGAAACCGCTCATTTCGCGTGTTAAAAGTCAGATCAAAGACGTGCAGCGGAATTAATGACCATCGTCAGATCTTAGAGCCTCCATCCAACAGCCGTGGTGCTCCGGAGATGTGCGCTAATTAACCAAGCTCCCGCCCTCCCCGCGCGTTAACCTCCGGACGAAAGTTGGGTAGCGGAATACTTTGCAACCGCCCAATTCTGCGTCCTCCATCCAACGATGACTATCTTCCGAAGCTGCTCACGCTTTAACCTACGTCCATCGCGTCCCTGGCCCACCTTGGATTGCCCTTCGGCCCGTATTAGTCGTTGATTTCATTCCTGATTGCGTGGCCCGGAATCATTCACATGTCTTGTTGACCGCCCGAGCCTCTCACCACGTCATCTGTTCCGATTGACCTTTCGTACACCTACGTGTCATCTATTTCCCCTTCCGCCATTTATATAAATATATTTCATTCACACGCCATATTTTAGCGTCTTGTGTTATAAACCTCCGTCAACCCATTCTTCATAGTTCCTCTGCGTTTTCACCACCATCCTGTGTACCGCCACCATTGTTGTCACGACGCTTCGTCACACGGCCACCCCCATTGCATACCCATCACAGAGTCTGGTTTCTTTTAATGAGTTTGTGGATTGTTGTAGGTGTTTGGTGCTGAAGAACCATCGTAATCCGGGGTTTACATCACAGAGGACGAGTGCATTTCAAAGTTCTATTCAGCAGGTGCTGGATGATGAAGCAGAGATCCGAGAAAATATCGTTGACAAGACTTTTATTTAATGAAGCAAGGCTGAAATTTATCAAGCCCCTCAGAGCAATTCAAAAGATAGACCCTGGTAGCTGAAGAAATTAATTTCATAACAAAGAATATCAATTAGAGAGCAAGGAATTCAATGGTTGGAACCAGATATTTCGAAAGTCGATTTAACATCCAGAAGGCTCGAGTACAAGTGTAAAGAAATCAGATCCTCCAGGGTGCTCTTCAATAGATTTTTCTCTCAGAAAAGTACAGAATGTTTCATATTTTATTCCTCATGTTTTTTCTCCAGAAAAATCTACTCCTACTGCATTTATTTTATGGAGCAACCACAGAGTACGTTCAGCACTACAGCGCCGTCAAGCAGTATGGGCAGGCATCTTTCCGCCATTTTGTTCAAATTAAGCAATTTAATGTTTTCACCTACCCTCATTCTCTAGAGCTTTCTGTTTCTCTTATAAAAATGAGGAAGAAAGACATTGAAAGGGTTCCAGATTTCTATCAGCAAACTATGCAGTGAAAAGCTTTTGTATACACCTTGTAAAACCTCTGTATGAAGGTTCAGAGCCCATAGGGTCTCAGTGAGGAGAAGTTATATCTGTAATGAGGATTCTGATCTTTGGTATCCCACAGTATGTAATCTTTTCTTATGTGTTAATATAATATCTCATTTCATGCTATTTATCTTCTTGTGTCATGTTCTAGAATGCGAGTGGCTCGCTGGTCTTAAGTAAGGATTCATCCTAGTTGGTGCCCATACTTGGATTAGTCAAGCACTTTAAATAGGCCTAGTCATGATATATTGTTCCATGTTCATTTCATCCATATTTTATGCTATATTAGTTACTTGAGGAGGGTGCTTTTAAAACGCCATTGTCATGTATGGATTCTTAGTTGGATAAGCCCATATGTGGTTTTGTTGTGTATCTGGGTATCAGCCTCATGCTAACTAATATCTTCTTCATGTTTCTTCACTGCATCCACTTTCTGATATTTGATTTCTGTGGCATATTATTTGAACTGGCCCTCTTTGCAGTAAGTTGTCTCTTAACTGTCTGATGCTTTCGTATTGGAGCTTTGCATGATGTTCCTACATTATTCTTATCTTTGTATCAGCTTCTGAGAGAGATTGGTCCCATTTAAACTAATTTCCTTGTTTTACAAGAGATAGTAAGAGAGCTTTTGGATTGACACCCAAGCTATATTTCATGTTCTCTTGCTATGATAAGATGTCCTAGGCACTGGTCTATGGCAACTCTAGGCCATCTCTAGGGGTGACAAAATTGTCTACAACATCTTTTTGGCGCCGTTGCCAGGGACGAATTTGAGAATATCAGTTTCCCTGGGCCTCGACAAATCATATTCACTCTCTAATCAGGTGAGCACAGAGACTTGAAGAGTTGCATATCTCTCACCTTGGCGACTCCACTGTTATTTATTTGATACATCAATCGAAAGTCCTGGCTCCTCGAAAGCCACATTTGAGGTCAGATACTGCTAAGATGAAGATGAATTCTGTGCCTGACCCAGAAAAGCTTGTACATAGGAGAAGTTGGAGAGAAAGACAGTCAGTTCGTGCTAAAAACCCTGAATATTCTGTAGAAGACTTCCCATCCTCCTCTTCTAAAGAAGTTCCCGTAGAAAACCCTGATTTCATTGAAGAAAATCCTAAATATTACTCGGATAGCCCACCAAGGGGAAGTGCTAGAGCTAAAGTGAACTTTCATCCTACCCCTGAGGCTGAGGAAGTTAAAGAAGTTACAGAAGTAGCCCTTGTTAATCGTGAATTTTTTACAGCTACACCTCAGGCTTCTGTGCAGTATACTCCCATCGCTATTCATACCCCACTTCCTCCTCCTCCCCTTCCCCCATTTGTACATCAAACTGTTATAGCCCCACCTCCTCCAATGGCTAATGTTCCTGCTTTCCTGTTGAATAAATATGCTCCACTGGCCTTACCTCAAGTGCTAAATGATATGCCACAGGATTATTTGAATATTCTGCCTAGATTTAACGGAGAAAATGAGATTGATGCTCAGAAACATCTCGAGACTTTCTGCTCTTTTGCAGAAAACTTAAATGTAGAACATTTGGATGTGGTCTTAAGATTGTTTGTTCAATCTCTGGATGGTGAGGCCAGAAAATGGTTCAAGACATTGGGAAACCGTTCAGTAACCACCTGGGATGACATGGAGAATACTTTTCTTAGGAAATGGGGAGAAAAGAAAGATCATGGACAGTGTCTCACTGAGTTCAATACACTCAAGAAGAGACATAATGAAGGGGTGTCAGAGTTTATTAAGAGATTTAATAAGTTATATCTAAATCTCCCTGCAGATATGAAGCCTCATCAAAATGCTTCAAAAGTTGTTTTTATTGCAGCCTTTGATTCAAATTTCGGTTTCTCTCTCAGAGAGAGAAAGCCTGCCACCCTAGATGATGCTCAGTCAGACGCTCTTGAATTGGAAGCGAACTTTGCTTCCACTGGAAAATTAAAAGGGAAGGCTGAACAGGATGTTAGAAGGAGGGGAAAAGAAGAATTATCCACTTCCAATCAAGATAAGGATGTAGATAAGATGGATGAAATAAGTAAGATGGTTAAGAAGATGGTCAAGCTTGAGTTGGAGGCTAAAAATAAAGCTCCCAAGAATTTCTATAATGCTCCAAACAGAGGATACAATCCCCAGTATAAGAGACCACCATTGCAAATATTGCCAAGGGAAGCAAAGGAGCAGCAAGATCAAGTACCACATCCCTTGTACCTGGAAGGTCCAGCAGATGACTCCACTGAAGATGCTACTTATGAACTAGAAGATTCAAACCTCGCTTTCTCAAACAATGATGAAATGGAATGCCCATTGCAACAAGAAGAAGAAGAAGCAGAGATTGATCATTACTGTAAACAATTTGCTGATTTCATGCAAGCACAATTCAATGTAAAATATGATCTCAGATCTTCAAGGAAGAGGACCCGAACTCAAGATCAAGAAGAGGAGCCACCTCAGAAGGAGGTACCTACTCAAAAGGAATCAGCAAAAAAGAGAAACACAGAAAAAGGTAAGAGTCCTCTAAATACTCCCTTGCAGCCTAATGATCAAATTCCTTCTTCTTCAAAAGTAGTCAGTCCTCCTAATGATGAATTTGTGTCAAAAGAAATTAAATTTTCTACTGAAAATAAAGAGTCAAAAGATGTTGTAATAGAAAATCCCCCTCCTGCTTTTAGTTTGCAAAAAGAACTTGAGAAAATTAAAATTCCAGTCCCCTTGACCGAGCTACTAAAACAGCCTGCATATCAGTCTCAAGTTACTTCTTTTATGCTCCCTCCTGAAACATCAATTGTGCCTGATAGTTTAAACCTTCAAGAAGAAAGACCCATGGTAGTCTTTGGCCCACATGTTGAGGAAGTAGATCATTCTACTCCTCCTTTTTATGTGTCTCTAGTTATTCATGACCTGCTGTTACACAATTGTATGTTAGATTCTGGGGCTTCCCATAATCTTATGCCTCTATCTGTCATGGAACAACTAGGACTGCAAATCACACGCCCATATAAAGACATTTATTCATTTGATTCCAAAAGAGTCAAATGCTTGGGGATGATTAAAGATTTAGTGGTCAATTTGGCCCAAATTCCAGCAAAGAGTGTGGTCATGGACATTGTGGTGGTTGATATCCTAGCCCGCTTTGGCATGTTGTTGTCAAGGTCCTGGGTTACAAAAATTGGTGGGTCAATTAAGCTGGATTTAACATATGCTACCATCCCAGTTTTTGGTGGATAGGAGAGGAGGTTATACAGAGAGACTAAATTTGTCAAGGTAGTTACTAAGGCTGATAACTCTGAAAATTCACCAGTCTATAGTAAAGAAGGAGATTTTTCATGCTTTATGCTAGAAGAAGATCAAAATTATGTGCATGAATCATCCTTCAAAATTAAGGATGAGCAGCCTTCAGAAAATTATGAAGCTGGAATCTGGACTTTACATTTTGATGGGGCAAATTCAAGAGAAGGCAATGGAGCTGGGGTGTTATTAATCTCTCCTACAGGAAAATGGGTCCCACTGTCCTTTAAATTGGAATATGAGGCTACCAATAATGTAGCTGAATATGAAGCACTTTTGTTGGGATTACAGACAGCCAAGAATATGGGCATACAAAGTTTAAAAGTCATGGGAGACTCTGAGCTGGTGGTAAGGCAGGTCAGAAATCAATGTCAAACTAAGCACCCACGGCTGAGAGCATATAGAAATGAAGTATGGGACATGGTGGAAAATTTCTTCTCGGCTTTTAATATGCAATTCATGCCCCGGGAGCAGAACAGAATGGCAGACTCTCTTGCTGTGGCTGCAAGTACATTTCGTCCTCCAGAGAATCCTCTTTTGAGGTATGAAATTGAAGTACGATGCAGACCATCAATCCCAGATAATATTAAACACTGGCAGGTTTTTGAAGATGATGAACAGATGAAGAGATTCCTGGAGACAGTGGATGAGTTTTCAAATATGGAGATTGATGATAATGAAGAAGAGGAAGCTGAAAATGTTGTGGAAAACAAATGGGAAGAAAAAATAGCAGGCAATAAAGTGCTGCAGCTGAAAGGAAATATCATACCTAGAGGGCTGGTACCTCTAGAAAGGTTGTTTGACAAAAACAATGTTCCATTGCAGCATAATAAAATAGTAGAAGAAAATCAAGTAGAAGACTTGAATTTGGGCACTGATGCTGAGCCCAAAATTGTAAGATTATCCAAGAAGGTTTCAGAGGAATACAAAAGAAAATATTTGAAATTATTTCAGTCATACAAGGATGTATTTGCATGGTCTTATCAGGACCTAAAAACTTTTGATATTAATATAATGCAGCATAAAATTCCTTTGAGGGAAGATGCAAAGCCTTATAAGCAGAAGCTCAGGCAGATAAATCCTCTACTTCTTCCCTCTATTGAAAAAGAAATCAAGAAGCTGCTGAAGGCCAAAATAATTGTGCCATTGAGGTACTCAGAATGGGTAGCAAACCTTGTTCCTGTTCGAAAGAAAAATGGAGAAATAAGGCTGTGTGTAGATTTCAGAAACTTAAATAGAGCCTCTTTAAAAGATAATTATCCATTGCCTAAGATGGATCACATTCTGCAGAAAGTGGTCGGAGCCTCCAGAATGTCAATGATGGATGGGTTTTCTGGTTATAATCAGGTAGTTGTGTTCCCAGAGGATCAGAAGAAAACTGCATTTACAACACCATGGGGAACGTTTATGTATGCCAGGATGCCATTTGGATTAATCAATGCAGGCGCTACTTTTCAGAGGGCAATGGACATAGCCTTTGTTGGAGAGCAGGACAAGTTTCTGGTGGTATATCTGGATGATATCACAGTATTTCCAAAGGATGATACTGAACACATTCAGCACTTGTAGAGAACCTTTGAAAAATGCAGAAGGCATGGTCTCTCCCTCAACCCTCAAAAATCTTATTTGCGTTAGATGAGGGAAAACTCTTAGGGCACATTGTAACTAAAGATGGTGTGAAAATAGACCCTAAGAGAGTTGAAGTTATAAACAATATTCCTTTACCCAGGAATAAGAAGGAAGTGCAGGTGTTTCTAGGCCGAATCAATTTCCTGAGAAGGTTTATTCCTAACTATGCTGATATAGTTAGGCATATAACTGATATGTTGAAAAAGAACAATGAGGTGAAATGGTCCCAAGAATCTAGAGATGCATTCACCAGAATAAAACAAGCATTTCCTAAAGCTCATGTACTAGCTGGACCAAATTACAACAAGCCATTTATGATCTTTTCATTTGCTTCACCTCATACTGTAGCTGGAGTCTTGTTGCAGAAAAATGAAGATGGATATGAGCAGCCTATAGCCTTTTTCAGTCAGGTATTGCATGATGCAGAATTGAAATACAACATATTGGAGAAACAGGCATATGCCCTAGTGAAATCCCTCAAGGCTTTTACAATGTATGTTTTGCAGTCTCACATCACTGCCTATGTCCCTACAGCAGCTGTCAAAGACATTCTTGTTCAGGGGGATAGTGAAGGTAAAAGAGGAAGATGGATTGCAAAAATTCAGGAGTACGATTTGGACATAAGGCCCACTAAGTTGGTTAAAGGACAAGGGCTAGCCAAAATTCTATCTGAATCAAATCATCAGGCCCTAGGTATAAATTTATCCATGATAGCAAATGAAGAATTTGAGAAAGGAGAAGAACAGCAAGGACTAGAGATGGCCACTCAAAAGATACACATAAAATACCTCACTAGCCCTTGGTACAAAGAAATAGTTGAATATCTTTTAACACTCAGCTGTCCACCCAGCTGTGATAAATCAAAATACAGGGCTTTAAGAATGAAATCACAGAAGTATATAGTTGCCAATGGTCAGTTATATTGGAGAGATCCTTCAGGTAGATTACTATTATGCCTTACAGAAAATGAAGTAGAAAATATAATGATAGAATTTCATGAAGGAATCTGTGGAGGACATTACAGTTGGAGGGCTACAGCTCATAAAATCCTGAAGGTTGGTTTCTATTGGCCAAAATTATTTACAGATGTTTTTAATTGGGTTAGAGCATGTGATAAGTGTCAAAAGTTTGCTGAGAGACAAAAGCTGCCCGCTCTGCCACTAATTCCAGTTCATATAGATGAACCATTTCAGCAATGGGGATTAGATTTTATTGGAGAAATACATCCCCCTTCAAGTGGCCAACATAAATGGATATTGACTGCAACATATTACTTTACAAAGTGGGTGGAAGCCATACCTGCGAGAAATGCTACAGATGCTGTAATCATCAAATTCATGGAAGAGAACATCATATCCAGGTTTGGCTGTCCAGCTAGAATTGTAACTGATAATGCACAGGCCTTCAAGTCCAATAAATTTGTAAATTTTTGCCAGCAATATAATATTGCATTAAATCACTCCACAGCTTACTATCCACAGGGGAATGGCTTGGCAGAATCTTCCAACAAAACTCTAGTGAGGGCCTTGAAGAAGACAATTAATGAGAATCAAAAGAATTGGGATTCCCAATTGAAATTTTCTCTGTGGGCGAATAGAGTAACTAGCAAGAGAGAAACTGGGAAATCTCCTTATGAACTGGTATATGGGCGAGCAGCTGTGTTTCCTATGCAATTGGCTTTGCCAGTGGCATGTTTCATGCAGGAAAGTCAGGAATAACCAGATGACATGGTCAAAATAATTAACCAACTGATATAATTGCAGGAAACACAGAGCCAAGTGAATCAAAGGTTAGCAGAATATCAGGAGAAGATGAAGAACATATTTGATTAGCATGCAAAAGACAGGAAATTTCAAATTGGTGATCTGGTTCTCAGATGGGATATCCGGAGGGCTGAAAAGGGAAAACATGCTAAATTTGATCCACTTTGGTTTGGCCCATTTAAGATTATGGAGCTAAAACGTAATAATACGTTTATTTTAGAAAATTTGCAGGGTGACTTGTTAGATGCCCCTGTGAACGGCCAATTCCTAAAGCCCTACTTTCAATTTTGATTCGGGCAGAGTATGCCTATTGTATTATATTGTATATAGACTTTGTTCCAGTTTTTATTTTTATAAGGGACGTGTGCTAATGAGTTTTGAGGAAAAATCAAAAGGACTGAAGACTGAAATCTACATACAAGATGATCAAGGGCCTGCAAGTTCTCGACATGTCCGAGGATGAACATGCCGTCCCCAGATGGAGCCAATGTTGTGCATGTCAACCCCTTCATTCAAATTTTTTGGCCTACCGCCCCTTATAAACCTTTAAAACCTGCTACCGTGGCCAAAAATCTCCATATGCTGCCTATCGTTGACCTCTTCGCCTAAAAACACCGTGCATAAAGGTCTAAACCCGCCATTTAAATTTGTATCGGGCCTAGCCCCTGAGGTCTCAGCCCCCTTTGATTTGATTCCCATATGACTCGGGCACAAAACCATATGCCTGAGGGAAAGGGGCTTAACGTTCAAAATTCCGGGCGCGTCTGAATCCGTCCGATCAAATCCAATCGACGGAGCGGAGTTGGTTTTCCGTGGTGGTCCTCGCACCCGCGCGCATTGCCAAAACCAGCAGTTAATTCCACACCACCATTGTTGGGCGGGCGGTATTCTCCATAGAGCCAGCGATTCCACACATCACTGGACAAGTGTCCAAATGTACGGTGACTGAAACCGCTCATTTCGTGCGTTAAAAGTCAGATCAAAGACGTGCAGCGGAATTAATGACCACCGTCAGATCTTAGAGCCTCCATCCAACGGTCGTGGTGCTCCGGAGATGCGCGCTGATTAAACAAGCTCTCGCCCTCCCCGCACGTTAACCTCCGGACGAAAGTCGGGTAGCGGAATACTTTGCAACCGCCCAATCTGCGTCCTCCATCCAACGGTGACTATCTTCAGAAGCTGCTCACGCTTTAACCTACGTCCATCGCGTCCCTGGCCCACCTTGGATTGCCCTTCGGCCAGTATTAGCCGTCGATTTCATTCCTGATCGTGTGGCCCGGAATCATTCACATGTCTTGTTGACCGCCCGAGCCTCTCACCATGTCATCTGTTCCAATTGACCTTTCGTACACCTACGTGTCATCTATTTCTCCTTCCGCCATTTATATAAATATATTTCATTCACACGCCATATTTTAGCGTCTTGTGTTATAAGCCTCCGTCAACCCATTCTTCACAGTTCCTCTGCGTTTTCACCACCATCCTGTGTACCGCCACCATTGTTGTCACGACGCTTAGTCACACGGCCACCCCCATTGCATACCCATCACAGAGTCTGGTTTCTTTTAATGAGTTTGTGGATTGTTGCAGGTGTTTGGTGCTGAAGAACCATCGTAATCCGGGGTTTACATCACAGAGGATGAGTGCATTTCAAAGTTCTATTCAGCAGGTGCTGGATGATGAAGCAGAGATCCGAGAAAATATCGTTGACAAGACTTTTATTTAATGAAGCAAGGCTGAAATTTATCAAGCCCCACAGAGAAATTCAAAAGATAGACCCTGGTAGCTGAAGACATTAATTTCATAACAAAGAATATCAATTAGAGAGCAAGGAATTCAATGGTTGGAACCAGAGATTTCGAAAGTCGATTTAACATCCAAAAGGCTCGAGTACAAGTGCAAAGAAATCAGATCCTCCAGGGTGCTCTTCAATATATTTTTCTCTCAAAAAAGTACAAAATGTTTCATATTTTATTCCTCATGTTTTGTCTCCAGAAAAATCTACTCCTACTGCATTTATTTTATGGAGCAACCACAGAGTATGTTCAGCACTACAGCGCCATCAAGCAGTATGGGCAGGCATCTTTCCACCATTTTGTTCAAATTAAGCAATTTAATGTTTTCACCTACCTTCATTCTCTAGAGCTTTCTGTTTCTCTTATAAAAATGAAGGAGAAAGACATTGTAAAAGGTTTCAGATTTCTATCAGCAAACTGTGCAGTGAGAAGTTCTTGTATACATCTTGTAACACTTCTGTATGAAGGCTCAGAGCCCGTAGGGTCTCAGTGAGGAGGAGTTTAATTGTAATGAGGATTCTGGTCTTTGGTATCTCACAATATGTAATTTTCTCTTATGTGTTAATATAAAATCTCACTCCATGCTATTTATCTTCTTGTATCATGTTCTAGAATGCGAGTGGCTCACTGGTCTTAAGTAAGGATTCATCCTAGTTGGTGCCCATACTTGGATTAGTCAAGCGCTTTAAATAGGCCTAGTCATGATATATTGTTCCATGTTCATTTCATCCATATTTTCTGCTATAGTAGTTACTTGAGGAGGGTGCTTTTAAAACGCCATTGTCATGTATGGATTCTTAGTTGGATAAGCCCATATGTGGTTTTGTTTTGTATCTCGGTATCAACCTCATGCTAACTAATATCTTCTTCATGTTTCTTCACTGCATCCACTTTCTGATATTTGATTTTTGTGGCATATTATTTGAACTGGCCCTCTTTGCAGTAAGCTTTCTCTTAACTGTATGATGCTTTCGTATTGGAGCTTTGCATGATGTTCCTACATTATTCTTATCTTTGTATCAGCTTTTGAGAGAGATTGGTCCCATTTAAACTAATTTCCTTGTTTTACAAGAGATAGTAAGAGAGCTTTTGGATTGACACCCAAGCTATATTTCATGTTCTCTTGCTATGGTAAGATGTCCTAGGCACTGGTCTATGGCAACTCTAGGCCGTCTCTAGTGGTGACAAAATTGTCTACAACAGCTGCCATATATTCATCTTCTGTTGAGCTCAGTCCTACTAAATTTTGCTTCCTGCTACACTAAGAGACTATCCTTGATCCAACACTAAAGCAGTACCCAGAGGTACTTTTCCTATCCACTGAAATACCTTCCCAATCTGCATATGTGAATCCATTCAACCTGACATCATCTCCTTGAGTATATTTAAATCCATAATCGACTTTCCATGCACATATCTAAGAATGTGCCTTGTTGTTGCCCAATGTGCCCTTTTTGGTTCCACCATGAACTCACTAAGGTTATTAACAGCGAAACAAATGTCTGGCCTAGTGTTGACCAGATACATGAGTGGCCCAATGAGCTGTCTATACAAGGTGGGGTACACTTCCTTGTCTCTTGATGCATCTATTTTCTTCCAATTGGCGATCATAGGCGTTGCCATGGGTCGACAATCCTGCATTCTAAATCTCTTCAAAATCTCTGTAGCATATCTTCCTTGCTCAAGGAAGATCTCCCCATTCTTCTGCCAAACTTCCAACCCTAGAAAATAATGCATCAACCCCAAACCCTTCATGTTGAATTCTGCTTCAAGGTTCTTCTTGCAGTCATTTATGATCTGTGATGACCCTATTAAAAATAAGTCATCTACATATAATACTAGAATAAGTGGCTCATTCTCAAACATCAAATAATAGAGATTGGGATCAACATCACTCTTGATGAATCCCAACAACTGCAAGTAACTATTAATCCGACCATACCATGCTCTGGGTGCTTGCTTGAGCCCATACAGGGCTTTCTTTAACCTACATACATGAGTTCTCTTCTCATGAGTCTTGAAGCCTTCAAGTTGTTCTATATACACCTCTTCTTCTATCACCCCATTTAGGAATGTTGTCTTGACATCCATGATGATCTCATCCTGCTGTGTTGTTAGGGATATGATGGATCTGATAGAGGTATATCTACCGACTGGGGTGAATGCCTCCTCATAGTTTATCCCTTATTTTTGTTCATACCCCTTCGCCACAAACCTAGCTTTATACTTCTCTACACTGCCATTTGCAGTGTAATTGATCTTGTAGATCCATCTAGAACCCACAACTGATCTATCTTCTGGTCTAGGCACCACCTCCCAAACATCATTTGTCATGATAGAACTGTACTCTTCTACCATGCCATCCACCCACACCTAATGTTGTGCGGCTTCTTGAAAATTGGAGGGTTCTACTGTAATATCCCAAAATAGGAAAGTAACGTCATATAGCACGAACACAATAATGATAGTATTAATAATCAATGTATAAACATGAGGAACCAATATGAGGCCACTTTATTGAAAAATAAACACATATACAATGAGGCACAAATCATACAACAAGAACCAACAAGCCTCCAATAGATAAATCCCCTCAAGAATGAGGTGTTACTACTATACCAAAATGTCGGAGAGCTGCTACACCGCAATCATAGGAGCACAGCTACAGAATATGAACATAAAATGATACAAATGGTTGATATATGCCTCAAGAGATATAGAAGATAAATATCTAGGCTCTATAAAAACCTCCAAAAATAACCCAAGAGGGTTTTAAGAAAATACACCAAAATACAAGAGATGAACCAAAGCCCTAGGGCTAAAGGTTTTCTTCAACACAAAATGAATGACAGATAATGGCTGAGCGATATATAGAGTTATGTAGATCTTCTCCAATAGATCCTCTTTAGATGAAGGTTGTCCCTACCTTGAAGAAATCACACTCCCAAATCATACATTGTAACCACACTGCAAATCCTCCCTAAAATAACATAGATCCCGGACAAATCTTTGGAGTGGGGATAAATACACATTGACACAGTGCAGAAAATTAGAAATAATGCTCAAGGTTCTTCTTTGTTGGCCTCCCAATGGAAGGAAACCTTCCTCCACTGAAATCTAGCTCAGAAATCACCCAAATCAACCCTCCATTGTTGCACCCTACAACACAACACAACCCTCTGCAGAAACTGCACTATAGAAGAAAGATGGAGCTTAGCCTAATGCCAGAATGTGGAAATGTAGTGCAAATACTTCTCCTGAGTGGGCACTCGAAGTCCCTCGAGGATGAAGGTAGGATTCTCGTTGGGGAACACCCTTGTGCTAAACAACACTGCAATCTTAGCTAAATAGTTGAAGATTGCCACAAGTCTTAACAAACCATAAACAAAATAATAATCCAATCATACCCTCTATGGCTGCCATCCCATTCCTTATATTCTTGGTGAGCTTCCTCACCTTGGACCCCACTCGTTAAAGCCACTATCTCCATGCATGGAATCTCCCTCCAAAATTGCATTGTCCCTCAATGAATGCCACTCATTCAATACTAGCGCTGTTTGATTTGGTCAAAGTTGACCCAGTCTACATGCTCCAATCCCTTTTCACACACAAGGGTCCTCAATCCAGCTATTTAGATGACCTCCATTCACATTAGGAGTGTCTTTATTCCTACTAAGGAGATTTATGGGTCTCCATACCCTCTTATTCTTCTAAATAAGAAGCAAAGTCAAAAATTAATATTCCAATTAGCTGCATGCTAATTTAGGAATATTACAATCCTCCCCTCCCAAATGTTTCTATTCCCCAAGCAACTGCAAGGATAGAATTGAAGAGCCTCCTATCCTCCTCCTGTAGCATCCTCAAATGATAAGTTCCTCCAATGAATAAGGTGCTCTCTCATGAATATGTCCCCAAGTTGCTCCTCCCAAGTGTAAAAATAAGCCTTTGGTGATAAATGCAAATGGCTCTCATCATGAAAAAGTAGGATATCCATGGAGGCAACTATATGTGGTCTAGAGGCCTTCTTGAGGCATGGGATTAGAAAATCAATGGGAACCTTCATTCCCATGTGAAGCTCCAAGCCCCAAGCTATCATCCACACAAAGTGAGTCACCCTCCAAAATGGTAACTCATGAAAAATTTCCTCCACCTTTGGCTTCTACAATTTAGGTGGGCTACATATATGAACATGATAGACCAAATGGCCTACCCCACGTTGTCTCTCTCTACACTTATGAAAATTGTAGATTTGCTGTTGAATTTGGGCTGTAATAATGTTTCCCTCAAGAGACAAAAGGACAATTGGATCTTCAAAGACCCCTTCTCTAGTTTCATGAATCTTGTTTGCCCAAACCATCCCATACAAAGTGAATAGAACATCATCACCATATGGCATCCAAATCAGAAAGTTACTGAGTGTTATGTGTAATATTGGATGGTACCAATGGTTTCTCCAGTGGATACAATGCAGTTTTGCTAATTGTTGTTTCAGAACATCATGTGGCAAGTTGTCTCCCAACAATTTGCTAGTTGTGCATGTTTTCTCATCTACTAGGAAGTAGTAAATGACATTATATATCAGCTGAGCATAACAAGAATAACACAACACTTGCCCAAATCCATCCAAGAAATGGCCTCCTCCATCACTGATATTGGTCTTAGAAATACCATGAAACCAAAATAGAAACTTGCCCTCTTGTGGAGCAATGCACTGTACATATATGGCAAGAGAATGAAAATTTTTTGTGAGATGATCAATAAGTACATAAATGCAATTCTTACCATGCATTGTGAGTAGGCTGAAAATGAGGTCCATGGATGAGCCCTCCCATGAGAATCCCCTCATAGCGGTTTAAAAAGTGAAGGGATGCATACTCCCCTTGGAACACTCCATCAATAGATACATACTCCCAAGTGACAATGATGTTGGCCTTGGTGGTAAGGCTCCTATCACCACATGACTACATCCTTTGACATGCCACATGCCAAAGTCACATACCATGATGCTGCTACATATGGGTGACTCCTTCCTATGTGGAAGTACCTCCTGATCTTCCAATGCTGAAGAGTAGCCCCTTTGCACCCTGATTGTACCATCCTCTACTTCTGAGATATCATGCAAAGTATGGGATAAAATCATCCCATACTCTCACAGGAGTATCCAAAGCAACAACAACTCTTGTTGCCTTCACATCTCCTCATCATACAAGCCATGTAGTAACACCATGATGATTGACTTGTAGAATGACCCATACAACCAAATACTCTGCTGCCATTACATATGGGTGCCATGCAAAGACCTAAACCATAACATACCTCTAGAAATAGGATATGTCATATGATGGCCAAACTCTTTCAGGAGTAGCCAATGCAGCCTTGCCTCCTGTTGCCCGGTGTCATAGATCTGCAAGTGGCTCACCAGCCTCTTGCTTATCAACATCACCCATCCAACCAATGGTGAGTGTCTACTATCATGCTCCAAATGGGTATTCCTCCAATGGAGAATACCATCCTCCCAAACCAAATCACTATCTCTACACTTCATGGGATGTTGAAGTGCAGCTTCATGGAGATATGCATATGAAGACCACTCATCAATGACCGTGTTGAACCCATAAGGATCCAAGTATGCTGAAGGAAAATTCTTCTCATTGAGCTATGAAGTTCTCATCAAGAAAGATCCATCATAGTAATGGGAGATAAGATGTCTCTCATGAACCATCTGCCTACCCCCTGCTACACATGTAGAATGGTCATTAGAATGCTCCAATAATGGTTGGGCCCCCAACTCATCACTACTACTCAATGACAATGTTGCTAATCTCCATGATGGTGCATTTGTTGTCTCATGATCATGCAAAATGTTGAACATATAGTTCTGCATTGGATTGATTAGGACAATACCCATCCTATCCTCAAAAAATCTACACTCCAACCCCAAGAGTTGTGTGCATCTCAACAATGACATACCAGGATGAATGTATATCTCCTCCTTGATCCTGTCAAGGGTCCTCTGCGCAGTGATAGTTTGCTGCTCCAAATCAGCAGTGTGTTTTGACCCTAGGTCATGCAATGGCATGTCCCCACAACCTTCCATATGGTGTGCTGAAATAACAGAAAGTGGAAACATTTGCATACCTTGGTTTAGCTTGGGAACATCTTGTATAGCTACAAGGGTTCCTCCCACCGGTGCGATGACTTCCCCAACTACTGGTGATGATGATGGTTGCTCCTCTCTTGTTGCACCAGCACTGATATAAGTCTTCTCCTCCTCATGCATATCCTAAATAATGCATGGGACTCTAAATGTCAAGAGATCAAGACCACTTTGCAAAGGTGAAATTGTTCCTTCTCCTGATGTAAGTATCCCTGCAGCAAGTGGTGTTGGAAGTTTCTTTTCTTATGGTTTCTTCTTATCAAACTTCTTGATCAACCTTTGAGTAAAATCTGCATAAGTGATCACTCTGGCATGACTCAAATGGCTAAATCACCAAATGTTTGCTTCACCCTCAAGGTGTAGCGCTACAATCTCAACATCTTCTCTTTCTACTACTGGATGTAGCAAGAAGAATGCATCTAACTTTCTCCTCCAAGCCCTTGTTTGCATGTAGATGACCCATCAAAAGTACCCAATAGGAATCGATTGTGCTTTCTTCTTCTGTTGCTGCAAGGTCTCCTTTCTTCTTTGATCTGAATAAATTGTTGGAGAGTTAGATTCTCCTTGAAAGCTCTTGATTGAGATTTATAATCTGCAATATACTCACATAGAATCTCATTATCTAATTTTCCTCCATCTCCATGTCTTTCACCTTTCTCCTCAAAGAAGGTAGACATAGTAGATATCTTTGGAGCTCTATGTAATACCAGGTTTTTTAGTTGCTGATAGGAAGTGCATGGACCCTCCTCATCTTGAAACCTTATTGAGGTTTCATTGCTTCTCTCCATTCTCATTTTCTTGACCTCCTTGGAGAGGTCCTTCATGGATCTGAAAAGAGATGAGACAAAGCTCATTCCTTCTAACATTTCAATCTCTTCTTCTTCTTCTTACTCTCCCGATAGCGTAATGGTTGAGATCCATACGCTGAGCCAAGATTATGCTCTGATACCACTGTAATATCCCAAAATAGGAAAGCAGCAATATATGAACACAATAATGGAAATAGTAGTGTAAATCAATGTATAAACATGAGAGACCAATATGGAGCCACTTTATTCAGCAAATAAACATAATACATTGAGGCACAAATCATACAATAGAAGCAAACAAGCCTCCAATGGATAAACCCTCTCAAAAGTGAGGTTTTGCTACTAAACAAAATGTCAGAGAGTTGCTACAGCACAGTCAAACTGAGCATAACTACAGGTGGAGATCATACACTGACATAAAAAAATTGATATATGCCTCAAAAGATACCATACATAAATATCAAGGCACTATATCACCTTTCCAAGACAACCCAAGAGGGTTTCTGGAAAATACACCCAAAATACAGTGTTAACTGCAGCCCTAGGGCTGAAGGTTTGCTGCAACAAAATGAATGAGAAGATATGGTTGAAAATGATATAGATTTATGTAGATATTCTCCAATAGATCCTCCAGATGAAAGGTTGTCCCCTCCACTGAAGAAATCACCTCCCAAATCATACACTGCAACCACCCCTACAACTCCTCCCTAAAATAACGCAGATCCAGACTGATATTGCGCTGTAGGGGATAAATACACCTTGTCCTGGTGCCAAATATAGCAATAATGTTCAAGGGTCTTCTTTGCTGGCCTCCCAATGGAAGGAAACCTTCCTCCACTAAAATATAGCTCAGAAATCATCCAAATCAACCCTCCACTACTGCACCCTACAACACAGCACAACCCTCTACAGAAACTGTGTTGTAGAAGAAAGATGGAGCTTGGCCTAATGTCGAAATGTGGAAATGTAGTGCAAATACTTCTCCTGAGTGGGCACTCGAAGTCCCCCGAGGATGAAGGTGGGATTCCCGCTCGGGAACACCCTTGTGCTAAACAACACTGCAATCTTAGCTAAACAACTAAAGAGAGCCACAAGTCTTAACATACCGTAAAAAAAAAAAATCCAATCATACCCTCTATGGCTGCCATCCTCTTCCTTATATTCTTGGTGAGCTTCCTCACCTTGGGCCCCACCCATTAAAGCCGCTATCTCCATGCATGGAATCTCCCTCCAAAACCGAGTTGTCCCTGAATGAATGCCACTCCTTCCATACCAGCGTTGTTTGATTTGGTCAAAGTTGACCCAGTCTACATGCTCCAGCCCCTTTTCACACACAAGGGTCTTCAATCCAGCTATTTAGATGACCTCCATTCACAATAGGAGTGTCTTTATTCCTACTAAGGATATTTATGGGTCTCCATACCCTCTTATTCTTCTAACTAAGAATAAAAGTAAAAAATTAATATTCCAATTAGTTGCATGGTAATTTAGGAATATTACATCTACAACCTGAGCCGCTAAGGCCTAGTATGTGTTAGGATTCATGTGCTGCCTCTTGTCGGTTCTGGGAGCTCCAACAAACTCCTCTGTGTCCTTTAAGGTCTGACGCACTTCCCTAGTAGTCCTACCACTAGTGGTGGGAGGTTCAATCTGTTCATCCACCATTTCCTGTTGCTATGACTGTTGAGAACTTCCCGACTCTCCTACTCCTGAGGAGATGTTAGTACTAGTCACTGTACTCGAACCCTATGACTATGCACCTACTTGTTCTACCTATGGTCACTGCTACTGCTGGACTAACAGAACATATGATGATTGATCTCCTACAAGCATCTCTAGATATCTTCTAAAATCTATGTCTTCCATGAACTTTACATCTTGCCTCACTACAATCTTCTTGTTGCTAGGAATATAGATAGTGTATGCCTTTAAGAACCCACTATATCCTACGATATACCCATTTTTTTGCAGTTTGATCCAACTTACACATCCTCAGCATACATCATTGTGCTCGGTATTGAGAACTAGAACTCTTGTTACAGTCTCTCTGAGCATCCTAAGTGCTCCATGTTGCAAGTGTCCCATCCTCCTTTGCCATAGTTCGTTCAATCCTTCCCATTGTTGTCATCAATGCCTATTAGTGCCATTGGAGAATCGATCTGCAACCTATATAGCCTATTTCTTCGAGCTCTAATCTGTCTCACCTTTTTCTAGTTGGGATGCTTGACATATCCTTTCTTTCCCACAAAATATACATCGTACCCCTTGTCCTGCAACTGGGATACTGAAATTAGGTTCATACCTAATCCTGGCACATGCAGTACATTAATGGCTCTAGTGTTGGTTCCTGTTTCCGTCTAAAAATCTATAGTGTCTCTCCCTACTGGAGTACACTTAGTTATGTTTCCCATAGTGATCTTGAAGTCCATTTGGTCCTCTTGATAGCTCGAGAAATATTCCCTTACTGCAGTCATGTGAGTTGAAGCCCTACTATCAATGTACCAGACACCAGTTGATGTCGAACGTGAAAGACACGCAAACTCATTTTCCAATATGGGAGATAATTCTAAAGCTTCTTGACTATCCATATTTTTTTGTGTTATTTTTCCTTCCTAACATTCAATTCTCAACTGCAAAATACATGCCCGGGCCGGAAATATCCTTTGCGTAGAATTTATTGCGTTGCTCCCTCTGCCTCTGACAAATCTCGATCTGGAAAATTTATTCTTTGTCGACTCACTCAGAGAAATAATTTTCAACGAAAATTTTCCCACCTAGCCAATGTATTGTGCACCCTCTCTCGGGTTTCGAGCTGCTGTCTACTCAATGCTTTCGAAATCCTTCTTCCGCCTGCAACCAAGCTCTTCCTGCTTCTCCTGTGCTTTGGTACCATGTGAAAATTCGTTGTCTCAAATTTTACTACAACAACTGATATTATCTCTTCTATTTGTTAAATTGATTAAACAAATTATTTGCAGTTTTCTACGGAAAATATCGAAACATACACTGCAACCATCACAAATAAAATACTGCGGAAAATAAATGCAAGGAAAAATACTAGCACAAATATAACCATAATGACAGTTAATTTTGGGCAATCGTCCCTAGAAAAACCCAATGTGGGAAAACCGTTGCAGCAAATGAGGGTTTATTTTACTTAATCTTCTGCAATAATTTTTGTACAACATACAGATATCAAAATAGAGGAAGAATCACCAAGAGAAATTTACCGATGAATTTCTCACACTCCATAGTGATTTTCTGACCCCAAAGAGGACCCTTTTCCCTTACGCTGGCCTCACTGCATCATCCTTTGCGCATCACTCCTCTGTGCTGATGAAATGCGTCCCTCCTCTGCACTACCCCTTCCAGATTTGTCCTACAGTCTCAGGCTATTGCTAATGCCCTCTCTCTCCCACCAGCAACTTACCCTCTAACTCGATTTTCTCTTACCGAACTTCATCCACTGAGAAAATCGATCTGCTTGGGCAACTGAGCATTTTCACTAGTGTGTTCTCCAAGTTCCCATTGATCTCCTTCTTATAATCTCTCGTTGAGGTATCAACGGTTAGGATAAAACATAATCAATGGCTAAGATTAGCTTAGACTTGATCCTCATCTTTATCTAGAAGGTTCTCACCATATTTAACTAATACACTTTAATTAATCACATTTCCTAAGTTTAGATTTAGGAATACATTAAAAATGATTAATTTTTAATTAAATCATCTCCAGGTGGAATTTTCCCAAACTATTTATGGGTCTTGGAGAATGCAAGTGTCTTAGCATCTCTGTAAAATCTTGAGGCTAGAGCACATCCGATGCTACAAAAATGAACACCCATTGACTCCTCTACAGACGGAATTTCTCTTAAAAGCGATAAAACATACTTCTTGCTAGAACTGATCAATTTCTTAGCTTGGTTTGCACTTACCAGCGAAATTTTTGACTTACCTTTGAGCGTTGATGATGAACGATTTTCAATCCTTGACAAGCCAATACTAGTTAGCTCTCCTCATGAATATTGCATCGCGCAAGTACATGTATAGACTCCCAAACACGACTCCACATACATCAAGGGGAACCACATCTAGATCTACTTAATCAACAAAATCAGCACTGATAGCAAATCTAATTTTGCACTGTTAACATAGTTACCGATTAAACAGGAACTATTACCTCAAAACAAGAACTCTAGCCCAAAAAGACTCAAAAAACATGAAAAAACACCCCAAAAACTAAAAGTGTGTATTCCAAAACGCATTGGTTTTTTTCTCAGGGTCAAATTTCAACATTTTTTTTAAATTATGCTAAAAACGAAATTGTTTCTTGAAAAAACACCCTCAAAACAAAAAGTGTTGATGGTGGAATAACCAAAAAAAAAAAAATTGTGTCACAATTTTGACACATTTTAACAATGGAATTAAAGACAACATATTAGGACATTGAAAATTCTAAAAATTCTAAAAATTTTGATACATGATGTTAAAGATAAAAATATCATGTCTGAAAGCCTTTTCATTTCCAACCATTTTCACCCATCTTGTTAAAGATAACATATATTTACTCTTAAAAACCCTAAAATTGTAATTGTTTTCAACAATAACATTAAAGACAAAATATTGTCCTTGAATGCAGGTGCTTGACACGCTTAGTACATGATGCCACCTGGCTCTTCAACGCAGGGGTACCTGGTTGAACCACATGGCGACACATTCCTACCACGTGCAGACCTTAAATAAGGTTGACATGGGAGGACATCGACACTCCATGACATTCACTCCCCCTCCCTTGGCCTTCACTCCTAATAGTTGGCCATTAATGGCGGATGGAACTGGGAATTTCCATATCAATCTACAGATATCCTTCCCTGCAATTCTTCGTTGTCACACCTCCTCTACTAGTCGCTTTGCTTATCACATGCCTCCCTCTATTCGTTCGACCTCTGCCCAACAGACTCTCCTCCCCGCTAAGACCATGCCATGATTCCACAGAATGCGATGTCATAGAGGAGGTGGTAGAGGCACCCCCTCCCATGCTTCGGCCCCTGGTTTGTCTGCACACACTATGCCCCTCTTTGTAGCCCTTTAAGACCCAGAGATTCTCGACCCTTTCTTCGACTCCCAAACGCTCTCTTCCTAGCTTCTAGTTTGCCTGCTGGATGAGAAACAACACGACATTGGCTCGAGTGGCTGGAAAAGGCCTCGCAAGTCTACAATTTCATGCTCCTCTTCCCCTCTGCACCGAAAATCCGCTGGACTCCTTGTCAAAAATTCGGAGGACAACTTGGACGACGACTAGAGTTTCCATTCTGATGCCACCCAGAAAAGAAGTAGCTGCGGATAGCGTGGCTCTCACAGCTATGGCCAAGAAGACTAAGACGGTCTCCTCTTCGACTCTGAAGTCGGACCCCCAGCTCACAAAGGAGAACATAGAGACCCTGTCTGAATATGGTTGCTTCGTGATTGAGGAAAATCCACAACAGGTGGACAATGATGCACAGATCGGTAGCTGCAGCTCCTTGGCTCTCTTTTATCTCAGTTTACATAGGATCATCTATGGTTTTTATGCTTATTTTTGCTTCTTACTGCAAACTTTGCTACTCTTGAACACGTTAATGGTTGGTTTCCCCTTGAAGGGCAGCCCAATTTTTTATTTTTTGAACAATCCTTATCGAACAGGGGTTGGCTAGTCCAGCAACCGCCTGTCCTGAAGCATGATTTGTATTTTTGTACATTTTAATATAAATTAGCCTAATTTGGAAAAGAAAAAAAAAAGATAAAATATCGTAGCGCATAAAACCTTAATGACAAGTTTTAAATCTCAAGTTTTTAAATCTTAAGTTTTTAACATACTTGAACCATGAAATTATGCAGAAATTATATGACTTAAACATTTTTTAAAAATGAACAAGTAAATGAAATATTTATTATTCCAAGAATAATTTTTATTTTAAAGGATAAAAATATATCTCTTTTCAAATCTTAGCCTAAGACAACTTATCTAATTGCAACCAAAACCTAAAAATCAACAATCAAAACGAAGCATCCCCTTTCAATGAGTTATAAAAAATTTAAAAGTTTTAAAAGTATCTTATACCAAATGTTAACAATACATAATATCATGGCAATATCACTACATAATCTAAAAGTTCAACATTAATTTCTTTTTTTTTTTTACGTTTAATCAAAATATCAACTTTGGTATATTGAATATAACACAAATTATTTTTGTAATTCATTGTTGCATTGTGGATATTCTAAAGAGATGAATTCTTCATAATTAAAACATATAATCCAACAAACATAGAAATTCCTCATAACTTCATGTAAGATCATATGGAAGTCAAAATATTTATTTCAAGTTACCATACAAACATCAATGACATAAAAATGTCTTAGATAGTTATTCAAAATCAATCATAGGTTCTGGCACACCATCAGAACCTACATCTTCAGACGAATGACTGGATGCAAATGAAGATGATCCACATTCTTCTCTTTCGTCAACTAGTGATCCATCTGAGTCAACATGCAAGCCCACCATTTTAGATTTCAAAAGTCTTCTAGATCTACGACTACATTCAGCAGAGTCTCGTCTCAGCACTATTTGTTCTAGTAGCAATTTATTCAAAATATTTATGGTATTCAAGCGAAGAGTTCCTCTCTTTGTCAAATTGAAGTCGTACACAAGTATGTCAACATCCTCCAATTTTAAGACATCTGTGCGGCGATGATTTATATTTGTGCCCTTTATTTTTCTCTTTTTGCCATTTTTTTTCAACTACCATCTCTAGCTTGTACACACCATTGAATGGGTGGGTACTTGTGGCATGTCAATGTACTTCAACAACTGTAATATCTTCATTTTCATTAATGACCTTTATAACCTTGGAAACCCAGAATGGATAGCCAGGTGGATCTTCATCTGCTAACACTGCTATCATGCAATCCTCCTTAAGATCTTGCACAGAATGCCTGTAATGGTCTTCCATGGCTTCACATTGTGCACGTGATCTTCTAGAACCAATATAGATTTCTCTTTCCTCTATCTATTGAGAATTAATAATACATTGAGATTGTTGTTATTCAACAATGTGTGTTTCCTCATGTTCATTTGGCATATTTTGTGGCCAAAAGATTGGATTCTTCAAAAGTGTATCCTCATTTATTGACATGGAAAAAATATCACTTTGATTATTGAAAAAATGCTCCCACTAAACTGAATCAGCAACATCAAAGTACTCATATGTCTATCTAATACATCTTTTAATTTCCTCTAGACATTCGGAATAATTTATATCTCTCTTATGCCTTCGTGCATTATGGAGTTCAAAAAATGACTGTAATAACAATATCTTTGATGAAAATATTGGACGCTCTGGAATGAACTTCAAAAATGCTAAGCCTGGTGATGGACCCCATTCTGCAGCAGTTGAATACTTCTTGCCCCATATAAGTGCTATCCCATCAATTTTTTTGATACGAAATTGATGTTGGAAGCTAATGTCATTAAGTTGTTCAATGCATTTCTCCTCACCATGCGATCCAAGAATAAACCTTCGCATGTCAATGTTTTCTTCCAACACATGAAAAACAAGCTCTGGAATGTAGGATTTCTTAATAGATTCAATTAATGATGGTAGGCTCCCAACACCTTTCCTCCTCAATGTTACTGAAAAACGACTAAACATTTGATCAATATGGTCATGAGTATGCCCAACAAGAAGGAAACCAACCTTTATCTTTTTAAAAATTCCCAATTCAACGAGCACGTTTAGCTACCGAAAAAGAACTTGATTTTTGTTTTCACGACTTGTGTTGTCTAATTGTACATACATAAATTTAGGAAGAACACCAGACTAATTAGTAACCACATCATGGATTATAGTTATGGTCAGATTTGCATCATTATGAATATTTGGAGTTGTGAAGTAAACCCTTGGAAACATATTCTCATTAAAGACCATACAACCAACCAAGTGAAACTAAATGAAAATTTTCTCCTGTAATTTTTTTGGCGTGTGGAAAAAATGTGGCAAAAGTGTTTTCTTTCGGTCCATACCATCAATTATCAAACCCAAATATTTTATTGGATTATCATAACACTCCTTTCAATGTTTATATAATTTTTATCTTTCACTTGTTTGTTGATTGCGATGCTCTTAAAGTTCTTTGACAATGGAATCTGTACATAAAATAAAAGAAACATATAAATAAATATATTTTCATAGTTGATAACTATACAATTTAAAAAAAAAAAAATTGAACGCTTACCTCTTTCTGCGCTTTGACATTTATCCCCATTTTCTTTAAGAGAAGCACATGTACTGCGAAACCCCATCCTTTTCTTCTTAGGAATATGAACATTGTTGAATTCGTTCTTCCATACCCTTGTAAAATATGAATATGTAATAAAATTACCAACTCCTTCAACACATTTTGCATAATCTTTGTATAAGCTATAGATTTCTCGTCTCGAGAAATTATCTGGAATATGTATTGTGTCTTTATTTAGCATACACTCTCCATGCTTTGAAAAGAAGTCTTTCATCCATGACATAACATTATTTGCTAACGGCCCAAACTCCCATTTATAACGTACTTCTGAATAATATGTGGGATCATTTTCCAGTCTCTCTTGGATTCTTGACAGACGACAATTACCAATTAAATGCAACATTTTGAAAGACTTTCTATAGAGCAACACATTCCCAATATGATAATCATAACCTGCTACTGTAGATTGCACGCAACCCACTAAATATGAATTTTGCATGCTTTTATTCATTAACAAATATCTTTTCCTTTTCTCCAAAGCAAAGTTGAAATCCATATGTTTCAAGCAATCCATTCGACAACATTCACTTGAAATCAAATGAACGACAAAACTTTTGTTTGTGAGATATTTTGTCCTAACCCTTGTATAACTGGAATGTTTTGGATTGATATGAAAAGGTCTACTCCTACTCCTAGTTACAATATTTTCTTGCAACAGCTTCATCATTCCATTATCCTTTGTAGAAGCAAATTAATCACCACTAGGAGGAATATTATCCCCACTATCATCATTCTCAACATAGTTAAAAAATTCATCAGCATCATTGCCTGGAAAATATTCATTACCATCCTCACTTGAAGAAAAAATTTCACAAGAATCATTTGCGCTTTGAAACCTTGACTTAGATGAAATTCTTCACCATCTTCATCCATGCTTTCAAATTCTTCCCTTGGAGGATTCAATTCTTCATCACCGTGAGTGTCTTTGAAACGTTCACTTAGAGAAAATGCATTATTCAAATATGTGCCTCTAAAATTATCATTTGCAAGAAAATCTTCATCCTCCCCTTCCTCGGTGGTGCTCTCATTATCCTTGAGATTAGGCCTAAGTGGAAGATTTGAATCTGTATTCACTAGAAATTCTTCATCCCGCCCCTCCCCTTCCTCACTGGTGCTCTCATAATCCTTAGGATTAGGAATAAGTGGACGCCTTGAATCTCTATTTATCGGAAATTCTTCATCCCCCCTTCATCAGTGGTGCTTGCATAATCCTTAGCATTAGGATGAAGTGGAAATTTTGACTCTGGAAATTCATCCCCCCCTTTATCAGTGGTGCTCGCATAATCCTTAAAATTAAGACGAAGTGGATATTTTGACTCTGGAAATTATTCATTCCCTTTTTCACTAGTGGTGCTCACATAATCCTTAGGATTATGACGAAGTGGATATTTTGACTCTAGAAATTCTTCATTCCCCTCTTCATGAGTGGTGCTCGCATAATCCTTAGGATTAGGATGAAGTGGATATTTTGACTCTGGAAATTCTTCATTCTCATGCTCGCATAATCCTTAGGATTAGGATGAAGTGGATATTTTGACTCTGGAAATTCTTCATTCCCCTCTTCATCAGTGGTACTCGCATAATCCTTAGGATTATGACGAAGTGGATATTTTGACTCTAGAAATTCTTCATTCCCCTCTTCATCAGTGGTGCTCGCATAATCCTTAGGATTAGGACGAAGTGGATATTTTGACTCTGGAAATTCTTCATCCCCTCCTTCATCAGTGGTGCCCTCATAATCCTTATGATTAGGACGAAGTGAAAATTTTGAATCTGGAAATTCTTCATCATGCCCTTCACCACTGGTGCTCTCATAATCCTTAG